>CAJPEV010000039.1:3481-152366 GCA_905338385.1 Darwinula stevensoni
CGGGGCCCCCCCCCCCCCCCCCCCCCCCCCCTTAATCCGGCCCTGGGTGAATGACATTGGAAGTGACCACCAGTTCATTTAACCACACGAAGCGGCGTTCCAGTTGCGATATGTCTCTGTGCAGTGTCGGGTTGAATTTCTTTGATTCCTTTTGACCTTCCTTTTCGGCTGCTGGCTCTCACTTCGTCCCGATGCCAAGGGGCTCCCAGCAAACGCCTCCCCTCTTCTTCATAGCTCGGTGTCTGGGCCACTCTGGCCCGTGGGCCCCGGTGCAGTCGCACCGCCTGCACATTCGGTAGCTACGCCACTGGAGGCAGAGTAGGCCCGGGCCTATCCTACTTCCATTAAGTATCCACTACTGAATTTACGAGCTGCCACTGCCAGAGACACGTATATTCTTCACCTGCAAATCAAATCAAACGGTCCACGTGCGGCTAATAGATGTCGCTTCGTAACCAGCAGGACCTTAGGGAGATTCTAAATATCTGCTCTTAAAATATTAGTGCTACACAGGGATGATTATTCGCTACTCATGGAGTCAATGAACTCATTCCAAAGAAAGTCGTCGTTGCGTGATTTCATGCGTTTGGATTGGACGCAACGCGGCTTCGTGGGACGGATTTTTTTTCCGATTATACTCTCGATACTTCGATGATACTCTTTTTCGCGATTCGACGCTGCGAGATTTAGTTTCATTATGGTTGCTATCTTTAATTCTGCTTGATTTCTGGAAATTCCATGTTTAACTATACGCGTTTCAACGCTTCGCTTTTTCGACATTGCTCTTATTACTCTTTTACGATCATATGTGACAGGTCTTTTCGATGAAAGTGGCTTCCACGATACGAGAGTCGACGCTACGCAGCACTCCCGACAAGATGATCCAAGGAAGTGGTTCACTGACACATCCCAGGCTATCACATTCAGGGGTATGTTCATGAGTGGTTCTCGTGTAATATACAAATATAATATTCTTATCTTACAAAGATGAGCAGCTCTGTTCTTCCAAGACTGAACTACACAGGTGTTCAAGAAATGTCAATTTGACCAGAAATACCTTCTTTCACAAATTAATTGCTTTTATTCCCAAGGGACGTGATTCAAAGTCATGACAGTCGTAGATGATTGAAAGCAGGTTGCACATGAGAGTATAACCAGATATAATCACCTTCGGCTTTGACAGTCTTCACTTTTTGAAAGATACTCTTCGTGTTATTTTCATACATGTCGCTGTCATTTGTGGCATCTTGGACATCCTTGAACATCCTTGAACCATTCATTTTGAGAAATTGCCCCTTTGCAACTTCCTGTTAATGGCATCCAAAATATTTTCTGTTGGGATGCAATCAAGAGAGTTTCCTTGCCAATCATGGATACTGATGCTTTCATGGAACCATAGTGTAACCCAGCGGTTCTCAAAACTAGGGGGGGGGGGGAAGAGGGTTCCAGGTGGGGCACGACAGGACTGTAACTTTTTCTGCTTTTGAACCTCTTTTGATGAGTATTTATAATAATGAAAAACTTTCCTAGTATTCTTTCCGCAGTATTTTTTTTTCTCACTAGCCAGTAAGTTTATTGCGCTTTTCAACTCATCTTGATGCGCATTTAAGAAAAACAACGCTTACACTCCGTTGGAAACTTTATTCATCCTCTCACCCGTGATGTCGTCAGACTAAAAAGGATTGGAGGGGTGAAGGAGCCTCCCTCCTTCCTCTCCCAGCCTACTTTGCAAGGGGGAGGGGGGAGCGCTCCTTCAGCTTTTTTTCCCGAAATACAATACTACATTTTGGTCTGCTTAATCCCCTAGCGCATATATAGAATCCTTTTCCATGCTGGTTCGCTTTCATCTGTTCTCCGATATCCTGAGTCACAATATTCCTGATGAGAATACGGTGGCTCTCACCTGCACTAAGGAAACTTTGATGCCGTTTTAGATTCTGCGTTTTACATTTTTTCTGTGCCGATGTGAGTGCTTAGTGTTGTGCTGGTACTTTGCTTTTGTTTTTAACTTATCCATCGAAAACCAAAGACGACCACATGGAGACGCAAAAGATCGCAGTCCTCCAGCTGGGACAAAAGTCCCAAAATTAGAAAATAGTCAGGACTATTTGGAACTTGGTTTCACCTCAACAGTTTTTGAATGATGAAGAGAGGTCGCGATACATCGAATGTTTTTCATTTTAGCTTTCGATAGCCTGAAGCCAAAGAATTTAAGGTGCCATCTTGAAACAAAGAATCGGGATTGCCTTGCTAAGTCTCAATAAATCTTTGAGCGAAAGCTGCTTGAATTAACGAGGCAGAATTCCACCATGACAAAGGCAGCTACTGTGCCCGCAAAAGCATTGCAAGCCTCATATGAAGTTTCTTACCGAATTGCGCAGTGTAGGAAGCCGCATACCATTCGTGAAAATTTGATTTTGCTCCATGCAGTTGGCATTTATCGAATAATCCTTGAGGCATCTGCGAAGCAATTTTGCAACATCTCTCTTTCAAATGATACTGTTGAGAGAGGAATCGGTGACATGGCTGAGGACATTTTTGACTAGCTGGTGAGTAGACTGAATGGTAGTCAATTCACTTTGCAGTTGGACGAAGCTACTGATTCAGTCAAGGATTCCCACTAAATTGCCTTTCTTCGCTACTCTTAGCAAAAAAAAAAAAACAGGGCTTGAGGACATTCTGTTGCTGAACTGTTCAAAATCATTGATTTTTGAAAATGCAAAAATTGGAATGGCGTTTTTGCTCTGGTTTATGCACAGACGGTGCTCAGTCGATGATAGGAAATAAAGAGGGGCTCCAGGCGTTGATGAAGAAAGTTCCTCGGATTCAATGGACTCACTGCATGCTTCGTCGGGAAACACTGGCATCTTGAGAAATGAGCCGAGATTTGGGTGAAGCTATGCAGGCAACCATCCAGATTGTGAACATAATCAAGTTGAATCCTCAGCAGGCGCGTTTCTTTGCTCTGTGTGCAGAAATGGGGGCTGAACGTGAGGTACTTCTACTGTGAGTACTTCAGTACTCACAGTACTTCAGAGAGTTTTTGAACTTCGAGAAGAGATGTGTATTTTTTTTTAGGAGTGTTATTAAGGAGCGCTTGTATTGTCAGATCCCAATTAATTGCTCAAGCTGGCTTACCTTGCTGATGTTTTTGAGGAGCTTAATGAGCTCAACTCGTCCCTTCAATACCCAAATACACACGTGATTCTGCTGAGTGATAAAATCGAAGCTTTCTCGAGGAAGCTCCATCTTTGAGGTGGAAGATGGTACCTTTGAGTTGTTCGCCGTGCTTCAAGTTTTTGCCGAAGAGAATGAGAATGACGTAAATCTGACGCAGTCTTGCATTATCGATCACGGCATTTTGGAACTTCAAAACCACTTTCATGGTATGGACATGAAGAAATTCTAATGAGTCAGCAATCCGTTTTGCAGCAACGCAGATCGAGCTTCTGGATTATGCACCAAAGATGAGGAACAACTGATCGAACTCTCCTGCAACAGTTCTCTCAGGAAATCCTTCCAAGAAAAATCCCTGCCAAATTTTTGGCTTAGTGTCGAGGAGGAATGCTGGTAACTCTCTGCCAAGGCTACGAGGATTCTGCTCACTTTTGCTTCATCTTACTCGTGTAAGACTGAGTTTTTTTTTGCCCTGGTTGCAATCAAGACAAAATATAAATCACGTATGGATGCTGAAAACGTATCTTCGTATCATCGCTTCGTATCGTCATTAATTTCATCGAGCCTCACTTAAATTAAATTTTTTTTTCCATGGCCCACGATATCGACTCGAACTGCGCGATCCTGTTTTTATTTTTTCTTTGATTCCATTACGAACATAATTTATTTAGCATTAGAAGAGAGCTGCATCCTTGTGTCCTCGTGTTGTTTTCTGGAGGAAAGGGGGGGGGGGACGCCTATGAGAAAAGTTTGAGAACCGCTGGTGTAATCACAAGTTCTCAGTGACATGGCACATAACCATGCTGAAAAATAACATGCGCTGTATCTTATACATTTATTGGATGCTAGGCAGGCTTGCGCTCTCAAAAATTTCACAAACTATTTTCATCTATGTTGCCTTTGACTCTGACTAGCATACCATGACACTGAACCGAAAAAAGAACCCCTAAGTGACATCACCTCTTCCGTGTTTCATAGTGGTTGGTGGGAATTCGAGGAAATATTCCTTCCAGGCTTTCGGTAGCATATTTCTGGTCTACCACTGACAAATTTATAGTGACTTTTAATTGCTGAAAAATACTTCTGCCCAATCGTCTTCTGTCGTTTGAGATGTGCTTTTGCCAGCTCCACTCGACACTTCTTGCCTTTTCCTAATACAGTACTCGTCAATTGGGAAGAAAGTACAGTAATATACATAAGTGGAGTGGAAGGGGTGGCAGTAGTCACCTCCAATCAGTTACACTTTGACAGAGGGATTCCTTAAATCATACACCAAATTTCATAACCTTGTTTTTTGGATATAAAGGATATGTTGCAAAAAGTAGAGCTTGCGATTTGTATGATTAGCTTTAGTTTCATCACACTATTCAAGGTTGTCACACAATACTGAAAATAATCTTTATTTCTTGTGATCACAAAATACTGAAAGTCAAGCAATGAAATTCTGAATATAGGACCACAAAGTATCACTTAGCTTGATACATCTAAAAACCATGGTAGAACATGGGAATTTCGAGATGCAGCCAAGTCTTGGTAATTATGAGTCGAAATCATCCAAGATGGCAGGAAGAACCTTCTTGTTGAGGCAAACAGAGATATGAGCTGACATTTCTGAGTTAGAGAAGACTACCATGCACACAGGGCAAGGATGCCGGTACTCCAAGATAAGGATTTCGGAATTTTCCTCCCCCTCTTTCTTTCCATTTTCTCCAGCTTCATGTTTGTCCAGGCAATCATCCAAATGCTGATTGATGTCCATGGAAGATGGCACCACCTCACTGCACACAGGGCACTGAACCGTTTTGGAAGTTGAAGATGTTGCTTCATCTCTATTGGCTGCAGAGGAAGACTGCTGATTCCTTGGAGAACTTAGCATCCCATCCAAATTCAGCTGCTTCATCTTCTTTTCTTCCCCTGACCCACCTCCAAGTACATGACCTGTACCAGAGAATGGGACAAAGACTTTTCCTGCAGGATGATTCACTTCTGCCTGAGGCTTCTTTGGACATTTATTGTCATTCCCAACCAGGACAGAGGCCTGAGTCCTGCCACCTTGGACTGCTGTGCCCCCTCCAACAGCCTTGTGAATCTTTCCTGTGAAACCAGCTTGGTTCCTTGGATGGTGAGATTCATTTGGATGCAAGAATGGGATTATGTTTCCCTCCTTTCCCCTAGAATCTGAAATTAATAAAATAACTTTTTTTTTTCAAGAATGAAGGTTTACTATTTTGAAAATAAATATTTTGGGGCATTGTACAATTAAAACTGAAAGTAAAAAAAAAAAAAAGGTCCCAATCACAAATATGCATGGTGTTGAGACAGAAACCAGACCTTTAGAACCCTCAAGAGGGTTAGTCTTTCTCTTCTTGGCTTTGGACTGGGAACGATCAGGTTCTTGAATTTTGATGAACTTGCCCCCACAGGTACGTTGGTGTTCAGCCCACCATAAATCATTTGGTCCAGGTGTTCGGTTCATGGCCCTACGCACTATGCCAAAATAAGGAGGCCTCTTCTGACATGGCCCATCACATTTCCACCAATGCTGCCTGTAGTAATTCACCTCATCATGAAATGTATGATAGACCTAGAAGCCAAGAAAAGTGGAATGCCATGGGCTGGCTGTCAGGAAGTCATTAACAAGAGGTCTGAGACATACCTGAAGCATGCTTACCAACCAAATGTAATGCCAGTCTACACTAGGGTGTCCAATGTTTAATGAGGATTTAAAGAAAAGGGGATTTCATGAATATGAAACATATACCTAGATAGATATAATAGAGCTTCCCCAAGAGAAAAAAAAAATAGTGGTGGAGGCCAGAAACAGCACGTATGTCCCCTCTCAGACTGAGCTCAAAGTCTGTCTGGCTTCTCTGGTGCTTCTTTGGACACAGAATGAATTATATGTGTCCTCCCTCCCCTTCCTCAAAAAGGAGGAAAGAGGGCTCAGGATCCTGCAGGATTTTCCTCTTTCAGAAGTGATATCCCACAATTTTTTTTTTAAGCTAAACTTACTTCTATTTAATAAATAAATAAATTAAACATTGAAAAATGTGACTTCTAAATTTGCTATAAGGGTTATTCCATATCAAATCAGCACCAAAAAAAAAATAAAAATTAGGGGTATGTTGGGAAAACAAATCATTCAGACCAAGTTTTGGCTACCTTGGTCAGCACTTTTGAGACATAGTGGATTGTATATTGTCAAAAAGTACCTATTTCTGGTTAGTGGATGGTTTTGCTATATTTCTCAAAGGAAAAAAGTACTAGTATTGAGACCCTCAAGGACTTTGTAAACACCCTATATGTACCAAAACCAAGCATTCAGTCAAATTTGTTTGAAACATAATCTGCACCTTGCATTTGACTTGCCAGAATATGGAAACACTATATTAATCATAAATTGGGTATGCTGGATTGAATATGGAAGTAGCCTTACAGTGATATTAAGACTGGTTTCCTTGTTGATGCGATACATGTGCTCATGGAAATTGGGACCATGACTGTCATGATCACGAATGTTCTGGGTCACAAACAGGTATGCATGGATCATCTCATGCTGCAAAGAAACAAGGGATTAAACTATTATTATTATTTCATCTCCATGGTTTCACTCTCACACTTGGCACACTTTGTCCATCATCCTCACTTTCTTGCTCATAAAGGCTTTGTTGCTATGCAGGTAATTGGTTATTTTACATCATATCTTCCTAGGTTGTTTGAAACGGAAATGTATTCCTCAGGAGCAGAAAGTGATGTCAAGATGGAGGTGCAGGGGGAAGTGAAAGAAACCACGAGGATCACACCATAAAGAATTTACAGGGTTTGCAGTCAACAACCCAATAATTTTAAACTTGAGCATTTCTGGGCTATTAATAGTAGAAGGAGAACAGCTCTCCCTCATTCTGCAATGAGAAAATATTAATGAGATTGATTCCTTATTATGCTTTCAATTGCCATCTGAGACCATGAGCTCTAATTTTTTGAGCATAAGAGAAGCAGTGGCTCAAAGAAAATGATCACAGGTGAAAAACTTGTTCAAAAGGCAAATATGTCAAGCAGAGCATTTTCTGGAATGCCAAAAGGTACTTTAATTGCTTTTAGTACCTTAGATTACCCTTTCCTGGCAATGTGTTCCATAGTTTTTTGTAGTAAAATCATGAACAAGACTATTCATTATTTTGAAACTTCCTTTAAACAGTTCACTAGGACAGAAGGATTTCATGTGTCTTGGCCAGGGAAAGGGACAAGGTGCGAAAGCATGACTCAAAGGTCATATGCATGTACCTCTGCTTCCATCCCTTATCAGTTTGTTTCCTATTCACCTGTGTTTCTCAGACTGTATTGTTTCTTTACAATACTAATTTATAGTGCATGGGAGGATAAAAGCCAATGCTTTGAATTTCAGCCTCATGAGGATATTCAGGAAGCAATCTCACGTGTCTGACTTTAACACTTTGGCTGCCATGATACATTTGGATACATTTTGCACATGTTGAGATTCTGTTTGGTAGCTAATGTGTTAACCCTTCAAGCAGTTTTCACGTACACTGTACATTCATCACTTGGGAGGTCAGGTCAAAACTCAGCGCTCGAAGGGTTAAGGCATGCAGGGTACTCATGCACCAAGTGATTAGCAGACAATGCACTCTGAGAACCAACCACCATGTTCAATTCTTCAGACAATGTCTAAAGGAGCACTGTAAATTCATAAGGAAGAAGTAATTAAATCCTGCTGAGAAATGGTCTTTATCATAAAAATGCTAATGGCAGCTGTAATTCAAATACAATGCAGGTATGTGCAGATCATCAGTTTGCATCTTGTACTGAAGCAAAGTTTCATCCCAGTGTGTGCCAAAAGTGAGACATTTAATTAGAGTTATTAATTGGAGGCAGCTCACAAGAAGGGTTTGGATGAGATCCACTCGAGGCCTCAACTTGAGAAGGGGAAGACTCAGCCGAACTGAGCAATAACCTGCTCTCCTTTCATACACACAGAGCCCTGCACACCTGCAGATGGAAAAGTTTCTGCATGGTTCATTTCTTATTTCTTGATGATTATACCAACATGCTAAAGCAATGACGAAAAATGTACAGTGTCATTTGAGGACTCCATTTCACTTCCACACCATTCAGTTGGCCCCAGAAGAACTGGTCATTGAACTGGAGGAACAAGGCATGGATATCTGGGTTGGGATCAATCAGTTCCCAGACAGTATCTCCCAATGATGGTGGCTTCTCAGACATTCTCAGTTCCTTCTGCTTCTTTGCCATTTCTTTCTTTTCTTGTGCATTGAATTCAGCTTGGAGCCGAAGAGCCAATGCTAGATCTTCATCATCCATCTGTACCCTGATCATTAAATACTCTGAGACCGGAAGAAGCAAAAGAATAGCTTATCAATGTAAATGTTTGCCTAATACAAGGGGTCCATGAGGTAATCTATGGGAAACTCTTTTCTTATTGAAACAGAAATAATCTACTTTTATCTTTGTAAACTATCCATAGGCCTGGAAATGTCATTTTCCCACATTCCACCTTGGTGGGACTAATAATTAATTTCTATGACATTTGATTAATGGGCACTAGCTTCTAAAAGATACTGGGAAGGTGGAAGATTGCACCTTTAAATAGTATAATTCTATGATTCAGAGGGCTGACTTTTAAGGTAGGTAAGTGACAAGTGGGAGAGGTGAGGAGGTGTGGATGCTGAGTGAAGAGAGGGTCTATGAGACTCAACAAGAATTCCAGCATTCAGTGCCTTAAAAATAACTGTTGCCTATTGCCTATCATCTAAGCACAGGTCCTGGAAATTATTGAAGACCAAGGGGGCCACTCAAGCCCCTGCACCCACCACTCCCACCTGTGCATACCCATACTAGGATAACCTGAAAAGAATGTTGATTTTTGCATTGGAAATGTTTTGCATGTTATTGTCAGACTTGGCACAGAAGGTTTGACAACCAAGATTAGGTACAAACTCCCCTTGGCACCCCACCCCACCATTGGGTCTTCATCATTGCCCACATCCCCTCATCCTTCCTCATCCTCATCTGCCCCATACCCTTACAATGTAATGGGGATAAATCCCCCAGTTGGTGCATTAAGGATGGGAAAATTATTTTTGACATATCTTCTGTAATACAGCATATATTTTTTCCCTCTCCAAATTACCATAATTTTTTTGTGCTTCAGTTAATTTGGTGGGCTGGAGCATGGGCATGCACCCCCTTGCCCCCAAAGGTTTGTCCTTGAATGAGTTTAAGAAAATCAACATGGTGCAACAGTCCTCCAGCCCTTCATTGGAACCCATGCAAATTTCTACTTCAAGCATATTGCTTAATTTGTAGAATAATTTCATATTCTAACATTAGGTAATAATTTCCACTGTTTAAATTTTCCTCAGAAATAGGAAGGCCCTGCAACTCTGAGAAATCACAAATCAGTCTGTAACTTCAAGAATGTAGAGAGGTTTCTCAATGCTCAGGATATTATTCTCAACAGAATAGCATATTTTTTCAGGTGATTAATCTATGCATACAGACATGAGCTTCATCAGAGAAATAAAGTTTGTCAAGGAAATACTCATATTTGCCAACTTGCTGCTAAATCCACCAGCAGCAATCACATCTTCTGGAGATCTGGGTGCAATGCCTGATCAACATGAATTTAGTACGGGTGCCAATAGAGGCACAAAAGTACCTTGTGTATTACAGATGCTGGATATCAATTCCAATGTGAATCTTCCTCAAGAACTTAATTGGGGAACACATTTACAACCACATCCAACATTTCTTCATCTTCAAGAGTGATGGCCACCCATAGTTCTTGTAGTCTCTCTTTAGGCAGAGTTGGACTAGATCAGCAAACTTCATGCTGGATGCATTTCATAAATGAATCTTCTTCCACTATTTCTGAACAGATTTGGTCTATTAAAAAAAAATTACAAATTATATTTTAAAATAATTTCTCAATTCCATAATAAATTTTTATGCCATTAAAATGGTCAAGGGACCAGTAACATCAAAGTAGGAGGGAAAATGAAACATCATTCTGAGGTCTACATGAACTAAATAACGGATTTCTTCAGGTTCAATAATAAAAAATGTTGCCTGTGGTCACCTTATGGACAAGGCAAGGAAAGATTTCCAAGAATATTCTAAGGTACAGCATTCAAATTTGAATGCTGTAGAAAAGAGAACAGGAATTAATTCCTGTTCTTGCTTGGGTGCTCTGGTCCTTCAGTCCTGGCTCCAATTACCATTGACACTGAGAATCAAATGTTGAAACTTTCAATTCCTCCCCTCCTCCCTGAGTACTCCCATTTAACCAGGTAAGTAGAAGTTTTTCATTATAAATTTGAAGACAATGAACCTTAGCAATTGCCATAAAATGTGCACATAGCACTAACAGACTGGCACGTGGCTGATTACCCAGGTAGCACACTCTGCTGGGATGCAGCTGAGAAAGAGCCGAGTGTGCAGCTGTGAGAAAGAGGAGAAAATCAGTAGAATCTCAAGTGGGAATGTCACATGTTGTGCAGCTGAGTAGCAGCAGAGAAAATAGAAGAGAAGCACTGCTGTAACTCAGTTGTGATCCAGCTGTGCTGGAAGCTAGTCTGCCCTGCTGCACTGTAACAGTGCATATGTTTCCAGCACAGCTGGATCACAGCTGAGTTACAGCAGTGCTTCTCCCTTATTTTCTATGCTGCTACTCAGCTGCAAGATGTGTGACATTCCTACTTAAGAATCCATTGACTTTCTCCTCTTTCCCACCTGTATCCCAGTAGAGTGTGCTACCTGGGACTTCCTCTTTCCTCCCCTGCAAGTAGAATGTTCCTTCTTCCCCTAGAAATGAAGACACAACAGTAAGAATCAATGTTTGTCATTGAGTTACAATAACTCTTTGTAAATAATGAGCAATAGAGCATGCAAGGGGATCTCATAAGGATGATAAGCTTGTTTATCGCCTGGGCTCCATGATTCTGTCTCAAATATGGGGATAAGAAATGATTAAGTTCCAATTTTATTAATTGTTATAATGAGACTAGGAAAGACATATGGTGAGGTACTAAATACTCCTGTGAGGGATGATTCCATGGAAAGAGGGAAGAGTACTTTTGTGTACTGTGGGAAAAGCGAGGCCTGGAGAACTTCTCCCTCCATCTGCCCATATTAGCTCAGATTTCCCATGAGTCAGAATTGCAAGTTTACCAATTTTCCAAACCTCTGCCTGGGTGTAACAAACAATTAAGTGAGCACAAGCACGACATACATCACTTAATTTCTCACAAAATTAACTTTAAATATACCTTTTGTCTCCCGAAGGTTCTAAAATTACCAAGTGTTGAGAATGCACTGCACCTAACGGAAGACACTGCAGGAAGCAATATGTAGTTTTTTATCTGAATGACCAATAGAATTCACCCCATGACATAACCCACACAGACCAACTCTTTCTTGGTCTTCCCTGGTTGGAATGCAGTTGCCTCACAACTGAGACACCCCAGTTGTATGCAAGCTGTTGAATAACAGCTGCACTTCAAAATGCATAATTGCCTTTATTACTGCTGGATAAAGACAGCAGGAAAACACTTGAGACTTTACTGAGCTTCCTCAGCTGACTTGTCTTGGCTCCTTCCCAGCTAAATCCTTGCTGGAAATAACCAGTTTTATGGCAGCTGATGAGATGCTGCTGTATCCCAGCTGCAGGACAGTAGGATTATATCCATATTGCTATTTTCTCACCTAGATGCATTAATCTCAGCAGGGACACAGCTGGGATTTAAGAGTTGTGTTCATTGGGTATGCTGCACATTCTTGGATAATCACGATAGGCTTTCTTGAAAGACTAGAAAAAAAAATTCCATTCACTAAGTTTCATTTCCAGTTTCCATTGCCAGTTTCACTGGCATCAGTGTAATATTAGGTTGACATTCTCAAAACATTCGGATATCCCTGCCAGCAAAAGGGTTAAAGACACATGCCTGGTTCCTACAAACAGAATCTATGATTGACAGGTGGGCATGCAATCATCACAAGCAGCTGCCATGTCTCCAGCATTCAGTAGCCTCTCTGATATTCTGTCCCTTCAACTTCATTTCTTCTCCATTGTGCAAACACTTGGCAATGACTCCATTTACATTCCACCTGGATTTTGCATTTTTTAATAATTACCTGTTTTTTTTAATAATCAGATGACAACTGAATATAAACAAACAAGACAAAGCTCCTTAACTGGTTATTGTATTGGGTGGCACAAAAGTTGCACCCCATGGGGATTTTGAATAATAATAATAATACATTATTTCTTTTTTGTTTATTATAGTAAATGTTCACATTTTTGGCCATTACCTTCAAAGCACTTTTAAAAATTAAAACCAAGCTCACCCTCTCATCTTGCATTAATTTTGCAGCCATCACTTACCTGGAAAGAAAAATATATAATTTCTCTATGGGGCATGACTTTTGCACCACCCTGTATAGGAGCACTAAATCCTATGCTACTTCTTACACAGTGCTAGATTTCCTGTTTCACTGTCAGAATGTAAAATATGCAAGGATACTTGATCCCAAAAGAGATTTCCACTCAAAATTAAAACCACCAGCCTTACACTGAATTGCAGGCCCAAAACAGGCTCTACAAAGCCATTTACCCACCCTTGGGTTGAACTTCCTCACAGCTCCTTCACTTTCTTTGTATGACTAAGAAAATCAGATCTTATTTGAAGGAAAGATGAAACACTAAATAACTGAGGGATAAGCTTTCTTGAGGCTGCAGCCCTAGGTCCAACATCTTAAAATTCAATGAATCTAGATTTCTCTAGATCTAGATAGACTGTACATGGTTGAAAGAATTTCAATTGCTTACGGTTGTCATGATCAGTAATTGGAGGCATCAATGACTTCATCAGCCATCATGAAGGTCAACCCCTTCCCTCTTGCCTGCATTGCAATGAGAGATGACAGAAGGTGGCCCCCTTCCCCACAGTGTTTAGAGGTAGTAAATAATTTCCTTCATGCAATATTGATACAGTTGACTCTTGATATAATGAACACTAATGGAACAAAAAACCAGTTGTACCAAAATCCTTGACCTTGCCTGGCTGAAGGTCCATAGACACCCGTGCTAACAAATTTGGATATAATGAAAGCGGATATAAAGAAATGACTGATATTATTAAAGAATTTCTGTCCTCCAGATAGAAGCTATGTGGGATAAAATGAATTTTCCCCCATCCAGAAGGAAATGATTTTTTTTTTCTCCTTCTTGACAGAAGTGTAGTTCCTCACCTCTATTTACCCCTTCATCTCAGTTTTCAGCTGTATGGCCTATGAGAACCAAGGATTTTTGGCACATGCAGAATGTGGGTGAATATGCATGTGGCAAAGGGTGTGAAAACAGAAGATGCAAGTGAATGAAGCACTTCAGTGCTCAAGCTCAGCAGCTTTTTGTCAGTTTCCTTTGTTCCAATGATCCTGTGTGAGTTTGATTTTACAAGGCTTCAGGATGTCCAAGCCTATTACATGGCAGAACATTTACACTTTTAATCCTTTCACTGCATAATTTATTTTGACATACTGCCAATGGCAATGTTGCAGGAAGCAACAGAAGCCACTTTTCACAGCATAAGGGGTAAGATGTCAGCTGCCAACGCTATTTCTGATGATTTAACCACAACACCACATGACACACCCATGGATATGTGGCAGCTAAGGTGTCAAAAGCACTGTCGTCCACAAAACCCTCAAAAGCCGTAAGGTCCCCAAAGTACACCCACAGGATAATAATAGTATATACACAAGCACAACGGGATTCAGTTCTCTAATAGGCGATATACAACTGTCTCCTGATAAAATGAAAACCTGATATAATGAAATAATTCCAGTAGCTTCATCAACTTCATTATAACAAGTCAACTGTAGTTTTGGATGATGAATAGATGTTTTCAAAACAGCTATTGTGACAGTCATGAGAAGAATGAATCAGCATGAAAATTCTACTTGATTTCTAGCTGTGGAGTGTCCATGGAATACATCCAGCCTCTACATCTTCAAGAGACTCACCCCATGTCCCATGGCTCCCTTCCATGGGAAATGAAGATGAACCCAGCAAAGGATGCATATGACCAATGATCTCTTTAATCAATTAAAATTAAGATATCAATCATAAACATGACTCTCTGAGAGAGGACACAAGAGAAGAAATAAAAAGGTTCACAGATCACAGTCTGAAGTCTGTGTGAAAGGTCAGCACCAGGCATGCAGGAACAAATAGATGATACAAGTTCTCTGCTCAATAAAAGAATTCTTCAAAAAGGAGGGGTAAGGGAATCAGTGAAAATGAACACCTTTGTGCACACTTAATGAAGATACTATTTCCAGGATAGTATAATGCTGTGGTTTGGTGGTATGAACATGATCTTGAATCAGTTGAGAGAAACATGCTCAACATACGGCAATGCTTGGCATAGAGCCAACCAGAACCAAAAGCAATAACTTTAATGAGAAACTTACTAAATTGTGGAAAATAGTGGTGGAATGAAGAAAAATATTTGGTACTTGATTAAGGGCTTAGTATACTCAATCTTATACAGTCAAACAGCTTTGTGTCATTGCCTACTCTTCAAAGAAACTGCAGCTAGTGGCCAAGAATTCCTCAGACTTGAGAAATAAAATGAGTGAGCCCATGTACCAGATCTACATCTCATTCAAATCCCCACAGTTGCGAAACTACAATTATGGTTGTGTATGCACATATGGGGAATTGCACGTGACCAGAAAGTTCCCTCTCTGGATGGCAACTTCATTACTATCACAGTCAGAGTTAGGACAGGAAGTGAATGTGAAGCCATTTGTCAATCTTCTTGATGCTCCACACCTGCAGAAATTTCCTGAACTCCAGATTCAGCAATTGGTACAAAACGATCTCCAATCTGGACCAGGAGGATGGTGCGATCAACATGAGAGCGATGTGCAGGCTCTCGATGACGTGGAACCCAAAAATGAACCACAGGGCCTTCCATTCCCTCAACTGGAACCCAGTCTCTCCACTGACTGCGACCACCACGTTGCCTCATGGTTTCATCCGGCCACACAACATCAATCCGACGATTAAGGTTGATTGCATCATACACCTGGTTTGCATCAATGATCTGCAATGATATACAGTTCAAATGCTAACCACCAATACAAGCATACAGGCATGTTATGTAAATAAAACAAGTGGAATTCCTTACCCTGACATGAGATGGAATGTGCAGAGGGAGCAAGGTGTCCTTTCCCTCTGTGATTGCAATTGTGCCAGAAGTACCAGTCATAATGCTGGTGTTTCTGTTAAGAAACATCATGTAGGGTTGAGTATCCTTTGGAGTTGCCTCTGCAATGAACCCTGTTAATCCAACCAGGCTTTTGTTTCGATGACTGATGCTGGTGCTCAAGCTACTGGAGAGAGGAATTGATGGTTGGAGTCCAGAATTACGTCTTCCCCCACTTGCCATAGGGATTCGACTTGATGTCAGGTCAACCGGAAGAGAGGCTGATCCACTGCTTCTAAGTACAGAACTTCCATCATTGACTGAAAATGTTGTCATTGGTATCGACTGGATACAGTACACTGTGAGGAAATAAAGATACCAGTAATTAAATTTTTTTCCTTGCTTGCTGAAAGATCTGATCTCCTGATGGGATAGAATACATACTTGGTGGAGGAGGAGGTCGATGCTGTGGAGGACGAGAGGAATACGTTCCTTCTTGTCCAAACCCAGGATTATCTTGAGGCATTGTCCCTCCACTGGAACAGCTCTCTCCACACCGTCTACGAAGTCTGAAACAATGGCACGAAAACCAAAGATTAAGACAAACTTGCTGAGATAAATTTAACAATGCATATAATATGGAGGAGTATTCCTGACCGTCTCCAGGCTTGGATGATGACTGCCTTGCAGGCTGAAACACTGATGTAACTGCCAACAACAGAGCAAAGCTGCTCATTGGTCTCAGCATATGATGTTGTCAGTGGGCTCACATAGATGGGATATCCTATTGGCTGATCACATGATGAGTTGATCATGTTCCTCAGTGCCTAAAAATCAATTCAAATACACAAGGCCAATTTTAGAATTTTATTTTCTTAGCCATCAACAACCTGCAACTCTTACAAATATCAAAACAAATGGGGTCTTTTCTGCATGACAGCTTTTTCTCTTGTCTACATCAGCTGCCCTACTTGGCAGGTGGTCTGAAAACCAATTAACTGAATACCCCAAACCTAATTCAGCTTCACTCATGAGCTACACCCCTTTTGCTAGAAGTTACTAGGAGGACCTTTCAAAAAGTAGGTACACTTAGCTTCATTTTCAAGGCAATATCAGTAGAGAAGTGGCAATGTTAAGCCTATAGGATAATATCATGCTTTGGCATCAGGTGCACCAACTTTCATGAAGGTGCTCCTGCTAGTTGTCATAAAATGAGCATCATTCTCAGCTGCTGTGAATTCCACAGCACAAAATGATGAGTGACTTCGTCATTGAACTGCATAACAATCAAATTCTCTCACAACCTTCACAGTTGTCACCATGACCAAAATTGTCTGATGTATTACTGTCAGATAGCCATATTAGTGAAGGCTTAGACTTAGTAGCTAATTTAGATTCAGATGCTAAAGATGATCTTCATGAAGAATCACCATTAAGTAATGAAAGTACAAATGAAAAGAATGAGTGTGATGATAGACAGCACCTACTGTTGGCTGGGAGCTATAAGAAACAGCCAGAAAATGTGTTACCTAATGACTAGGATGTGGACCTTGAGCTACATGGATTCCAAAATTCAACCACCAATGAATGAAAAACACCACTCTCTACTTTATTCACATTTACTGCACTTAAAGGGTTAAAAAATAAACTCAATACCAGCCCCTCACCTGTTTGGCATTCTGAATGGAGCCTCTCTCAGGATTGCGATTTCGAAGGTAAACTAGTTCTTGCTGTTGCCCTGCCCAGAGCCCTCGAACACACTCTCGGTTGACCTTGATGACCCGGAAGCCAAGGTGTCGGCGGTTGAGCATGATTATCTTGTACTCATCTGTCCCATCATCTTGCACATGCCTACAGTAAGAGTTTTGGTATTGTGGAATGCAGCTGAATGTACATGAGAATGGAAAGGCTGTTTCATACCTGAGAGCCAGGAGATGAGGTTTGCTCTGGAGCACAGCTGCTCTCCATGATGGGTCAGCTTCATGAGAGATGACATATTCCTCAGCAATGTTCTTGATGGCCACAAACAAAAGCTCATGATCATCATACTCATCATGACATGTGAAGTGATCCTGCAAGAAAACAAGATTGGAGATAAAATAAACATTTCCAACCACTTATTAATTAGAAGTTGAAGCATAATGAAGTAAACCTGATGGAGCTTGAGAGACATTCGAGCTGCAGGAATGATGACCTTCTTCACCAGTTCCATGTCAGTGTAGATCCATTCATCTCGAGCAGAAGCAGTATCAAAGACTCCTTTGAACAAATTGTGCAGGCCATGAAGGAACAGATCCACGCTGCAAAGGATACACCATTGTATTAAAATTATTCTTAAGCAAATTCACAAAACAATCATACAGTATTTAAATTTTCAAAGAATCTGTCTCACCCAGCAGCAGCATTGTTCTGGACCAGAGTGCGTCGACCCAGAAGGCTGAGTGCAAAGCACAGAGTCACCACAAAGGAGTCCTTTGAACATGGCAAGGGCTACAAAAGGATAATACCTGTTTGATACAGTACTGATCAATCTACTTACTTAATATCACATGAAGTACACAACAAGGACTCACTGTATCTAATTGCTTGGCACAGTGTTCTATCCAAGAATAATAAATATTGCAGAAGGCACTCCTTGTCACTCCTCCACATCTCAGATCATAATCTTGATCAATGCTTACATGAAACACAGGATCCAAGTCAACAAAGGACTTCTCATTCATCAATTCAAGTGCCTCCTTGATGAAAGTGTTTGACAGCCATGCCTCCAGTTTCTCAGCTGTCATTGCATAGAAGATAATGCTCTGAAAAGAAATGGCAAAAAGTCAGTTACAGTATGATAAGAGTTAGAATCCTAAGTCAGGAACCTCTAAAACAATAATACTCACTTTCACATAATATGTAACAAGGACACTTCTCAGATCAAAGGCTTGCAACATGGAAGCAGCACTGTTGTCAGCTATACTGTAGCCTTCAAGGACAAAACGGGTGTGAGTCACTTCCCATGCTAGCCACCTCTGACCAAATGCAGCATTCACGCTCAACACTCCAGCCAAATGTCCTGGCTCACAACAGCAACAGCCTGTATGCAAATAATATCAAAACAGACATAATGGAAATTCATGCACACAAGAAAGAATGATGAATAGTTAAATATCCTGTGGCAATACCATCATCCTCTTCAACACCTTCCACAATGGCTTCAACCTCTCGCTGCTGGCAGTAGGTGCCTCGAAACTCCAAACCCCTGACTTGGAATGTGACCAGACCATTGCCATATTCAATGATATGCACAAGACAGTTGAGGTTATCACTGGGAGAAGTGAGCACAAAGACATCTCCTTGAGATACAATCCCCCATCGTCCCAGCATCAAGTCCCCACACAGAGAATGCTGCATAGATCGGGTAAGGTGTTCATAGAAGATGGAGTTCAGGTTGTTGTCATCCTCACCAAGGTTCCTCTGGACATGGCTGGCCAGTCTTGTGTTGGAATGATCCACACGCTTTGTATTATAGTCCCGTTCCCAAAACTTTATCGGACGAACATGTGATGTCCAGAAGATTGCACTGCCTAGAAAAGGCTGAAGAGGTGCAGAAACAATGGAGGAAGCAAGCCCTTGGACAAAAAGCATGGCTGAATGTGGGACACTGAAAGGCTGAGCAAATGCATGGAATGCAGAGCCCCAGGTGATCTGCCATGGGGCAATGTATGTGATGACAAACTTCATCTTCAGGTAAAACTCATACAGTTTCTGAAAAATGATGGTCATGAAGTAGAAATCAAGCAGGAAGGTCTCAGACCAGCCAGGGAAGTCTACTCGGAATGCAAGCGCTGTGAGCACCAGGACCATGTAGATGCGGGAGTCATCACAAAAGCATGTCCTCAGCAGTTTCAGACTTGCAATCACAACAACAACAGAGCCTCCATAGAGACCAAACTTATTCACAATCATTGGTGCATCAGTTGTCAGAGCACCCACAATCACTAGTGGGAGGAGCACATACTTTTCAAACACACTAAGATACACAAACAACTTCTCAAACCACATGACCCTGGCAGAGCGTCTCACTTCCCATGAGTCATGTTCAAAACTCTTGAGGATAGGTTCTGAGAAGCAAAGCCAAGGCATTTGCTTCCGCAGTTGTGAGAAGAGATAGTGAATGATAAAACCAGTGATGGCAGCAACAATCCAAAGAACATCATTGAAACCTGGTTGTGCAGCAGTGAAAACTGTGCTACAGTGGATGGCAAAAACAAGAACTGCCCCAAGGATTGAAATAATGGCATCAGACTTCATTCGTGAAAGCACTGTGGCCTCCAATTTCTGTGGTAGAGGATCCATGTGATCATCTGTGATAGGGTGAGACTCTTGACCATGCCCAAATTCAGTAGATATCCATCTCTTGATTATTCTGACCACCACGGTTGGATCACTCGAGCAACGGCTCAGAAAATAGCTGAGGGAGACTACCAATCCACTGTAAATGGAGAAAATGAAATGCTGGGAAGACAGAGCTTCCCTTAGCCCAGCATATGCAAAGCCAAACAAAATGAATACAGCCAGGATGCTCCTAAAAAGGCAGTAGATCCCAGACACAAGCCCTGTAACAGCTGTGCCTCCAAAGGCATGTATGTCAATCTGCTCCAACAGGTAAGTAGCAAATGTGTTCACTTGAGGTAAAAGCCCAACACTAAAGATGACAGGGAAGAGTTGAATGAAAACTAACATCACATTCTGAGCTGCTCTCAATACATTCACAGATGACAACTGAAAGCCATAGAGGGTAAGGGGGGAAGGTTGTGTGTCTTGTTTCTCCTTTGACTGAATTTCATAATGAAGGAGAAGGATCACAAAGGCACATATGCAAAAATAGACAGAACGGCTGAACAGAACAATGCGGTTGTATCCATGGGTCGGCGAGGCTGCATCTGGTTGGACGCTCTTCAACAGAGAATACTGACAACCAGCCATGACAAAGCAAAAGAAGAAGATGCTGAGATCTTGGAAATATCCAAGGTCAAGGAGGATTGACCCAAGAATGGCTACAGTAGATGCAAGAAACACACTTGCCATGTTCTCCAAAACTGTCAGATTTCGATCCAAACATGCAAGAAGTGCAAGACGATCAAAATGAACCTTGATACTCTTCTTTGGAACCAAATGAAATTTGTAGTATTGGTTTGGCTTTGGAGGCAATTCCTCAGGAAGAGGGAAGCTTGAACTGGAGAAAGTGAGTCTAACTGCAGCCAAAGGTGAACTGGTGTAGTTCTGATGTGACCATGTGTGGCGCAAGAGACGCAGTTCACCAGCTGTAATGGGATCACTTGGTGCTGTCTGTCGGGTGCGATCCAAGAATGGTGTGTGAAGCATGTGAAAAGGTACCCGACTGAAGAGGCTGCTCATTGTCGACCGACTTGCTGTTGCTGTTTCTTCACTCCCTTGACCACCAGACCAAAGATTTGATGAGTCATTATTCATAGTACTCGGCAGCTGATGTCTTGCTACAGTTCGATTGCTTTGCCTTCTTGGTGGCTGGAAGAGTACTGAAGAAGGATCAGGTGGAACTCTGATTGATGACAATGAGGAATTGCTGCCCAACTCTGAACGCATTGATGAATGGCGAGGAAGAAAGACCAGACTTGTGTCAGATGGAATGGCAATTCCAGATTCTCCTTCATTGAATGTGTAGGCCATCCAGTTGCCAAATTCATCTTGAAAGCAATGAACAGCTCCCTCTGATGTGTCATCATGGGAACGAGCCAAATGGCGACCAGGAAGAGTGAGGAGAGGTGCAATGGCAGATAAGGCTGCATTTCCAAAAAATGGCTGCTGCACCTGCTCACTCTCTGATGAATCAGCACGTGATGGGCGGCGGGTATTCCTCTGTCTACGTCTCCTTGCACCCATTCGCCTTACCGTCACCCCTCGAATTGTGGTGTCATTTTGTGAATGATCAATTCCATCCATTGCTCCCTCTCTCTTCTCACCGAATCCTGAATCCTCAGATTCCTCTCTAATGGTGCTGCGGCTCTGGAGAACAAAAAATGAACAAGATCAAATCCATTTGCCAAAGAATAACACAGATCAATACCTTTTTTTGCTTCAACTCACAGATGACGATGGGAGTTCTATTGGTTCCTTGATGGAATGAGAGCGACTGCCTCTGGTTCTCTGTCTACTTCCTTCATATGATCGATCACGATCATCTGAAATGACAATATAGTGCACACAGTAAGTTCTGTGGGATCTAATGACTTTCACATGCAGACCTCATCAAGTTGAAGTTGAATGTCTATGACCCACCACTTTGTGTTCTCCTGGGAATATTCCTCTCTCGGCGCCCAGTATGTTGGCCCTGAGAAGGCAGACTGAGCATCTCCAGCCTCTCATATTCTGCTCTGCGATTCCTCATGCTCTCCCCATCTTCTTGTCCTTGACAGGATAAGAATATCATGACAGGTGCAAAAATGAGAGATTACTGTCCTACTTAATTAAGAATCTCAAGGGAATGCTTTGAAAATTCACATTAAACCACATTTTCATCTTAACAAATAGGATGAAAATCTTTAAGCAAAAAGACACATGAAAAAGATTGAAAACATAAATGAAGTTGTGTTACATAGCTGCAAAAAAATAGGGGACAAAATTACTCATGACATAGAATTCCCATCATAGTATTGACCAGGATTGCTTTGGTAGTGGTCAGTTGGTCTTACCAGCAGAGAAAAATATTCATCAGGCTTGATGTGACAATGAGTTTGTATAAGCAAAGGATCTTGTTACCTCTATGAAGGTTTTTACTGCTTTTATTGCTTCTTTACAGGAGCAGTCATAGTCATTGTACCCTTCACCTCATCAGATGGGGGTGAATGACGATGAACACACGTGCAATGTGTGTTTCATTGCTGCATGTGTGCTGAACTGAAGATGGTCATCTTAAAATGAACATTTTGAAATAGCTGTATTATATTATATGGAACAACTTGATGAGTTCATTTCATATCTTTTAATGCAGATCCATTTTATGGTAACTTGATCCCATTTCTCATATTGCCCAGACCATCATGAAAAAAAAGATAGATGAATTGTGATGGTATTAGTATTGATACTGTAGGGTGAGGAACAGATGAACTTGGTGCAGAATATTTAAAGAAAAAGTGACTGCAAACAGTATAGCATTAAAAGAAATATGCAGGGGGCAGGGGGGGCAGCTGCCCCCCATAAAATATAACACTCCTTTGGTGTGTGTCAACAGGGAGAAGATCAATGGTGGGAGGAAATGGACACCCATCAAATTCTGAAACATATTGTCGACAATTCAGTCTTTACCATCTTCATCAAATGGTGATCATACGACCTCTCAATATCCCATAGCCTTGGTCACCCATGAGATGTCATGGAAACATTGATGACATGCATGTGATGGGTGACTCTAATATGCAATAATCATTGAATCAAAGTTATCATGATTTGATATGTATCAAGGGAGCAATATTGATTTGGGTTGGTATCAGAAGAGCAAAATGATAAAAGTTGAACTTCTGAAATGCAGAATGCTTAAATGATGGAGCACAGAATAATTTGAAGGTAGAAAGACATGAACACTGCCAGACATTTTAGGGCAAATACCATGGGGAAAACTGCTCATACTATCACACTTAATTGGAATATCATGCTTAAAATAAAATATAAATTGATTATCTTGTACAAGTGAATTTAACGAAACCCCTGTAGAATAGACAAGTCCTGATGTTAGCATGTCTCACATACCTGCATGAAACCTGCTTGTGGGACCTGGAATAGGAGGTGGAGGTGGAAGAATATATGATGAATGAAGAGAAGGATGCTTTGGACATTCCTGTCTTGAAGACACTGATGAAGAGGGAGAGAAAGTTAGAAGTTTAGGCCGAGCACCCTGTCGAATTCCAGTAATGGCACTATGAGGAACAGCCTCTGGTAACAATTGACTCATTTCACTGGTTTCACTTGGGGAACTTGACTCGCTTGAATCTTCCGTGTGTTTCAACAATGGATCTGCCACCAGGAAGGGAACATGTGAAAGAGATGCAAGCAGTTATGCATGCAAATTTAAGAATGTTCATCACTTCACCTTCTCCTTCAGGAAAGAGCAGACTGAGGCCCATGCTAGAAGAGGCATCACTTGCCAAGCTGTTCCGAACTGAAGTGGCAACATCCATAGGGAGAGAAAAACATGCCATCTCTGCTTCCACATCACCTCTGCTTGCCTTTGTCAATATGCTATTCCCATGCAGATGAGTAATAGCTTCTCCCACTATGAAATCCCAGACACAGCTTACAAATATACATTAAAAACCAGACTGTTTTACCCTGCCTAATAATGGGTTTTGCTCACCTGGAGATTTTGTAAATGCTGCTAGAATTTTCTGGGGGCTAGTAGGTTCTGAAATGATTTCTGTCTGTGTACTCTCACTATGACTGGTGCAAGTATGGGAAGAAGAAGAAAAAACTCGGGATGAACTATCTTGTAGGCAGGCATTGTTTTGCTGATATGCACCTATCTTCCAGAGCGTTCCTTCTGAGTCAGATCGTCTTAAGGGAGTATCACTGCTTGCCCTCCCAACCAGATTTCTATTGCTGTAGAAACTTGTGAGCCGTGAGGTTGTATCACTGATGCCTGTGCTCTGGCGTCGTGGAGGTTTAGGTGGGGGCACTTTTCTTGCAGCCCAACTCTTTCCACTCAGCAGAGGTGATTGGCTTCCCTTGGGAGTGTGGAAGTGCTCTTCTGCTCCCTTGTAATCAGAGAGCTGCAAAGTTCTACCTGCATGTATGTCTACTGCTGGTGCCAATGCACATTCCTCACTGCCTTCTACTATAGGAGAAATATCTCCACTAGTGTTGGGTATGACAATATCCTGAGAAGGACTATGAGGTGAGGCAGCCACAAGGCTTAGCCAGTCCAGACTGACTGGATGGGATGGGGGAACTGACTGTTTAGTTGATTGTGTATTTGCTGGCTGGCAAGTCTCGAGAGCACTTTGAGTCCTCCGAACTGCACCACCTGACTCCCATCTCTTCTTATCCCCTGTAAAAAAGCATTTTTTTTCAAATAGTACCAAAAACAGTAGCAAAATACCTGATTTCTGTACACCAATTCTTAAGATGAGGACTCACCACTGCCATTCTCCATATAATAACCTAGCTGAAAGGACTCCTGCATCCCCATACTGGAATATTCATTGCTTGGGAACGATCGTGCAAGATTAGAAAGGTTTGCATATCGACGAGCAGCACCTGCTGGCAAAGGCTTGGGGGCCCCAGCAGAGGAATCATCCATAGAATCCTATAACAGATAGTTTTATGTTTCTTTTACATTCAGCACCATTATGGTGTTGAAGTGTGGAATTAAAAAAGACTAGACTTAAAGTTTCCTCATCAAAGGATGAAATGAAAGCAAGTCTGCATATTGTTTCCAACAATCCTGACCCTAACTCCATAATCCAAAAGCAGAAGAGTGTAACTCCAATCAAACTATAACTTCATTGGAAGTACTCCACTTCACCTTTGGATGGTAAACACATATCCCTCACACAATGATGTCAATTCAGAGGTGTGCTAACCACACTTACCAATGGGAAGCTTTGAGGCCTTTTATTCTGAAATGAACACCTAAAGGTAGAGCTGCATGCTATATCAATATTGTAAAACTATCAAAATATGGAACCATCATAACATTATATCAATATTGTCAGGCAGAAGTTGCTGGAGGTAGGAAGAATGAAGAGAATGAGGAAACAGCTCGAAGTCCCTTTCCTTCTGGGGCTCATGAATAATACCAGTGCATTGAAGGATGCATTGTCAAGGTACAGGATGTAGAAAATATCTTGGGAAGCCTTCTCAGTCACCAATGCTCCCATTAGCATGGTGTAGGTCAGAAGAACACCTTTGCTTCCCCAAAACACCATGCCAATAATTTTGTATGCTGACGTAGCCACCTTGAATTTTCTTGAAGATGGTGACCCTTAATGCTTCCATTGAGTCAACTGGGCCTTGGTCTCAAAGTTGTAGAGAGCTACTCAGGTTTCATCCATCATGACAATTCTGGTCAGGAATTCACGACTCTCTTGGAAAAAACAGCATAGAAACTACCTGCAGACATCCACTTACATCTTGTCAGTCATAAGTTGCCTTGGAACCCAAAAGATGAATCCCTTCCTCAAGAGGAGTTTGTCTGAAAGAATTACATGAACAGATTCAACAGAAATCTGCAATGTTCTGCTACTCCTCAGCTAAATGCTGCCTGCCTTCCATAACAATGCTATCCACAAGGTCACACATTTTGTCACATGTTGCTACCAACAGCTATCCACTGTAAGGGTCATCTTCAGCATGCTCTGTACCATCTTTGACAGATCTGTACCAATTCCTCATGCTGGGCACTGATAAACAATAATCCCTATGAACTTCATTCAATTGCTGATGAATGTCAGCTGCACTCTTCCAGAGCAGAATAAAAAACTTGATAGTTCTCTGCTCAACTTCAGAAAATGCTACTATACAAGGGGTGCTCAAAAAGTTTTGCAACCAAGTCTTGCTTCATGGAACAAAGATATTTGGTGGTAAACTTAATTAATTTTTTTAAATTGTCATTGTCTCATCTTTCATACCAACATTTTAAGAAATACAAGCAATTAATGTAGGAATGCCCAAAAATGTATTAAATCATCTTTTCTCTCTTGGCTCATTTTTGAAGATATCCTGAAAAATTACAACACAAATGATCAAAAGTGAAAGAAAAGCTTATTTTGGGATATGACCAAAGAGGTGTTATTACATGTGATTGAGTGTCAGCCAAGCAGCAAATAAGCCAACATTATTACAAGGAATTTGTTTAAAAGAAACTGTGCCCAGAAATCCAGAAAAAGAGATCTGGTCTGCTGGAGGCTGGCCCAATCATCCTGCAAGTCAAAGGCAGCTGTCATTCTGCCCTTCTTGTCTCAGAATTGTTGGAGAGATATGAGTGGAAAGTCAAGGATCATCTGCCCTATGGTCCCAATCTTTCCTCCAGTGACTTTTATTTGATTCCCCTTCTCAAGGAACCCAAGAGAAGGACTCGATATTCTGTCCATCAGGATTAGATGCTACTGTGAGTCCAAGGATCAGATGCATTAACAAAGACCACCTAGCACAAGGAATCAAGAAGCTACCAGGAAGTGTGAGTGTCAAAACTTTCAAAAGAATTTCAAAGTTCCAGCTTGTATTAATATGATCAGTGGTCCCAATCAATGGGCTGCTACCTACTCCTGGATAGATGTGGAGTTTTGGTTTGGGACATCCAGTTCAGGATACAAGAAATAAACATTTTATTTTTGCAATACATTTTTTTTTTTAAACCTGTATTCTTTTCAATGTCCAAAAACCTTCCTATTTGGTCATGGAGTCTTGAATAGGCAAAATATGAGTTGCACTGTCAAAAATGTTGGGAACAACAGGATTAGACAAATAATGGCAACTAATATTCAGCACTTTTTAAATGCACTCCATAGTTAGTTAATGAAAGCAAACAATTAAAATTTCCAATTGTAGCAGAAATTGCAAAGATGAATAGCAGTCTAGAATATAGAATTAGAATTTCAGCAAATGTAGCCTTGGGTTGCCAGATGCTGACTCACCTGAGAGTGCCTCTCCTTGGACTCTGCATCTGGCACATTGTTACTGATGGCACTTGCTGAAGTACCCATTCCTTCATGTTGAACAGTCTTAGATTTGTAAGAAATATCCACCACCTCTTCCACTTCAGCAGGTTCAGCAGCTGGAGTTGTTTCCTTCTCAAAGTGATGAACATCAACCTTTAGATCTGTGCAGGACAGAAGAGAAACTACATTCAGAAAATCTGGTTCTCAAGCAGGGTTCTCATGACAATATCATAATCCATTTCCCTGACTTATTCCAGGTGTGTTTAAATAATCTGCAGACCAAAATTTGCATTTTCATGCAAGGGTTGTGTATTCATAAAAGAGTTGGGGTGCTTTGATCAGTTATTTCAAAAATTCAACCTATAAGGTGCTGCAAAAGTATAACCAAATCATTTCATTTACTTTCAAAATGAATCCGTTGTTATTCTTGATGCTAATAGTGGCACTATTCATGACATGCAGCAACCACTTTCACAAGTGGGGAAAAAAACTATCTTAATATTTTCTATATTTTCTAGCATTGTTATATTTAATCTAAAATTATTTTATTATTGTATCTTAAAAATTGAGATCCCTGGCTTGTAACAATAATTTTTCAGGGGGAAATTAGGAAACTAAGAAAGAAACAAAAAGTTGGATAGAGCTATAGTAGCTATATTTAACCACCATGACAAATTATACAGTATTAGGTAATTATATGCAAATAGCATAATTAAAAAACAACCTTTTTTGAATAAACTAATAAAATACTGAAAAAACTTTAGGAAAAAGGACTTCATTCAGAAGAAATATATATCTGTATTTGTGAGCGCATGTTTTATAAAGAACTTATTTCCACAATTGAAGAAATAATGATCAGAACAATGGTCAATATAGGAACTTTATTTCATCAGATGTGAAAGTGAGTAATCTATATTTCCATATGGAAAGATTATATATGGTAGTTATATGCAATTATCTGTGCCTTATAGATTCATATATTTTTAATGTATTAAAATATGAATGCAAACATGTAAGGGCATATATGGTTGAAGCATATGATCCATATAAGGATTATTTATATATTAAACATACCTGAGCAGCATATATATTCTATATAAAATGATTCTAGAGTTTGAGGGATGGGCTCCTGCATATATGTATCTGGTTTAAGTATATGATTTTTTATAAAGGACTTTTATTTATTGTATATACATGTTCAGCATGCAAGCTTCCATTACAAAATATATCACTAGAAATATACAGGGTGGCACAGAAGTCATGCACCATGGTAATTTCACTGTTGCACAGCATTAATTCTTGTTTCTTTATTTGCAGGTTAGTGATGGCTGCAAAGTTACAAAAGACAAGAGGGTGGAGTTAAGATATGTTCAAACTTATGTGCACAGTGAATTGAAGTGTTTTCAAGTTAATGGGAAACAATTAAAATGTTTACTGGAATTTCCCCTATGATATGCGACTTTTGCGCCACCCTGTATATCCCATATGCATAAGGTATAGTATACAATTTATATGGCATGGTCATACCCACATAGAATGGTAACATCTCAGGGATATCCCAATGACTTTATGGAATATTTTAAGGACATCTTCAGTTGGATGGTTTAAGACATCTTGAAAGGGATGTCTTCAGGACTTCTTAGAGATGTCTTTTAGAAATCTTCAGTTGAAGAACACCATAAGGAACAACCCTCAAAAAATAAAGGGTTGTTCTGTATTTCAGGAAATGATTCAGTTTCAGAAAGAAAGGCACCCAGATATTTTGATATCCCTGAGAAGCCCCTAGTATTTATCTCTGGGACATCTCACTTGTCCCATGGACATATCACTGGGATATCTTTGGGATGTACTTGTGATGTGTCGGAAGTGAATTGTTTTTTCATTTTCACAAATGTGACAGATGAAGTTCCAATTCTCAGCTCAGTTCCTGAATTTATTTTTAATTTGGGAGAGACTTGTGGGAGTAACATGATTTGGTCATGTCTCTTATCAGATGTGACACATATGTCCCACTGTGTATTAGATAGACATACTAAGGCATACAAGTAACTTATCTGCTCCTCCATAACCATACATGGTTTTTATAAATTATTATATGACCTTGCCATATGTGATCATATACTTATGGTTTCAATAAGAAGATATGATCATACAGGGTGTTCATATTTAAATGCAACATAGGAAATGTTTTTCTGCCTGTAGATGGAGTTCAGTGAATGCTATAAGGCCCACCGGGTTGCATATCTACCAGGAAGCACACCAAGGATAGGTTTCATCCTTCTAGATATGCAACCCTTTGAGCTATAAGGCATGCCCTGAACTCCATAAACAGGCAGCAAACATTGCCCTATGTTGTGTTTAAATATGAACACCCTGTATAATATAAATGATAAACCATATATGTCCCATATAACATATAGGCCCTTTTCTCAAAAAATCATATATGATTTTTCCATATGGGTTAAAAACTTATGCTCATACTTTTATATTTTAGCTTCCATACTTCCCTACTAAAACTTATGCAATAATTTTAGGATTATTGGAAAAAAGTTCATTTTTCATCATGAAAAATAATTGGAATTACTTTTGAAATTTAATTTTATATGCTAAAAAGTAAGTAAAATAAAGCTTCTTCCATCACTATACATGTATATTATTATTAAGATTTTCTCTTTGGGTTTACAATGCTACATATTTTTTCCAAAAAGTGATAGTTAAACCTCCTTAGTGCTCTTTTCATTACTGTTTTCACTCCAGTGCTCTTTCCTTCTCTTGCCAAAGTTGTCTTTCATGATACATGCATGCAATGCATGCAATGCATACATAACTATGGTGGAAAATGTTTTATTTACTTCACTGGAAGTATCCCACACACCATAAGTACATCCCAAAGATATCCCCTCAGGGCAAGTGAGATGCTCCAGAGACAACAACTAGGGACATCAAAATGTCTGGGTGCAAAAATATCCTAAGAATGTCCCTTTCTTGCAGAGCAAGCATAACCCAGAGATGTCCCAGGTTATCTACTTGGGACAAGTGAGAAGTTCCAGATATTACTTGCATGAACACATCAGTGAAATCATGTCAAATATCTATGTGCTTTTCTTTCTGAAATGACTCATTTCCTAAGATATGAGGGTCATGATATGAGGGAAAATATCTCTCTCAAGATGTCAAAAACAGTCCAAAACAAGCTGGGCAAGCCCAGTCCAGTAGTGGGCCTTCTTTCAGTTGAGGAAACCCTAATTTTTTCACCTACTTGAACAAAATGCCATCTCTTTCCGGCCTTTGACCATCAAAACCCTAATTTCTTATTTATATTAGATAAACTTAGATAAATAGTGCCCATAAAACAATGATGGGATGGAGGGCTGTGCGTGGTGGGATACATCCACCACAAAGGTTGGTAGGGAACTGACAACTCTGGTTGATGACACACCACTGCACCCAAAGCCTAGGCCGTATGCACATGCACATTGTGATCCACATCCTGAAGGGCTTGCAGGTACTCATGCCTTCCCCTCTGTGACCAAATTTCAAATCCAAAATTTGTAATAAAAAAGCCAATTTTGGTGCAAATTCACCACAAAATGAACTTGGCCTGTATGTTGTTCATATCTACCTGCCAGCCAATTTTCGTATTGATCAGACCAATATTTTTTTAGTTATCATCAGACAACCAAAGTATGACACACTGACACATGGACAGACAGGACAGGCACATGTGGTCTCTTTCCTTTCAGGAAAAGAGGCCCACTAAAAAAGATGTATTCAGGATGTCCCAGAAAGACCTTGGGACAAGTTGTCCAGTTGGGGACATCCATGGGATGCCACTGTGCAGTGTGGGATGATGAACATATTATAAAGAGGACCCTCCCCTCCACCCTGAGACTGTCTTGGGGTAAACACCAAGGAGGTTATACTAAAAGACCACTATTTGTCACCTCATAGCACCTTTTGGGTTGAGAGTCTGCTGACCTGTTAGTCAAGATTAGATATGTTTTCTTTAATGGTACTTTTAGTTTCTTCGCAATTTAAGGCCAAAACATCCCACTTAGGGCACCCATCTTTTCTATAAGAACACTTCCCACATCCCTAACCCTTAGAACAGGGGGAATAATCAATATTTTCCCAAGTTGAGGATAATTTTTCAAGATTTGCTGAAAGAAGCAAGCATACCAATTGTCTGCCGAGATGTCTTCCCTCCTTCAGAAGATGCCCCTTGAACTCTCCTATTTTCTTCTTTCATTGTTTCTGCTATATCTTTCCTGTTAGACAATGCTCCATCCACCTCCTCCAAATCTTTCTTCTGTAGACCTTTGCCTTGACTGGGCTCCTCAATACATGGTTCACAATCTCTTTTAAGCTCATGCATTTCTATAGCCTCCAACTCACTGCACATAAAAAAATTAAACCAATTTATAAACAGTCATTAATTCTAAAAAGCAAAACTCAAGATTGATAAGCAATACAAAGTAGAAAAATTCATCCAGCAAAAGAGTTTATGGTTTTTATAATTGCAAACAGCATGGAATCCCTCAACCAGCACCTTCAATCCATGTTTAGATCCACTGAGAGAAAACCACTTCCTGTGCTTGTTTTCGAATTGTTAAGTGTTGTTTTTGTGAATAAAAAAAAACACATTACAGTAATGCAATTTTTTTTTTAACTACATGAACAAGGTACACCAGCTATCTCAACTTGAGAGAACTATTAAAGCAGAGGTATAAAGAGTGCCAACATACCAGACTCTCTGTTTCCCTGAGGTAACATCACCATCATCTTGTCCACCCGAGGGCTCTTCCACAATGCACTCACTGGTGTCAAACATTTGATGAAGACGATAGTTGACAAATTTTACCGATAAGAAAAGGCTGGTGATGCAGGTGCAGTATGCTGTCCACATATAGAGGGAGGGTTTGAAGTACTGAAATGCAAGTAGTGGAGAGCTTATAAGATTTCAACCTATGCTACTTTCTATGATGTGCATTAGTCAGGACTATAACAACATGTTATAATCTTCAATGTAGATTTTAGGCCTATGTGCAAATTAGACCTGGACTTTATCACTTACATACTCTTTTAACTTTGGTGAATATAGGCAAAAAACCCAAAATCAGTGAAGCCCTATTTTGAAAATGAGTTAACCCTTCACTTTAACTTAACTGTACCAATTGGCTCAGTATCAGAAAATGATATTAAAAGAAATAGGGGTACTTGAAAATTATGTCAGGGAAAATTACAGGCAAAAAAAGGACAGGTCCAAGAAAGCCTAGAACTAATGTTAGGCCTTCAGTGCATCACAACACCGCAGGCTAGAAATGTTACAATAGGAAATATTTTAAAAGTCAATGCTCAACTCACCAAATACAAGGTAAATGGGGTGCATAGGAGGAATAAAAAGAGGTAAAGATGGATGGTATTGCTGAAAATGCTTTGACGTGGATCCAAAAACCATCCTCCCGAGAGGGAAGCCCAAATTCCTTGTCTCAAAATCTCAAATGTTTGAGAACCCATAGCGATGTCTGCGAAGCCCTTCCGAATAGGAAGCTATAATTTCAATAAATACGGAGGATCACAGCTAACCAGTCCGTTCTCATCACCAACACGAAAAATACAGATAACAGTGGGCCAGGTCAAAGTCTTGAGTCGACTACGCTTCATTCTCCGTACAAGATACTTCTACACATGAATGGTGAATACGGCCATCGCCATATTGTCTCCTGCGACGTCACACTCCCCGTGCAATCGCTAGAAAACCAAGCGGACAGCGGAGAGCGATAATTTCCAAAGGCAATCGAAGAATAGATACAGAAAGACCATGATGCTTGACGACCAACTTCCATGCAATATGCATCTATTCGTATTTGTTTATCAATAGGACGAGAGGATGAGAGGAAAACATGCTTGGAATGCGCTTAACCTATGGGCATACCAATGGCCGCCTGCATGTCTGGGACAAGAACTCGACGATTGACGTCTGTTGCACCTGTGAACTCCACGCTCTCAAATTTCGATTAATTTCAGTGTGTTTCCAGTCGTTCGTGTTCTAAAACGTATGTTAGCATGGAAACTTATTGTCTAGCTTCCACCACAAGCAATGTCTCGATTGGACGTGATGATGTCGGACCAAGAATGGGACCATGTCATATTGAATCCAAACGTAAATTCGTTGCCTTCCATCGGTTGGGAAGTTTCACCACCTCTCGAGTCAGAGAATTGTTCATTTCACGATATTGTTGCATGCCTGTGAGAATTGAAAGCTTAGGCGTCGAATTGAGCTGTACGTTACACGTACGCACACCTCAACTGTCCTGACTACCTCACACCATCCTTTGTGCATACATCATTTCTCCCTTCATGGGGCATCGTACGCATTGCGCCTACAGACCTACTGTGTGCACACCATGCACATTGCAGACCCCTCACTCAGTGTATAGTTGCCCAGTGGTGCCTCACCTATGTGTTTATAACATCTGGAGCAGAAGTAAAGGCATGGCAGAGTGGCAGGAATAGGAGTAAAGTTCTTTAGTGTTCCCTTTCTGTCCATAGTGCACTGTTGCATGCATATTCCCAAACAACAGGGTTAACCCCCTCTGTTGCATTGTAACCACCCTGTTGGAAAAAAAAATAGGAGAGGGGGGAAAAGAACTGCCTAAGATAACTTGGAAAATTCTGACTGCTGTTGCTAACACTCCAGGAATGTATGCTTTTACTCTAGAATTTATTTGAATTTTTTGCATTCCCAATTGAGAGAAGGATAAATTCTGACAAATTGATCGACATGGGAAAAGGGTTTAATTTTGGCATTCCCTCCCCAGGGGTCAAAATTCCTTCTGTGGAGGGGAAACAGGACTGCACACATCTGTAAAGGTTTAAAAAAAAACATAGATCTTTCCTCCATTGGGAAATTCAAAGGAATTATGTAAAAACCATGTTTTTCTTTGTTAAATATCCAATTATAATCCAAAGTTTTAATTACCTGTTGTCTGCCTTTAGCTTTAATAGCTTGAAGTCTAGATGGATAGAAAAGAAGCAGTTCTTGAAACATGCAATAGGATCTCTTGCTTCATGATATGATCCCTCTGATTCTGTTCAGAAAGTGATATTTTTTACAGTCCCTGATTTTTGAGCAAGCAATATTGAATGCTCACAATTTACCTGGAATAAGAAATATGCAGAATGAAATGAGCTTTCATATAATGTAATCAGATTTCATTTGTCAATTGCTGTTTGGAAAGTACATGGTGATCTAGGATTTGTTGACACCCTGTAGATGTGTGACTCTACTGGGGAAAATGGTGCAAGAATGAAGAGGGAGGACTGTGGTGTGCATGGAGTTCACAGGAAGTCTACAGGCACAAGATGTACACTTGGGAGCCCAACATGCTTCTGCAATACCAAACTTAATATCACAGGTTCATTGCTCTCACATGCATCAGGAACATCCCAATGTGCATGACAAAGGGGCGTATGATATATATGCTGTCATAAATACTGATGTGTGCAGTCTTGAAGCCTGGACAGGCCACAGTGTGCATGCTAGTGTGCAGGTGTGTGCTGAATATGTAGAACCAATAGTAGGCCTATATGTGACCCAACACTTATGAAATTTTTCTCACTTTGGTTAAGCCATCTATTATGGTCAAAGTTGTTTGTTTAGTTTTCTCAGTGCCTTTCAGGAAAAGAAAAAAAAGCATTATATTAACTCTTTGACAATTGAGCATTTTACACATTTTCCCCCTAAAAATTGTTCAATATTTTTGGAAAGTTTCAGGAAAGAATAGTGACTACTTTTAGATTATGTTTCGCTGTAGAGAAAATGATGATCTGAATGCAGGAATTTTCATTTGATATTGTATGCACCAAGGCCCAATGTGGCCTAATTTAGTGGATAAATTCCAGATTATGCTTACAAACTTAAGGGTACTATCCTGTGGCTTTTTCCCTGGGAAGCCTTGCTTAGGATCTCGGGAAGAAAGCAATTTTGTGAAACCCTGCTTTTTCATTGGTGCACTCATTGCCCTTCTAGCATATGCTTGTCCATTATACCTACACATATGTACAACCTTGTGCATGATACACATGAATGAAGACAATAACAGTTGCCATTTGTTTATCCTGTTATTCAGTCTCTATTTCAGATTGCAAGCCAGATGACATTCCTGAGTGATGCTACTCCATCTCGTTTGTCAATTGGAGGGGGAGGAGCTCCTCTTATAAACAGATGATTGCCCCATGCCTCCACGATCCTTTTCCATGGATTCTTGGAGGCTTGACAATGGGCAAGATGAATCCAAGGCCGGGGCTTCAGGAGCATTTCGCAAAGCCCTCTATGATTATGAGGCACAAAATGAGGATGAGCTCACCCTGCGAACAGGGGATATCATTGAGGTTCTCTCTGAAGACTCTCGGATTTCGGGTGACGAAGGATGGTGGACTGGAAAGCTTGGTGATAAAGTTGGCATCTTCCCTGCCAACTTTGTTGAACCACTTGGTTTTGATAATTCTGTGAATTCTCAGGAGTATGTACATGAAATCCAGCTGAATGAAATCAAGTACAAGGACTTGCAGTTGGAAGAAGTGATTGGACATGGTGGATATGGGCAAGTTTTCCGAGGATTCTGGATGGGAGAGGAGGTTGCCATCAAGACAGGCTTCTTCAATCCTGAAGAGGATATCAACCAAATAATTGAAAATGTCAGAGAAGAAGCCAAATGGTTTGCTATATGTAACCATGGGAACATCCTCCAATTCAAGGGTGTATGTCTTGAGCCACCACATTTGTGTCTTGTCATGGAATATGCTCGTGGAGGATCCCTGGATCGAGTGCTCAAAGGTCGCAGGATATCTCCAATTGTAATTGTGGATTGGGCTATGCAAATTGCACGTGGAATGAATTATCTTCATAAGGAAGCCCCCATCCCAATTGTGCATCGTGATCTCAAGTCCTCTAATGGTATGTATTCAAGAGTTAGGAAGGACAAGCTTTAGAGGAATTGCTTGAATTTAGTCATGTGTATAATAAACAATAAAATAGGCTTATTTTATGCTTTAAAAATTAATCACATTGACACTTCCTATCATACATTTTTGGTCTCGTGTTTCACCCTGTGCCTCATCCAACTCTGTTGCATCTGCTCCCTTCCTTTGTCTTTTCCTTCCTCAACTGTTGATTGTTTCATTTAAAAGAAAATTATGATCACTATTTCTTGACAGCATATTATTCTTGCATATTCATTACATGAATATTCCACTGAAGAAAACAAAAACAAAAAAAATTATTTTTAAAATTTTAGCTCCTGCTTGTAGACTTTAGAATGATACATTTCTTGGAAACCTATATATTTTGTGAAATTTAATGGCCATGGAATTTCATTTTAGGCTACCCTTTTCTTGCTGAAAGTTTTTCATGAACTTTATTTTAATCAATGAATCAATAACTATTAAAACAGAGAGTTAGCTCAAAGTTTGTTAGATTTTTCCTTGTTCTTTACATAAGAGAACAAGGCAGGAGGATAAGGTACTCAGAAGGGATTGGAGTTCCCTGTCCATATTCAGTTTCTGATTTCCTTTGTATAAATTGCTCATGGCCTTATTTTGACCATATCAATTTGGATAAAAAATTTTTAAAGTGTGTTTGGAACATATAATTCTATGCAGTGTAAGGTTCATGAAAGTAACATCTTCAAAAATTGTTTTCAGCATGAAATGCTTTTGAATACAGTCAAACCTCATTTTAAAAAAAGTCCAAGGGACCAGAACAAAAATTTATTATAAGGAGGTTTTTAAAAGGCTTGTTTCAAGCTGAAGCTAGCCTCCAGTTTCTTGTGCAAGAGATCATGGAGCATTGTTCAACACATCAAGCATATATGTTACACCATATGTATGCTTTCCATTGAGTTTCAATTTCTGTAGAAGTATTGGCTAATGAGCAAACCAGATAGATTGAATGAGATATGGAGTGTGACATAACCTAGTACATTTCAGTGCTCTTGGGATGAAGCTTTCATTCTAAAATATATTATTCAAGTATTTTAAAATAATCACATACAGTTGAACTCAGTTATGACGTCATTGAAAGGACCAGGGAAAAATCATAGTTGAAACCAAGGTTGCCTTTATTTACATTCCATTTCCCTGTTTTCAAAATGGATGATATATACAACTCTAGTGTACATTGATTATCCTACTTTGGCTTCCTGCCAATTTCTTGTTTTGCTGCATGTTCTTCTCATGAGGACAGACGAAGCTGTCAAAATTATTCCAAACTGTGGAAACAGATGTCCATGTTCATAAGCACTGTCAGTTTCACTTCACCCACTTTCTACAGGTATTAAACAAATTGTGCACATTTTTTCAATTGTGAAGACTTGCCTCTTTCACTAGCCATGTTGTCAGCAAGAAATACAAATTGTGACTGAAGATGAGATGATCTTTTTAGTTACTGAGGATAATCCCTCTCTCACCCTACTCCAGTCACATGCACATGACTGCTGAATGCTGAATCCAGGAAAGATAAAGTTATGGCTTACCAATGATAATTTTTCTGATGATGGAAATTCCAGTTAAGAATGATGAATTAGATACATCAATGTTGTCAATTTCATCAGTGGGACCTTGAATGAACTTTGTTATAACCAAGGTTCAAGCTATAACTTAGGTAAAATTTCACATACCTAATTGACACTATGCCTGGACCTAATGCTCTTCATTGTTATAACTGAGGTTTCGTTATAACGGAGTTAAATGTAGTCTGATTAGAGGAAGTTAATGGAAGACTTTTGACCTTGTATGCATTCTGTGGATCTGAATACATATGAAGGCTTTCTGAAAATTGCAGTCCAACAGTTGCTTTGATCATATCATGAAATACAAATGCCAACTGTTAATTGCAAAAATTCACATTTTCATATGTTCTTTCTACACTGGATTGGTAATTCAAACTAAGGTGTGCTTTTAAAGGCATTAGCTTCAGGTTAAAAAAGGTGAGTTAATTTGCTTTTGAACTCAGGTGCCATATAATTATGATGGCACATATATTTAAATGCCTAAATTTATGGGGATAGTTTTTAACCATTTATATAACTATATGTAACTATAACTGAAGAAACTACCTGTATATCCAGTAAGGTGGAAAACTTGTTGCAATGTTTACAGCTTGACAGGATAAGGACAAGCACTGATCATGTTCCCAGAATCCAGCAAACCCATCCAGGATGCTGTTATGCACATGGACTGTAGTCTTGGTACATATAGAATTGTAAGTCTGTCCAACTAAACAATTTTTCTTGTTTTTCTTTCAGTTTTGATATCAGAGAGCATTGAGGGAGGAGACAAAGAATTCCTTCAGAAAACACTGAAGATCACAGATTTGGGTCTTGCACGAGAAATGTACCAGACCATGAAGCTCTCAGTTGCTGGTACTTATGCCTGGATGGCACCAGAAGTGTTCAAGAGTTCTACTTTTTCACCTGCTTCTGATGTATGGAGGTGAGGAGTCATCATCCATTTTTGGGACTTTATTTTTCTTGTAAGCTTAACTCTCACTCTACCAATGATATAAAAAGTACAAGCACACTAACTGTACCTACTATAGGTACTTTTTTCATAGCAAACCAAAATTTTGGCTGATAATTGTTGCATTTTTATATGCCTTTCTTAGACATTAAAGAAGTAAAGCACATAAAATGAAGACATGTGTATATTTGAAAACACAGGACTGAGTACTGTTTTAAAATTCATCTTGGCTGTTAATGTCAGTTTAAATCTTGATAAACTTAGGTTTTGCTACTAAATACCCTTTCTTTGTGAAGACTGAAGCAGGCAAAACCAGGATTGTCATTTTTACTTGGGTGGTTTGTGATATTCAGCAGTAACAGATTGTCAATGAAGGTGGAGTAGGCTCAGGCCTTCCCCACTTTCATTGACGATCCACTACTGCTGAATATCACAAGATGCCACTGCATTTTTATCGCACTCACAATGTAGCTATGGAGTGGTGCTCTGGGAGCTGCTGACATGTGAAATCCCATACAAGGGACTCAATGGTCTGGCTGTAGCATTCAATGTGGCTCAGAAGAAATTGACGTTGCCCATACCTAGCACTTGCCCTCGTGCATTCAGAGAAATATTGGAAGGTAGGCCTCCATGAAATATATTTTGATTTACTTTCCTTTTTCCATTATTTCTTAGCTGCTGTAGGCCTCCCTATAGTAAGTTTCAAAATGTGCAGGGTTGAAGTAGGAAATTTTCATTGCAGCATGTTGGCAGATGGATCCCCATGACAGACCATCTTTTGAGACTATTTTGGAGGGATTAGGAAGAATTGCCAAGTCCAATTGGGTACATACTCCATATGACTCCTTTCATCAACAACAGAATGGCTGGCGTCAAGAGATTGGCCTGAGGATGACTGAGAAAGAAAAGGTAGGATATTGTTTGGAATTCTCATTGCTATTGCTCTAATTATTTGAATATAATGCTTATTTTTATTTTTTGGAAAGATAATTAGACCAAAACTTATTGTGATCAATCCTGAAAAGCTTACAATAATTTTCCACATAAATTGAGTTTTGATCATCCTGTAGTTCCCTCTGAAAATAAGGCAGAGAAAGCAGTATTTCTGTTTAATGACATGAACATTTTGTGAATACAGATACCATCAATCATCATATTGTTTTTAGCTGTGTCATTGGCTTTGTTTTTGAAAATACTTTCCTCTTCAAGGCAAGCTGTATGTTAAGGAAAGAAAGTGAATTTTAAGGACCTGGAGATTCATAGTGGACCTATTTCCATTTCAATTAGACTTCAAAATACTTCAATTTGGCCAATCTAAGCTTTTTAATTTCCAAATTGTTCATTATGCTTTCCTGACTCTGACAAGAGGCATCCATTATGAGAAAGAATATGATCTGTCAGAGGAACTGTATTTGTACATATTTTTAAGATGGACACCAATGATACCTGTATATTTATGACTTGGATTGAAGTGGGTCATCAATTAGTCAAGTTAGCAAAATGAATTAGTGATAAATCCTGCTGGAAACAGCAGCAGGTGATAGCAACTTTTGATTTTTTTTTCTCCCATTCAATGTAGGAATTGAAATACAGAGAAGAGGAACTGAGAAAGATGGAGCATCAACAGAAAATCCAGGCAGAGCAACTTAAACGTAGAGAACAAGAGGTGGCAGCCAGAGAGATGGACCTGATAGGGAAGGAACTTTTGATGATGATCAAAGCTCAGGAGACTGCTCCAACACCAAAAAAACGAAGAGGAAAGTTCAGAAAGTCTCGTCTCAAGCTTATCCGCAACAAAGAAGGGATCCAAAAGATTAGTGGACCCTCAGGTGAGTTCCTCTTGGAGATGAATGGAAGCCTTTGCATGGGCCATTATAACAGTTCACATTAGACCTAATGCATATTATGACTAGTTCACAACAATAATGTCACCGCTTATCTCGCTTCTAAGCATTTCCTCTTTTTTGTGCTATGCATGGTGTTGTGTTTCAGTCCAGCATTACTATCAGTGGTTCATTGAGAATGGTCAGACACACCTTGATTGATTGTGTGTATACAATGAAGTAGAGCATGTTGAACTTAGGCTGGGTACCTTGCACTAACAGGAGGTGATATATGGACAAAATTAGTTACCGAACAGCTAAGAAGAGAGAGAATATGTTCAAGGGAAAGACCAGAGGAAAGAGGCATTATGAAATCAGAAGTTTTGAGGGATTCAAGAGAATTGAAGCAGCTAAGGAAAGAAAATGAAATGGCATATTGGCCAACATGGGAAGACCTTCATCCAGCAATGGGCAGTCTTAATGATCATGATTTCATGATTGCTTACAGGTGAAGATTCTTTAGATATTGCTGGGGTTCTAGACATCTAAGTGTAGAGACAGGCAACAGGCATACATCATTATACATTGAATGGTGCACTTGTTGTGAGCCTTTGATTAGATTGCATTTGTGATTTGTTGGGATACTAGGAATGCTTAAGGGAATCCACTCCCACTTGCAAATGACTATCCTAAGAAGTTACTCTGGTAATTGGTAGTATGGGAATTCAGGAAGTCTTGTCTCCGTGTGCAGAAAGAGAGCCAAATATAAATTCTCATTAGCACTAATTTCCTTGGAACAACACTCATAATTGGATGAGAGCATATGCAGGGGGAAGTAATTATGATCTAGAACCAGCCAGTGTAGGAAAAGAATTTTCCCACAAACCTGAGGCAACAAATTGGAATTTCCCAGGAGGAATATGCAAGCAGACTAAGTGGGCCACCCTCCTGCACGTCTCCATTCTCACGGACCTTGTTCACAGGTTTGCAAGGGTTTTCCTAGCTTGGAACCAGCTCTAGGCTGTCAACAGGCTGTGGAGAGCAGGATCGTAAATTGAAGGGGTCACATAGATTGTTTCATCTGTTTGCTCATCACAGCATGGCATCACTGATGCCATGATTCACAGGTATACAGGACAGAAAATGTATGATAGTCATATAATATATTTTTGAAAAGCAATACTGACCTTGAATGTGTACAGGAGCTGGCAAGCTATCTTTGTTATAAAACCTGATGTTTGTGTACAGAAGTTAGGACTACTTGTCCCTGTGACCCTATTCATGCCTGTTTGAGCTGCAAAATGGTGTGTGTGTGTTAATGTGCTGTTTTGGCTTTGCTTCATTGTTGGTCTGGTACCTGGATCCCCCTGCTTTCTATGTTGCAGCAGAGTTCCATCCACATTCTAATTTCCTTGTGGGTCATTTCCCTCCTCCTTCCCCCGCTGACATCAAAAGAGTCCATTTCATTCCTACCTATCAGGGTCAGTGCACACAGACATCCTCATAATGCCTTGGTTTTTTTTTACTCTTTCATATGCATGAATATGAACACGCACAGAATTGTGCTGACTCACATTGTTATCAGTGAAAGATTCTTACAAAATGAAGAATTCTCTTCCTTCAGACTTTCGACACAATTTCACCATACAACAAGCTCGAAATCACGTAGATGGCTCTAGACCTGCTCCATGTAAGTTCCATTGCATTAATGAGGAATTAGATCTTTAGCTTGTTGGAGAAAAGGTGGTGCACTCAGTCTTCTTGTGTCACAGTGAAGGGTAAAACATGGGGGCCTTCATCAATGCAGCCAAGAGAAAGAGCCCAGTTAAAGCCAAACATCTCATATGTTGACCAGAGCCAGAAGCGGTTCAGCACTTCTGCTCCAAATCTGGAGAAGGTTCGAGCAGCTGCAGCATCTGGAGCAATGCATTCACCTGCTTTTGAATTTCCTCAACCCTTCGGAGACCTTGGTGAGCAATTTCTGTCTGATTTTTCCATTCCTAGAACCATTCATTGGTTCATGATTAAAATCATGAGATGTTTTTGACTGTTATCGATGACATTTATGGCTTTCTCATTTCATGCTGCCTCAGTCTTCCCACGAGACTATTGGCAAATTGTCTGTAAGTCTTTTTTGAAATGAGGATCCTCTAATATCCCCTTTATCACCATTCAAGTTGGATATGATTTATGTGGTTGATGTTATAAATCAATTGCTCTACCCAGAAATTTCCCCTTGGCCTCCCCTCCTGGAAAAAAATTATATATATGGATTAGAGATGCAATTATATTGAATTTTGACTGATATCCTATAGGGTAGTGTGGGGTTAATTGGTCACAATTTTTCGTTTTTCTTACTCACAACCAAATATAATTATAAGAAATAATAACACGGAAAAACCTTTGGAACCTCAAACAGCCATGTCATTCAACTACCTATTCAGTCCAAAACGAAATCTGGAATATTGAAATATTAGCTTAGAGAATTAAGAAATTAACATGTGGTCGGCGTGACCAATTATCCCCAGGGGGTGGGGCTATTCGGTCACCTGTATTCCGTGTCAGTGTTTGCTTTAGTGCTCCATTCCAGGGGTTGACAGGTAAAAGAAAAAATACTTCCCAAAGTGCAGGTAGGCCTATCAGGACCAAAAAGCCCCACACCGCACTATAATTTTCAAATTTGGATGTAACACAGCAAAACCTCGATTTTAGGCACACAGAAAATGAATCGGGTGGTTCCATTTCAAATCAGGCACAGCCTGTCATGTCATAGTCTTTTATTTTTTTCAAAAAATATGTAATCCTCTCGTTCGAGAGATGAAATATGGTAGCTTATTTACTTATGCATATGCAATAGTTTCTGAGAAAGAAATTCATAAGTGGAAGGCTCTAAAACAGGCGATTTGCAAAATCCCTGTTTTCCCCCTCTTTCAATTTGCTGTATCTCCTAAACTAATGAACATAGATTTCTGAAAATAATTTACCGACATCTTGAAAGTACGTATTGTGTAGCCATTTAGAAGTAAGCTCTGTTATCATTTTCTAAATGCGTAATTTTTACTTTTCAATATGGGCGAAACTACTGAATTTGTTGGTTTATGGAGATTTTTTGTCAGTTAAATGTGCATCTGATATGGATTTAAATATATTTTCTACTAAACTACACAATTTTGCCTGTCTTGTTCCCCTTTGGCATTTCTATCATTCATACTGAATTTGATATTAATTGACAACTTTCATCATTTTCCAGAAAATTAGGGGAAATGAATTTTTTTTCCTCAAAGACCCCTTTGATTTCCTTCATTATCTTCATGTTGATTCTAGGAGGCATGAGCTATCACATAGTACAGAAATTTCAGAAAATGCAAGAAGACGAAGATCGTTCGCAAGCCGTCCAAAAAGCAGACTCTTAACAAGCCCAACTAGCAAATCGAGCTTGATAGCTCAGAGGGATCAAGGGATTGAAGGAGAGAAGAACGACATTTCTTTTTATTTGTGCTGAATATCGAAGTTTTGCTATGTTTCATTTGGAAAATCATAGGGTGGGTTGGGGCTATTCAGTCCCAATAGCTTACTCGTGCTTTGGGAAGTGTTTTTTCTTTTACCTGCCAACCCCTGGAATGGAGCAGTAAAGCAAACACTGACTCAGAATACAGATGACCGAATAGCCCCACCCCCTGGGGCTTATCAGTCACGCCGACCACATGTTAATTTCTTAATTCTCTAAGCTAATATTTCAATATTCCAGATTTCATTTTGGATTGAATAAGTCGTTGAATGACATGGCCGTTTGAGGTTCCAAAGGTTTTTCTGTGTTATTATTTCTTATAATTATAATTGATTGTGGAGTAAGAAAAACTAAAAATCGTGACCGATTAGCCCCACACTACCCTATACCAGCGGTATTCAAAGTGCTGCCACACCATGAAGTGGCCACAGTGGCCCACTTCATGGTTTTATGTGGCCCACTTAGATTAAATAATAATTGACTTTTCCCATTTAACTGTTTTACCAGGACTCATGAATTAATGGCGATGAGTACACTTTTAAATTCCAGATTTGGAATCTTATCACTGAAAACTTCCAATATTACATCCAGTTTAGTCATTGTTTAGATATGCAGATACTTATGATACATGGATACATTTAGATACTTATGTATTTAGATGTGCACCTGCTGAACTTGCCTACAATTCGGAGCATCCATATACTGCAGAGAAAAATGTACTTCCTTACAAGTAAATTAAGTTAGGGAGAAAAAAAAAAAGAGTATTTATTGAAAATACAACTTGCAACAAATCAGCACAGATGCATTTACATGAGCCCTGACTCCAAGAGGTGAATGGGTGTGTGGATGCAGCAGGAATAGGCAGTTTTTGATTGATGCTAATTTTTTTTAGGGGACTACCTGTTTTGGGATGTCTTGACCAAGAGGTCAACGGCCAGGTAAAGGGTTAACCATGTAGAAATGTTGGATCTTTTTCTATGCGGCCCACTCTTGGTTGACTAACGATATTAGTGCAGCCCACTCAAGGTGGACCAAAGTGCCCATGAGGCTCTCACCTCAAAAAAGGGGACTACTGCTATTTACCAATATTCCCATATTATGTCAGAAAAGAACTGATACTGATATCTGTATCCACACATTCAAGCCTTAACCCCTCCACCATTGAGTTTTATTTGGGATCAGGTCTGATGGTGAAAGCATGAGGTGCATGGTATCCAGTGGTGAGAAGAAATGTTTTCTTCATGCTGAAGCCAGGCTCTTCTTCAATGTGGATTTTAAAATATTACATTAGATTAATATTTGACATTTTCTTTACTTTTTTCCATCATAGAACCTGCAAGAAGTTGAAACCAAGTCTGCCTGATCTGGGTTCCACACCAGCATGTCCCACAGTGTTCCACTTTATTATAATATTCCTCACAGTTGACTCTTGGAAGTGCAAAGTCTTTTCAATCCTACACACAGTCATACATGTGATGTGACAACCAAGTTTCATTCCACATTCAAACTCTGTCAACCCCAATCCATGTGCCATTCTGGCAAACACTGACAGCAACAGATTGCAGATTACCTTTAGATTAACTTTGGACTACTGTAATGTCCTCTACAGAGCTCATGACCTCTGGGACAATCTTTTATCAATGGAGGCAGGCTTGTCCTGAGAGAGAGAGAGAGAAGTTTGAAGATTAGTGATCATGATATAAGGAGCTTACAATGTTATTAAGCTGTATGGGTTATTTCTATATTTATTGCTGCATCAATTATCTTTATGAATATTCAACAGTGTTTTCCAGGAGTAAAATATAAATTGGTTTTTCCTATTCTCAATTAGTGTACCAAAAGTCATGTCAGTGGTTTTATTTCTCTGCATTCATACATCACAGGAATGAAATATTTGTCTCAAGGTGTAGGGTTCATGCTTTTCTGATTTGTTGCTAGATTTTAGCTTACCAACTTTGTATGCTACTATTGATTTAAGATGGCAGATGCCAACTAAGATCTAAGATGTGTCAAAAGTAGGGCTGTACTGATGCATTGGTGAACACTGGTATCAGCCACCAGTATAACACCATCAATGCCATCTGCCATTGGTAGATTTGCAAGCTGCAGATGTCAATCAATGCTCAAAGATGGTGTTGAACAATGGAAAAAATAATTGCATGACCCAGGTTAATAAAGGACTCAACAACAATAGCAAAAAAAGTAGGGTTGTTGCAATGAGAAGCTGCTGGCACCCCTCCCACTGTGATGCATTGATGCTCCATCAGTTGTTATGGTCATTGATCTTTTAAAAAGAGACATTGTGACAGCCCAAAAAAAAAGTAGAGCCTGGCTTCGTACTAAGCTTATTTGAATAAGTATTCAGTATCATGGTTCTTTTCTCTTCCACAACATGTCACAGTTGGCATCAGCATCAATCCATTGGCCAAATGTGGCCAACAGTACAGTGCTAGTTAAAAGGAAGGACTGTGATTCTTGCTTGCAGAGTGTATCATTTTTGTCATCTGTGCTAGGAAGAATAATGTGTGCATCTAAAAGACCTTTATCTGGTGGGTGGGTAGGCAGCTTAATAATTAACTCCTTTCAAGACATCCTCCCACTCCCGTAACACTGTACATGATCACAAAGGTGAAGTACATTTTTTTAGTAATTTCATCTGCTATAAGAATTTATTCAATCACTGACCTTTGTTTTAACACATTCTAGTTGGAGTCTGTCTGTTGGAGTCATTGTAGTTGGAATCTGACATCTTAAATCTATAGCAGCACACATAGTTACTGCACAGTGGACAAAAATTAGCAACAAGTCAATAAAAGATGAACCTACACTTTCGTACAAAGATTTAACTCCTGTGATTTGTGGTTATAGACAAATATCACTGACAAGACTTACAGTACACCCTTGTATATATATTTGTGTATAAATATATAAATATGTAATTGGCATACATAAATTTACATTCAAAATTAACCAAATTTATCATCCTTACATTAAATTTCAGGGAAATAGTTGAAATGTGGAAATATTGAGTAGGGAGTGAGGTATTGAATGCATATAGTAATTAAAAGATATCTTGATTTTGTATATGACATTTTTCAGCTAAAAAGCTGATGCCCATTTGGGGATCATGTGACAAAAAAATCTGTGCCCTAATTAGTTAATGGCCTTCTTACCCCACAGACATAGTGGATGATCTCAATTGTGGAGAAACAGCAAGATACACAGCCCAAGCCATTCCCTATCTTCCGACACTCTACAATGGCTCCTGTGCTGATGTATCTTCTCCAGCAATGCCTGGCCAAAGGGGACACCGACCTAAAATGGGACTTGTGGAACGAGTTCTTTTCAACATGGGTGCCTTACTTGGCTCAATTGCTGCTGGCTATGACATTCGCATTTCCAATGTCTCTGCTGTTCATCCTCGTCTTCTTTCTGGAAGGTTTGTTTTCTAATTTGCATATAATTGCTGGTATTGGGTGATGAGTGCATATACAGTTTAATTATGAAGGATATTTTTTTAGCATGAACAGAGGGGAAGAAGAAGTGCCTGGTTGGTGGATGGAGGAAGGAACCAACCCTCTCCAGGAGACTGGAGCATCTGGCGACCGAGGCCCCATCCATCACACTTACCATGGGACTTCCAAACATATTCGGACACCTCTGTCTGCACTCCTTGGGGGGGACTCCATGGGTTATCAAGAGCCTGTTCAACAAAGAAAGGCTTCCATTGCCAGCAATGATGGCGAGGTAAATCTTAGTCCCTTCCTTCATTAGGAATCTCTTTCTAGTGTTGATTGCAAAAAAAAAGTAATTTTTGTAGCTGGGAGGATATGGGAGTGGACTGAAGGCTTCAGAAGATTCCTGGTACCCTCATGACTATGCCAGGGATCGCCCACCCTATGAACGCTATCCATCACGACCTGAATACTACACACCTTCACCTCATCATCACCGACATCCATACCCTGAATACTATCCTGAAGCCCCAAGTGACTATGTCAGCAACGTGCAGTACATGGAGAGAGTGTATCCGGAATATCGAGGTTTACGTGGTTATGACAATCCACCTGGTGCTGAGTCTCCTGCAAGGCCTGCCTACAGTCATAGACGGACCCCCTCCAATGTGTCCACCTCATCTAGCAATGTTAATCCCAGCTTCTATTTGGATGAAGATGATGGAGGTTCTCCTCCTCCACCAGCACCTGCCTCCAAGACCAGAGTCCCAAGGGAGGTGGAACGTCCAACACGATTAGAACTCCCACCCCCAAAGCCCTTTCGTTCAAGTCTTAGAAAACACACTGGAGATCGGCAGTGGGATCAGAGCGGGAGCCCAAATCCATCCACACCTCCTGACAGCTATGGCAGTGATGATTCCAGCTGTGTTTCTGCTAAAGACAGTGGCTTAGCTACTACATCTGGTTCAGGTTCCCAAACTCGAGTTCGTTTTTCTCCTGGCAATTTCAGTGGTAATTTATTGGACTCACCCCTTGAAGGGCAGGGACAAGACAGCAATGTACCTCTGCAAGTACCATCTCGGGGCCTCCATGGCTCCCGACCTCCTCCCTTGTCAGCAAAGAAGACTTCTTACAGGGACATCTTCCTCTGAAAATATGGTGGATTCACATCCAAGTACTTCTGTTTTCCCTGAGAGGTCTTGCGTGTGTTTTCAACATCTGGTGTCTCAGGGTAATTTCATACTCCTCCCATAAACTCATGTTTCATGAAAATCAAACGTCAGTTGTTGATTGCACTGGGATGTTTTGGTGCATTCAAGTTCAACATTTCAGGCATGTGATCAACAAAATTTCACAAAATTCCTGAAGGGTTTATTCTGAGTGCCATACAGGTACGAGTCTGAAATGGGCTTTCAATCTTAATTGTCTCATTCCACTCCTGTTGAAGGAGTTTCAGGTATTTATGCCATAATACGAGTACTGGAAGGGATATTGGCCCCTATTTTCATGCTTTTGGTTTTAAGCTGGTATTGATATTTTACATTATTGTTCTTTTTGGGGCATGATTCCTAGGTCTAAGCTCGAATATGTATACAACAGTGCATGCATGCAAGCACTTGCCAACAATGTGCATGGCTGTCATCACATGAAATGTGATATTTTTGTGCCCCTTCTCCCCTCATTTGCATGGAATACGTATTTTGGAGGAATCATGTTTTAAAATTTTCATTCCAAATTCCTCCTCTGCTTGGAGCATATCGTGATACTGCCTTCTTGAGTAGTTTATTTTTTCCCTTCTCCAATGTGCTTGATACCATTTGTGTTTGCTGCCACTTGTCATGACACTGGCAAATTATTCTATGTAATTATTTGCCAGAACATTTTTGTTGTGACTGTGTGATAAGAAACATCATTTACATTCCCTTAATGATCTTGAGTCACAAACCCAAATATTACTTTGTTAATTTGATTTCGTATGGCTTTTTTTTTTATCCATATGAAAATTGGTGCAATACAAGGAAGGAATGGACCAAGTAGGTGTATCTACTCTGTCTACCTCTGCCACGAGAACACTTGCCCCGGTACTTAAACAAGTCGGCACTGAGTCTTAGTTTCTTCACCCAATGTGATGGTGTAATAAGTATAATTGCATCAAATTTTGGAGTGGGCATACCAAATCATGTCAACCCACAACCTATCAACCTTTAGCAGTCATTCTCCTCCATTCAAAGGATTGCAGCATTCATCTTTTACATGCAAGTGTTTTGATACTCCAACAGCTGATGTCAATGTAAGATAGATGGGGAGTTGTAAATACTTAAATTCCCTTTGATGCAATCCATCTTTCTGGAGTTCCAACAATGAATACATGCCAGGTTTTTTTATAAATAGAATGCATTGAGTGGAGCAAATAGGAACCTGTTCCCTTGGCTATGACATGAGGTCTTTCTCTTTATGGTACTTAATCTTATTTTTTTCATGCGCTCTTCATCTCTTATCTGTTGCATCTATCTCCTCTTTGGAAGAGGAAACTTTATCTTTTAAGAAAACTGAGAGACATATTATGACACTGATAGGTGAGTGCCAATTGAATAAAAGGAAAATAAACCATGGGGTCCCATATCTGACTTTTATTCAATGCTTGGGATCCTCTCCAGTTCATGATACACATAGAACATAGAAGTTTCAAAGACAAATTGCAGATTTAGTTTCATACATGACACGATTTGGAAAATACTGAAATTTTTGAAGTGAAAGGAAAGCAATGGGGATGAATGTCACTTCACATGAAATGCCCAAAATTATTTTCAAATTGAGAATATAACTGAGGAAAAGTCACACCAAATGCTACAATGACAAGCTCCACCATACCATTGGGAGAGGAATCCAATAAATTAGCTACTCAGCTAGCTGCATAAAGACCTCTTTGTCAAACATTCAAATACACTCATCCACATTCATACATTGATGGAAGCACAGAACTCTGAAATCCATCGGCTGCCCAGGACCATTCATTTCAATCTTAACATTTTTGGACTAGATAAGGGGGAAAAAAAATTCACACACTAACGAACACCAGTAGTCTGTCAAGCACTTGCACCCTGTACATTCAAAGTAAACAGGGGTAGATTTTAATGTTAGTTGTATGTAAATCGCCTCTTCTCCATCAAGGATTTGGCAGTGAAAACGTTCAGAGTCTCCTTCGTGGGTGAAAGTAATCAGAGTGGAGTCGGTATTGACAGATGTCTCCAGAAACCACAGAACTGGGTTTTTTTTCCCATCATGGAAACTATGAATGTAATGAAATTATGTGAATCTGAGGTTCCCTTTGGTTAGCAAATAATCTGAATGCAAATGCATGAAAACATAAGTAGAGCCCTAAGATGGTGAAGGCTTCACTACAAACACCACACACTTTGTGTGGAGAAACAATAACAGTCCCTCTGTGTAGGTGTGGATTGAATTTGCCTAATTGGTAGTAGAGTAGAGAATGAAGGATTGAAGCTAAGGGAGGCTTTACAGGTCAGACTCTCCATAGAGAGCAGTTGAAAAGGACCTGTAATCAAGAGCACTGGCTGGGGCCCCTGGACCCTTGTAAGGGGGCATTCGCTGGATGCAGTACTCTGCCTGGTCAGGAGGCAGCTCCCTCCTCAGCTCCTCAGCTGTTATGTAAGGCTAGGATATAAGAAAGCAAACATGTCAGACATGTTATGGGATAAAAACATGTCATTCTCAAGCATAGAAGCCTTGTCAGGAAGATATTGTCATTACTCTATGACCTCAAGTTCAGTCAAAATAGATATAATCAAATCTTCAGGAAATGTAATGCTGCACTAAGTCCTACAAGTGACATTTACCTTGTCTCCAGCAAGGATGCGGAAGGAATCTATGACTTGTTCTGCACTGTCAGTGTCTGTGGACTCCCGAGTCATGAAGTCTAGGAAGGCATCAAATGTCACGTATCCTGATCGATTTGGGTCCACTACTGACATAATCCTCTGGAAGTCCAATTCACCCTTCATGAGAGAGGAAGAGAACATGAAGTGAACACTCCATGCAACAACATGGTCCAACCATCAAGTCCATTTCTTTCACTTTCAAGAGCCAGAATTCCGGTAGTCATGTGGTGACGATTCAGAGCATGTGACAACCCATTGGCTTGCATGACCTTGAAATAATTTACTATTTCACAATATGGTACGACTATGAGCAGGCAAGTGGGCAGGTCTAGACCAGTGTAGGGATTGCAATGTACACTAAGTCACAATTAATACTCTAACAGGTCTAAAGAAATAAAAATCACACCAAAATGTTTAGTGAAGTCCACATTTTAACTAATAGTCCTTTTTTGTGTGGCATGTCTGAGGAAGAAGGGTGGCAAGACAAGATATGTGTGTCAGTCATACCAAGTTCCACTTCATAACAGGGGACTGCTTTCAGGCATGCCACACAAAAAAGGACTAATAGTGAAGGTGAGGATTTCACTGAAACATTTTGGTGTGATTTTTATTTCTTTAGACCAATTAGTGTATTTATTGCAATTCTTTTAAGTCTTAATTTTTGACCAAAATGGCTGGGCTGTGGGGGATTGTTTAGTTTTAAGTATACCAAGGCTGAATGTGTTAAAAATGACAGTTGATGATCTTGTGCCACCTATTGACAAAAATTTTTAACTATGATGAACCTGTATCTTTGTAGAACAAGCAAAGAGCATTAGCACGGCTGACCTCATTCAGAAATCCAGCTAAAAAAGTTTGAAGATTGTCATGTGTCAGATCAGAGATATCCAATTCTGGACTACTGGGAAGGAATCCCCACATTGAAAATCTCCAACTGCAAGTGCAAAAGTGTTAAAAAAAAAAAAAACACAGGTAAAACATTACCAGCTCCTGCCATTATGTTGGGCTAAAAACTTTTTGAAAACCCCTAATATCACAAGCAAATAGTTATTTCCCAATCCACCTATATTTTCCATTTGCAACTACATGCATTATGAAACTACACAATAATGAAAATTTTCTTTAAACTTCAGAATTCAGCCATAGAGACACAATTTCAAGATGGACACATATATGCCTCAGCCAGGACAGTCATAAACTCCCACAACATAGACTGGTTGGAAGTACCAGTGCATCAAGCAGAAATAAGTGGTCAAGGGAATATCCACAATTTTCATCATTCAGACACATGCAAGTTGGCAAGACGAGACAATGAATGCCACCATGATACATAGGCTGATCAAAAAGAACAGAACTTTGACTGTAGCTCAAAGAATGCTTGTTGAAATCATTGGCCACTCTACAGGCATCAACTAAATTCACTTTGTGACTCAGGGTAAAAATTTCAGTTGTATTTTATTTAAGGAATACTGTTGGTGATCCAAAGAAATTGCCAGTCAAAAACTTTTGGCAGATTTTACTGGAATGCCAGTGCCAGAGCAGAGGGTAAACATGGAGCTCTGAAAGTCGTTCACTAAGGCTCTTGAGCTTTTGCAGCAAGTGTACCTATGTACAGCAGGTGCTTGAAGCATGTGTCTGTGCATACATTTGCTGCAAAAGCTAGAGAGTCTTAGTAAACGATTTTCATAGCTTCATGTTTGCTCTCTGCTCCAGCATTGGCATTCCAGTAAAATCCACCAAATGTGTCTAGCTATGGCAATTTATTTTTATCACCAACAGAGTGAATACAGTTGACCCTTGTGGCCAACAATTTCTATGAGAATTCTTTGAGCTGCAGCCAAAGTTCTGTTCCTTATTGATCAGCCTACATAAATGCAGATGTGGCCACCTTGAGGTTGGTGTCTTCTAAGCACTTCCCTATTGAAAAATTAGCTTCCCATTTCACAATAATGGATGCTCCTAAGAAAACGAATGCAAGGTGCCTGATTTGAACAACTGAATCCATGGTTATATGCCATTCATAGCATTTCTCAGGAAATTATTCTATTTTGAGTTATGGAAACGGAGTTTTCTCCCAGGAGAAAACATTAATTCTGATATTAGACAGGACAGATATGGCTTCCTTTGTGAACTTCTTCACTTGAAGTCATAGACTTCAAGTGAAGAAATAAAGCATTCCAAAGACATCTGCAATAGGTGAAGTTTCTGGAAATAGAGGATTTAAGCCAGGTCTTTCGTTACCATACCTGTCGATCTTTGCCTATGCTGTAACCAAGGGAGACAAGACAAGACTTGTATTCTTCTGGTGGAAGCCTTCCTTGACGATTCTTATCAAAGTGATTGAAGCTGGCCCTGAATTCATTCAGTTGCTCCTGTGGAGATAAATAGATAATCATGGCAAGAAGAAACAGAGACAGACCAACAAGAGGAAATTGAATGGAAACAAGCCTGTGTGATGCCCTTTGAGTCCCTTGTGAGGATTTGATTCTCTACCTCATTGATGTTCCTGTTGATGGATGTAAGGAGCTGCTCCCAGCCAACTCTCAAAGTTTCCATGGTGTACTGAGTGTACCTAATGGAGAATTTAGTAAGAAATACCTTTTTCTCATGCTGCTCAATAATTATCAGCTATGGAAAGGGCACTCAGTGCCACCAATTACAAAGGCTAACATTTTGGAACAACTCTCCCAGGTCTAATAGCTAACATTAAGCCTCATCTATGGACAATTGAAAAGTTACAAGCAAGGAGATATCAAGCAATACCATGTAAATTGCATATTATTTTGTCATGTTGTTGTATGATTAATATGCAATTTACATGGTATTGCATATTATTATTTTGTCATGTTGTATGAATAATATGCAATACCATGTAAACTGCATATTATTCATAAAGCAACATGACAAAATAAGCCATACTAATATAGGGGAAAAGGATTCAGCCTTGAATTCCATTGGTCTCAGAATGTCTCATGTTGCAGAATCAATCTGGAACAATGCAGATACTAAAATGTAAGTAAGCTATGCTCTACTTATCCTCTGGCATTAAAGTAACGGAAATGCAAACTTACATGCATATATTCATCCAATAGGACTTTAAAAACCAATTTTTATTATCTTGAGCTTGCTTAACAGAGCAAAAGAGCAATTCATAGAATATTAATTGATTCTCTGAAGTCAAGTAAATGAAAAAAAGTCTTCAACTGGAAGGTTGAATTCAATTTTTAAAAGTAATTGCCTACCTTTGAGCTTTGCAATAGATCTCAATCCAAAGAATGAAATGACTCATTCATTTTTATGAAAAAGCTGAGTCACTGGCTTTAATTTCTCTGAACAGATATATGGCATGCAACACATTCAAAGCATCTAAATCCTATCATTGCTCCTGCCATTTTACCTTGAGCAAACAAATGAACTCCATGCTACAATCCTTCAAAATTTTGTTTTGCATCAATGAACCTTTGATTATTCATTTAAAAAAATATATGAACCACTATGTTCATTACCTCAGATCATTTTTTTTAATAAAAAAACACACACATTGGATTTCCTGTGAGGTACCCAAGAAGTTCTTGAATCCAAAATTTGAAAGTCCCATGCATTGTATCTCTCACAGGAATTCCAATGCTCTTCCCAGAGATACAAACTGCAAAAACTCATTAATTTCATCCTTCCATTATTTTTCCAGTTCTCCAAAACAAAATCTGGAAGAATACTTATGTAAAAATAATTTTAAAAAATTAAAAAGGAAATAAAAGTCTATACCAAGATCATGTAGCAAACTACAGTAGTATGATGCCACATTAGCTCTGGGCATGTTCATATCATACATTATGAGGTTTTTTTTATTAATTTTTTCATTTAATTCACCTGTTCTCAAAGATCATGCTTTCTTGCACTGCCTGATGGATCCTTTCCAGCTCTTCAATGTGAGGCTTATAAGCACATACTGCCTGCTCATACTCTTTCAACTTGTGGAGTTGGTCCTCTAGGGCTCCCTAATAAATGAAATCCATCATTCCAGTCTAATATCAATTCTGGAAAAAGACTTGAAGGTATTCCAGTGTCAACATACATGCATGCCCATGCCAATTGAGGTGACAGCATCCATCTGCCGTTCCATCCAGGGACCCACAATATTGGCCTTCTCTGCAAACTGCCTCCTGAGGCTCTCATATTCTATATGCAGAAAGAGAGTATGACTTGGTGAACAAAATTTGTGGATGAAGAACATCTGAAAATTAGAGTCCTAAGTATTCACTGCAAACCTTGTTGCTTCTGCAATTCAGACTGGAGAATGTGGTCCCTTTGTGGTATCAATTGTTTCACTGCATTCCACTTCTTAGTGATATCCTGCCAAATAAAAAATATTAAAAAAGTAGTAATGACAAATTATGATCTTTCCATATTTAAAATTGCAAGATTGTAAGCAAACAAGTGATGATGATGATGCCCTGATTCACTCACACTGATATGGATGGAACAATAAGGATTCTCCATGTGACTGATACCATTGCGCTTAGCTAAGGATTCAGATTCTTGCTGGAGATGGACAATGTTGTTAAATTCTCTGTCAGCCTCAGGGATGGTATTCTTGAACTGTGCATGAGCCTCAATAAGGCTCTGAATTTCTCCAATGGTGTGCACAATAAATGTGTCAACCAGGTCCTCTCGTGTCCCATCCAACCAGTTCATGAATGGCTGCAAATGAAAGCATTTTGATCACATTTGGTATTCTTTTCACATACTTCAGGGCAATAAAAATATAACTTGGGACTCACTGATGCACGTTTAGCATACTCAAGGTTGAGCTGATCTATCCTCTCAAGCACTTTCTCAGCATCAGTCATGGCATTCCTCCTTTCTTGTGTGAGGGTCCCAAGCCGATCCCACTGTTCACAAATTCTTTGGCATCGCTTGTTGATTGTAGCCACATCATGGTACTTCAGTGTGCTGTGAAGGACCACAAATGCCAGAGATTGAGGACAGTTTGCAACTAAATGGATGCAGATGCATGGATCCATTCATACTTAAGCTCTTGAGCAATGGCTGCAATCTGCTCCACCCTTTCCTGATGAGCTGCAAGATCACTTTCAAAGGCCTCATGTTTTCTTCGCATTGCTCTCAGAGCGTGAAGAGGCACTTGTCGGTAGTCCTGAGACTTCAGGGAATCCTCTTTTCCTACTGACCATTCTTCATGCATGGATGCCTTGTGATTGAACTTCTGCACCAGATGATCCAATCTTTCCAGTCTACAGATAGAAGCACAATAGCAAACCTATAAATTACTAAATTATGCTTCCTTGTTTAAGCTAGAACAAAGTGAGGATGACTTGCCTGATCATTTCAGAGAGTAACCATTCCTCAAACCCTTTTTCTGCGTTCTCCAATCGTTTCCATGCATTTGCTATGTCCTACACATTAACAGAGCTTACAATTCAAACCAGAAGTAATTGCATGGATAGGAGTGCATTAAGGGCATTATACTTACTGAGACCATCTTTCCTTCTGTGGGCATATATGCTGGACGATTTGACAAGCGAAGTTTGGTTTGCAATGTGTTGAAATTGGTCTCAAGTTTGGCCTTTTGCTCAACACGAGGTGGCTTGTGACGCCTCCTGTACGCTCGATACTCCTCCAATTTCTTTCGAGCCCCTGCAACGGTGTTATCCGTCACCCGAGACTCCAACCAGGGTAGTGTTCGTCGAATCCATTCCAAGAGCTACCACATCAAAGTCTGGCATTTGTCACAGAGTCCCATGCTAGTATTCAGTCATAAGGAAAGAAGGGAGGAACTCTCACATCACTAGCTAGTCTCTCATACTCTTCCATGAGACGCTCATTATCCTGGTTCACCCGCAAGACCTTGCAGATGCGGTTTGCTGCAGTTTCAGCCTGATTGAGAGCAAGCAAATTACATGTGATTACTCTCATCACCATGTTGATGTAATCTAGCATGCAATGCCAGGCAGTAACTTTGAAAATGTGATGGAGAATAATAAATAATTACATTTCTGAGGACAAGAAAATTCAGTTCCACTCCAAGAATTTTCAACAGGAAGCAATTCTTCTGCCAAAAAAGTTCACTGAAATTTCTTACTTTCGTACAGTCAGGAATTACTTCCCTTCTCCAATCTGCTTAAATGGGTAGACTTCCTTTACACTGTTTCAATTAGCCCCTTAAGTGATTATGACGTATATATCCATCGTGGCGAAATGTTTCCAAGGTGGGTTGGACATTTTTTTGTCATACTAGATTTCACGTTTGAGTTAAATAAGAACTCAAACCTCTAAATAGGGGTATAAACTCGAAAAATAGCAGTACATTTTTTTCACATATATTAATTATAGCTCTAATGAAAAAAAGTTCTAACTCTGGTGGTAGACTACTATCAGAGAAATTCCCCACTTGAGGGGGTTAAAGCTTCAGCATTTAATCAAATCACAACTGGCCATTTAAAAAAGTTACATATTGCAATTACAGTACACTAGACTCATTAAACTGAAAATGCACTTCATAATGATGAGGTTAAATCTCCAAAATAACATAACTTTTACTTTCAGCTAATTACATTTCCATTCAAGAAACTCTGACTGCAACTAGCTGCTCCTTAAAGCAGCTTACCCAACAATGATTGGTTCAATGGAGGTTCCATCAGTATGTGCAACAGTTAAAATGTACCACATTAATACAAGCAAGCAACAATTATGAAAGAGAGGCTAGTGTCACACCCTTACCTTCTGGACTCCAGTAAAACAATGGTAATAGGAAGACACATAAGTCATCACAGCACGCTCATCAGGCATTGGGGAATTGGCTATATCTGGAAGTAAAAGTTATCACATCACATGCACTGATTAGTCTACATCTAAATTAACAACAGGATAAGTTTTTATTAAAAAATTCAAAACTGGCACACATCTTGAACACAACACCATGCATTCATGCCACTCAGACTAGAAGTACTTGCCACCTGTGAGCATCATATTTACAGACACTGCAGAGAACTATTTTTTCCCATATTAAGAATCAGCCAGTACAATGACCATATAGATGTTTCCCTTGATTTCAACAATGTAATTTTTATTCTGAAGGATTGCAGAGAATGTTGATTGAATCTATACATTAATCTTACTTCTTGTAACCCTTTCCTATGAGTGTGATCCCAATGACTTGCATTTCTTTATTGGGCTTCTGAGTGATAAAGTTTGCATATTTCCTATGCACCTGATATTGCCTTGTATCATGAGTCTAAACAAAAGGTTAATGGGCATAAAACATTCCACCAATGCATGCCCTTATGTACTGGGGATACTGTCTCCATGTTAAAGAGGTTGGGAGATGAGGATGAGTGAAGAGAAGGAATAGAGAGAGCAAAAGACCTGCTGGGCACCCTGGAAAGCATGGTAGTAGCACGAGACATAAGTCATGATGGCTCGCTCATCCGGCTTTGGGGTATTGATCAAGTCTGCAATAAGCAGGGATACAAAATGGTCCAGCGATTTCCCATCCCTTGAATACCAACAATAGAGAGAGGAAGACAAAAAAGGGAGACACCCTCAACCTCCTCTTCCTCAACCTGGCCCATTGCCAATGTGTCAAATGAGTGACGACTCATCTGTCACGCATAGGCTGTCTATTGACAAGTCCAGGTTTGTAATTAGATATGCTACTGCTGAGAATAGATCCCTTCAACCAACACTTTTGAACTAGACCTACCAGTACAATAAGATTATCTGCAAGTATATGCTATATGTTGAAATCAATATTAAAATTATGCATTTGAACTTCATCTCTTTTCTTCTATCTTTGTCCCTGACAAGTATAGCAATAACATACAAGGCATCTAGAGCTACCTTGGGAAATGCATACTTCTTGTAGGAGTAGATCTATTTCACCTTTAATACCATGACAAGCAATTTTCACAACCTCTTTTGAGGGTAAGCATGATAAAATGATAGGTCTATCAAAATGTCTCAGGGCTAAGAACTAATGAGAAGAGTGAGTTGACTGAAATTGGAGGAATGTCAACGGATTGATTGCATAAAGTATACATATGATGGTTGACACTCTAGTGCCTGCAAGAGTGTGCCACTAAAAAAACATGTTGCATTTGAGCAAGGGCCAACCCCCAGTCAAGAGACAAAAAAAAACACAACACGATGTGACCTTCAAACTTTACATACTCCGCAATGGTTTGATCCTGTGTCTCACTCTTGCCAGCAGTCCCAAGGCCAAAGCCTTCGTAAGATAGATACTACATTCCTGAAGACTGCTAACTCCTAGTCTTTCCATAACTGAAAAATTAATGGTAACCTGAAAAATGAGTTAAAAGAAATTGCAAATGAGAGACTAACCCTCAGGGTCCAACATTCGGGGGATATCAAGATACTTCTCAGCAACATCAAATGCAAGGTTCAAATTCTCCCAAGGATTATCCTGCAGGAAGACAATGAGATCATTGTAAATTCCCAAGTGACCTTGTAGATGAACTCTAGCAATTAAAACTAATGAGAAGGTACAAAATAAATATATATATATAAAGACACTCTTACTTTGGACAGCTTGTGATAATCAATGAGGTCGGGTCGATGTCGATGAATAAGAGCACAGAAGGCAAGACCATCCTTGAAACTGTAAGAGAGGGCAAACCCAGCAAAATACAAGAGCAAATGCGTGGAAGTGGGGAGTTTCGTGTTAGCTGGCATGATATGATAAGAAATTGTGTGCTTTCCTTTATCTATATCATCTCATGCTCATACCTGGAACACGGGATGGAAATTACCTTGTGTGGAAATTCTGAACATTGACATTCTTGTATGGAGCAGTTTTTCGTTGACACCACAAGAGAAGACCTTCCTTAGCAGTCATTTCTTCAACAGAAATGTCTTGGATGGCAAAACGTAAGATGATTGTCCAGATCATACCCAGTGTCATCTTCAGGTTCCCATCAACAATTTCTGCCAAAGTCCAAACCACAGTGATCCATCAAAAAGCCACTGTAATCATCATGTTCATAAAATCAAAGTCCTACAGATCTATCATGCCTGAAGGAAAGGCATTGAAAAGAGGAAGAGGTATACACCTTGCATACTGCAGACCAAGGGATGGGGTATCAATATGGGAATAATATGTGTCTTCTGACCACAGCTATCAGCAATAAGCTTTCTGAAGGAGATAGGGCAAGGAGATGAGAAGGGATACCTCTGCCACAAACATTCCGCAGGGGAGTTTATCATATCACATGTGGGAAAATTAGAAAAGCAAACAGAAAATGCGTGTGAAAAATGATATTATGGCCAACACCCACAAAAATACATAGCACTGTTATGAAAAAAAAGACCAAATATGTCAAACAATTTCCTTCCCATGCAGTAATAATGGAGAGTGCTCATACAAACCTTCAGCTCCAATTGAAACTAGTTTCACGCCCTTGCTGGCAATGAAATCAAGAGCCTTGTTTACATTGGCTATTTTGTGGAACCTCATTTTTCCCCGGTCTGGTTTTGGGAGAGTTTCCCCTGAGATGACCTCAAGCAACAGCATAAGCTTCAGCCCATTGCGGAAATCTTCTTCTATCACCTCAATCCCTGTTCCAGCCTTGCGCAAATGGGAGTTGCACCATGCCGTGAAAGTCTGAAAAGCAAAAATTATATTTTTCAATTGCTGTCCAGCTTCTTCCTCCATTCTACTGCAATTGCCTTGTACTACAGCACAACAAAAAGTGTATTTTAAGATTACATAGTCCTATTAAAAGTAAATACTGGGAGAAACTGTAAGGTAACAACTTTTCCCTCAAGAGGAATAAAATATAAAAGGAGGGAGAAAAAATAAAAAAAAGTACTTTAGATCACAAATCATGTGAACACATCCAGCATCGATCAAAGGTCGAAAGATCAAAAACATCAACCTTGAACTTTTAATTCTCCCAAATGAACAAGCTTGCTTGGGAGCAATATTAGTCTTCAGATACCTCCCACACCAGTCCAGAAGTCTTGATTGCACTCTCTTGGGCAGTCTACAACTGATATTGACAAACTTGCTGACTTAAACCAATATACAGTCATCTTAGCAAAGGCAATCAAATTACATGTATGTGTTCCCCAGTTTGGAAATGACAGATGACAACAACAACAACAACAAAACATTTGTAAGACCTTTTGCTTTTGCCTTCAATTTATGGACAGTAGAACTATTATGCCAATTTTCTTTGAAATTTTGATCTGTATATGTGAGAAGAAAAACGTAGACATTATACATGCACCTGGGAACACTAAATAGTTTGATGCCATGCCAATTCATGTGGAATAATCAGTTTTCCATGAAGTATAGAGGAGGAGCATGTATTTATTACTAGAGAATTAGATGTAAGAATCAGAGTAGTTATTTTTACTCTTATCTGGACAAACCAAACTGGAGTGAATTCCTTGCTTATCATCTTGGCCGACCGTGGAAGATGAATTTTGACTTCAAGTTTCATTATCATCACGGAAAAAAAACTAAGGGCTTCAAGACTTTCTTTGAATCATATTCTACACTTAAATTCATGTTTTCATGAGCTGAATCAATGAATAACACCACACAGGGGCAGTTTGAATTAGAAAGTCGGCAATTTCATTTTCAGGAAACGCTAAAAGGCTGCGTTGCTCTTTAGAAGATACATCATACCACTGTCAGCTGAGAGTGATGTCAATGTAGAAACCACTGTCAGACCTCCCATCTTTCATATTTTAGTTTTCCACGTACGGTGATGAATTGACACCATAGATTAGATGTTCAAGTCTCCATCGTAGAGATCTGCTTCTCTCATACCATGGAGTTTCCGTACCATAAAGTATCAGCACAAAAAGGCCTAAAAAGGGAAATATATTCGATGAATGAGGTCCAACATTATTCAATGCCTTCCCAGACGGATCTCTGCCACTAATGTAATTCTCAAGAAAAAAAAAAGAAAGAAACTATCCACAGATAAAGGCTAGGGGCGATACAAGCTGCGACCGACCTAAGGTCACCCGCAACACCAACTACCAGCTAGCGTTGTTCGAAGCAAGTTCTGCGGGCGGCGGCGAAAGATCATTCCTTTCTTTTACCTATCAATAATCCATCTCCCAAAAAAAAAATTTATTTTTTAAGATTGATCAGTGTCCCAAAGTTGCTAAGGAGAGTACACGATATGGCAGTTAGGTACAGACAATCTTCGCAAGAAATAAGCTTGACCTACTACTAGTACCTTGACACCATAAACTGACGTCACGACACAACGGCCCGGCCAGCGTTGCGTGGATGAATAAAGTTGGGAGGAGGCATGGGAACTCTGGTACAGTTCTCAAGCATTTCATGCGTGTTTTCCTTCTTACTTTTGCTTCTTTTTTATTTATTTGGGGAGAATGTGGTCCTACAGCCAGCCCGCTTCCCTGAACACCCTTCATCGGTGCGCTGAAATCCATGCATATTTTTTTGTTCGATCTACATACCTGTTGAGTAGAGCGAACGTTTAAAGAAACACAAACATATATGTTTCGCCATGATAAGATTTCATGAATTTCATAAGACCAGGAATGCAAGCCCGTCATGGATGGGAGCATGGATAGGATATGATGGAAGAAAGTTCCATCATCCACAGACATTGGTGTCGAGTTTCCAGTAGAGTATAGGCAGGGGCCATAAGGATAAAACAAAAAATGCCTTCACTCTCAATCTTCACAACGCAAACAGGGTGGAGTGCATTCTCCCCTGAGCTCAGGCCTATCTCAGGAAACTTGAGTGTCTTTATCTCATTCGATAAATCCCCCTTCATTGGGAAAGCATTTCAAGCTCGTTTCGTGTATGCAATGCAAACTCATGACAGGTGTCCCCTGATTTTGCCTTGACCGAGAGAAACCTCTGTACGGCGTTCTCGTAGGAGCATAAAATTGGCATCACACGAGGGCAGAAAGCTGAGCTTAGAAAATGTGGGATATATTAAAATTCCGACACATGAAAGCGAGAAGGAACGATGAGACCGAGATCGAGAAACAAGTTCTACAAGACTACGAAAAAGGACCTTAGTGGCAGAATGCCAACTATTTGCGAGAGTGTGCGAGAGAGGGGGAAGTCAGGCATGCATGCATATTCTGACGGAAGTTTTTGGTCTACATTCCTTATCTCAAAAGGGACATTTTATCGACCCCTATTCAACACCGACTATAGAGAACCCTAGTCGCATCCGTATCAAGTGGGCTGGCTCTCCGTTTCAGTAGGCCTACCGGTACTTTTTAACTGTTCTCTTGGATCAGATACAGCGTAGCAGAAAAAGCTGGACTCGTGTGGGAAATGAGAAGGTCAACGACATGGCTTCGAAAGATTCTTCTTTCCACATGAGCAGGCGGCATCATGAACACCTTGGTTCCCAGATAGACATCGGGATAAGTGAGAAGAGGATAAAAAAAAAAATTCAGAGCGATGGGAGAAGGGCTGCGGAGTGAAAAGGCTCATTCACCCCCTTAATGACGGGAGGGTGCCGAAATTCTGTCAAGGTGAAAGACTGAAACACTGTGTAAACTACCTTGGTCTCTTGATGGAGGTATTCTTGAACCGTCAAGTCTCCCTTGATGGGTACGATTTCCCTTTTCCTCTAATCTGCAACTAGAAGCTACAGCTCACCCTCAGTATCTCTCCCATTCACTCCCATTAACCAAAATTCCATATGGCTTGGGTTCTACCATTTTCACGCTCCATCGAGCGAACAAGTTCATCCTTTTCCATTCGGTCCAATTCTTCCTCTTCGCTCCAGATGATCTTCAATCTCCATGACCGTCCTCATATTCAATCTCTTTCCCTGCCTTTTCGATCTCAGAGAATATATCTGTTGCTTCATGTCACGAGTACTTCCTCTACGACCGCCATCACGAAGCAACTCGTTGATGTCCCGATCTATCTATCATATATTGATTTTTATGCAACCATATAGCAAGGGGTATCATACTCCTTCAAGAAGAGGCAGAAGAGTTTCCATTCGGGAAATTGTAGAGCTCCTTAAGTGTCCCACTCGACACACTTGAGGAACCTCAGTCCAAAAACGTGAGATCCATCTGGTCAAGAAGCATGTTCCCCTTCTAAGGTAAAATCTTGAAGTGGGGAAGCGAGCCTTTCCTCGACTAACGAGGTTGCCTGAATAGACTTGCTTGGCAACAGGTGCGTTCTGACACAAGGCGGAAAGACCAGGCGGTAATCGGTCCCTTGCCGAAGAAATTAACCGAGGAAAAGTTACATATCCTGAAATAAGCGCAGAGCACGGAGAAGGATTTCATTGCCACCCGTGACCTGGCAGGCGGGTGACGTCACACTATGAATCACCTGGAAAGGGCAGAGGTGTATACGAGGGAAGAATTCATTCTTAGGTGGGAGGGGGAGGGAGGAAGGAAAAAAAACTAAGAAGAGAAGGAATTGGCATGAGGAGGAAGGAGGAGGGCGGCTATACCTGGATGCAGGTATAGCACTGTGGCACGGGCACGGGGAGGCAGCCAAAAATAGAGGACCTCGCGCCAGCCACACAACTCACCAAGAATTCGTACACACTCTTGATCAACCTAGGAGGGAACTTATTTACAAGTATTTTACTTTTACTGCTGTGCATGCGGGTGAATTTTGTACATTTTCAGATCAGCTTCTCAAAAAGAAAATTCAGGAAAACCATTCAATAGACAAGTCTTGCGTCAATTCATCGGGAATACAGTATTTGGCCAATACTTCAACTTTTACTTCTGGTCAATAATTGGGCCAGGATACGTTTTTAATTACTCTCATACTAGTTTTATAGCTTCAATATCTAAACTTTGGATATTTAATTAACTTAAAATACTTTTCAAATTACTTCCTGATCCCATTTACATTTATTTCTTGGCAGCTTGACTTCTCGCTAGTCGTTGAGACAGTGGAAACTACTCAATCCCAATTACTTGAATCGATGGCCGGTGCCACCTCTACAACTTCGAGAGTGCTCAGTCTAGCCAACCAAATCAGTACTGTCACGCAGCAAGACTAAAAATAATTACAGCCATCAATGTCATGTGGAGTTTGAAGCAGAACAAAAAGCGGCAACAATTACGCGCTGGAATATCAGAACTTTATTTCTTTGTAACACGCAAGTTGTGTTATTTTGGTGCAGTAAAAAATTGTGATCCAATACAGCCATTCAGCCTATCCAAATATATAGCACGCAATTCGTAAATTTATTACGCAAAATCTAAGTTAATCCGAATTCACTGCATACCGATAGAGCGTGCCTGTCATACGCATTCAATTCACGCCTTCTAGGAATTCCAGTCATCCTTAATTTCCTTCTCATTCCATCAGGATTCAGTCTGAGAATGAGAGCCGAGGCCAAGATGCATGAGCTCACATGATTTCAGTCTCATATTCACCTTTTCCAAGGAAAGGGAAGGAAGATGGAACGTTGGAACTCCCACATTATCAGTGGGGCGTTCATTTCTCTCCTTGCTTGCGGAACATTTTTAGGCCAACCCGTCAAACGCATCGAGATTCTCCGGCACTCCACTACGAACACTTAACTGCATGCTGACAATGACGACCCCATTGAAGATTCGTGACCGGACCCATGCAAATCAGAAACGGAAGTCCAGAAAGATTTGGGCATCTGATCGGTGTCAGGAGTTCATCCCCTCTGACCTTTTCTGTCATGGTCAAAGCGAAGCACCGACCAAAAAGCAATTCTAATCTCACTCTGACGAAAAGTTGAAAGCGGGCAATAACATGGAGCCGGAACGATACGACACTCATGCATGCATTATGCATGTCATGACACGGAGCAGTTGATGACCACCGAACTGTTGACCGTGTCGGAGTGCCGGAAAAGATGTTCCATTATCGGGAGAACAGATGGCTTCCAGGTAATTAAGTGAAATGTGCGTATTCGAATGAACTTTAACTTGTACTTCAAAATTACTGCGGCGGTGATTATTTCGGATGTGTATAGTTTGATACACCATTTGCAGACTCCAGCGCAAGATCCATATCCGTGAGTTGAATATTAAATACTGAACTTCCAAACCATGACAGTTGGTTTCACCAAGCGATAAAGCCTCTCATCCTATCGAATCTTGAATCCAATGCGTCTTTTCTACCTCCGGCAAACAATAAGTTCCACTTGCAACTTCATGTTTGACGGACTGACTCCAGTCTTCCCACTTACATCTAACTACACTTGCTAAAGAGAGGTAATAAACAAGTAAGGAAGAAAAATTAGTTGCACGTTACGCCCCCCCCCCCCGGTACGAAACATATTTTACTGGGTAGGCATGGGCTCGAAGATAAGGCTGATTTTGCGGAGGTCATGGCTCATAATTTCATAGAAATAACGGGATATGCATGGCTTTGAGATTACCGTTTGCTGGGAGCGTATACAATTTTCCCGAAAGACAAAAGCTTGAAGGCCAGGCAGGGCGAACTGCTGGGTTTTACACAGGTCTTGCATGGATATATTTATTTTCCGACATCATACAGCCAATTTGTTTGGCTGGGTAATGCGATCACTTAGCCTAGGCCTACGCCTCAAGGCCGAAACGACTAGGCCTAGGTCTTAATGTTTGGAAATTTCAGGAGAGGACGCCGTCACCTTCTTCTGCTGTTTTTCCCATGCAGGATCAAGGAGGCCTTCTCTCTCCCACTCCTCTTCCTGCTCCATGTAAGTCTCGGGGCCATCCACACTGTTCATCGCAATTTCACTCATCGGCTTCGCAGAGACGGGTCGAAAGAGGGAAGTGATCGCAGCACTAACGAAAAGACTTAGACCTAGGAAACACGAGAAGGATCGGGTCGAACAGCTACACAGCGGCGAAGGCGTCCCCGTCCAGAAGCCAGCGCCTCGTTCGTTGGACTGAACTGAATAAAAGAGAGGGAGAGAGAGCGAGTCAAGCCAAAGGCAAGGGGCGAAAGATAGAGCCGACTACCGGCCGCCCTCCACAAGACACCACGCAGCCGCCATCCGAGATCATAGCCACGCACTGCATGCAGTTCTCTCGCCCCGGCTTCACGCTCAAAAACTCAAACACTTGGCATGTCACGTTTTCTCGGATCTTCTGACGCCTCTAAGTTCCCGTCAACATGAACGTCTTTCCGCGCTAAGCATAGAGAGTGCTGCTAACATCTTCCCTTACAGACATCTAACGACGGCATTTTCAACTAATGCTTTGGAAGGGATCCAACAGGGTATCTTCCCCCAGCTTGTTCTAGCATGATCCTCGTCAAGGATCTCGTTATGAAAGGTACGCAGGCGCAGCTTTCGTGAATTCTTGCCATTCTTTCAATACTTTGGAATTTTTTGTGTGCTGCTTGTATGTGATGTGGGGGATAGAATATATCTTTAGCATTGAGATTTTAGAGAAACCTTTAGACGTGCTGATTCCTGCGCCATACGTCATGCCCTTGGAAGAGGCACTGTGAGTGGGGATGGCATTGTGACGTCACGAATGGCGCATGGCGATTACTAGGAAGTGAAGACGAAGAGATGAAAGACGACAGACCAGGGAGCGCCCCTCAGGTGATTGGGGTGCGTACGTGTATGTCGCGGTGGCTTAGCTTCCGTATGCTCGTTCCTTCTTCGTGATATCTTCTGCATTCTATTTCTCTTCCTCCTTCGCAGGAGAGCGTTCGATCTTGCCTATCTGTTATGTAAGCCAGGCTTCGATTAGGCTTACGTTAGGGTCGTCCTGAATAAGAGGAAAATATAACGGGTTTTGGAAAAATGCAAGATTTTCATTAAAATAAAGATTCAGGTCAGCGTAAGTTATGCTTAACTGAGGCCTCATGCAGTGGTGGCATGAACTACTCTTGCTTAGATAAGCACCCAGGCCTACCATTTCTGCTGGATATAGGTCTTAAGTGTTACTCCATAAGTAGAGTCAAAGACCTATTCACGTTGATGTTCACAAATCCTTAGAATGTATTTGGGTTGGTGAACACCAAGGATCTGAAGTATGAAAGTTGCTTATTGAAAGATCAAATTACAATTACTTATTACTATGCTTTTCAGTTGTCTTGGACACTCCATGTTCTTCATGCATGAGTGTTCAAGCATCTGAGTCAGTGAAGAAATGTCTGACACTAGTGGAAAACACTTATCTGAACACAGGATGTAGAAGTTTCTATGATTCATAATTGTTGGCCTTGAGTGTAGACTAGGCAGGTATTGTATATGCACACATCTCCACATATTTAAGCACAGCCACTCCTATCATGTTTCCAGATTACATCCCCTTCCCCTCTGCCCTCTTCTCCAGTGACATCATTTAGTATTACCAGTGATGGTAATCATCACTATTGGTGGAGGGTTATGTGTGCTTGAAGCAGTATCACTTTATAAGCAAGGGAATGACTACTACACAGCTTAATGATGGAACCTGTAGAGAAGTAAAAATCATATGTAAACAGGGAATAGTCAATCCAGGAACACCATGCACAAGCCTTGCCCAAAACCCAAACCCTTAAAATATATGCATAGACTTATGACTGAGTAGACATTTATAACGTAATAACAGCACTGTAAGATTCCCACTTACCAGGAATAAGTATGTTTTGAGGTTTGGCAACTGGAAAGAAAACAGCCTGATTAGTGTAAACAATAAAAACAGCTGTCTGTTGCCCATTGTAATATCCTAAAATTTTCTGCATAGGCCTATTCCGCTTACAGTTGCCCATCAGACACAGTTAACTGTACGCAGTGCGTAGGGTTGCCCAGGTGGCTGTACCCTCTAGGGATATTGTGTTTCTCCTTAAGTTAGACCAGGTTAGGTTAGGGAGGTGGGTGTGGTGTGTATTATATATAATAGCCCTCTTCTCCAGTGACATCATTTAGTATTACCAGTGATGGTAATCATCACTATTGGTGGAGGGTTATGTGTGCTTGAAGCAGTATCACTTTATAAGCAAGGGAATGACTACTACACAGCTTAATGGTGGAACCTGTAGAGAAGTAAAAATCATATGTAAACAGGGAATAGTCAATCCAGGAACACCATGCACAAGCCTTGCCCAAAACCCAAACCCTTAAAATATATGCATAGACTTATGACTGAGTAGACGTTTATAACATAATAACAGCACTGTAAGATTCCCACTTACCAGGAATAAGTATGTTTTGAGGTTTGGCAACTGGAAAGAAAACAGCCTGATTAGTGTAAACAGTAAAAACAGCTGTCTGTTGCCCATTGTAATATCCTAAAATTTTCTGCATAGGCCTATTCCGCTTACAGTTGCCCATCAGACACAGTTAACTGTACGCAGTGCGTAGGGTTGCCCAGGTGGCTGTACCCTCTAGGGATATTGTGTTTCTCCTTAAGTTAGACCAGGTTAGGTTAGGGAGGTGGGTGTGGTGTGTATTATATATAATAGGAATCCCAATCAATTGAGATTCCAGGTGATTCTACTCGCGCTCAGTTAACTGGACGCATTTGGTTAACTGTAAGCGGAACAGGCCTATACACTGTTTTGAAAGTGAATTCATATCCCCCAATCTCTTCCATTGATTGCAAATGGTGACATCATCTATGCTATTATTAATATATTTCAGAGAGTGTGGGTGTGTGTGTGTATGTTTCTGTCCTTTATGCATGGCCTTGCCTCTGATCCCAGTCCGACCAAACTTTGCATGGCTTCTTCATTTGGTCTGTGGATGTTTGTAGGCTAGGTGATGTTTCAAAATTCAGACCCTCCCATAGTACCATATTTAATGCAGATTTGGCTGATCCATTACTACAGACCCCCCAAGGAGTAAAAATTTTGGAGGCTCATTAAAAAAATTTAAGTTGTAACATGCAGCTTGCTCCTGGAATTTTGTTATTGGTTGTGTAGTTAAAGCTACATATTTTAGACAATTTCTAGCTGGGTTTGCCAAAGAGGCATTAAAACATTACACTCTCAAATATGGGACGTATACAATATTTACCCGTGCAACACTGGATACCTCTGCTAGTTTGTAATGTGGGTACTTTTGTGTATCACCCGATGAATCAGAATCTGTGGAATTTTGTGTTTTCTCAATTCTCCACTATGGGGAGGTGGTACAAATTCATACTTGGTATATGGGTAGGAGTTATGTTTTCAGCCATGTGGAGGGTGGGGTGAAGGAAAATATTTCCTGGCTGCTGTAAGTAGGGGCCTAGGATCCTAGATTTAGACAGTTTAATCAATATATCAAGGAATAAATAATTTGGAGCAATTAGGCATGCCAACATCTTATTTAATTATTTTTTTTATTGTAAGTTTTCTGAGATGATCCTTTTCAGGATGGGTGACAAGAAGCTGGAAGTTATTAGTCTGTTCTAGATTGAGTTTAACCAAAAATTTCCTTTTCCTTATATCTTCAAATCACAATACAAATTACTATACATGGTGTCTTGAAAAGTGCTTTTAGACTAAATTTAATTATGGATGACTGATGGGTGACCAAAATGTGATCTGCGAGCTAAATTTTTTGTCAAATGAGTTGGACTGGTTATGAAACCTGAGTAAAAAAAAAGAAATCACTCTTGAATCAACTCAGGTAAAAGGCAAAGAGGAGTGACTTCAACAAGTGATTTGCACTATATGGGAATGATGTAAAGAAACTGGGAAGGTCCATAACACTTACCAGACAACTGTTTCTGCATGCAACATGCCATAACAAATGATAGTTTTTCATCTATTTTATTTTGTGAATTGCAGCTTCCCCTACCAGCTAGTTCAACATTTGTATCAATATAAACAATAGAAAATTTGTACCTCTATAAATCCTGTTTTCTGGTGGGGGAGAAGAAATAGATAGCTGACTCTGTCTGCTCTCTCTTTTATTCATCTCTTCCAGAAAAAGGTAATAGTCATTAATATTTATGAATTATTGTCCCTTCTCAAAATTTAGGTAAGGACATCTTCCAAAGTACTTGTGAAGCTAAAATTAACATTTTCCAAAGAAGTCCCATATGAAAAAATCATACATGGTTTTATGAGAAAATGTCATATATATGATATATATAAGACATTTACACAACTGGCAAAAAATGTTGTTAATGGGAAATTTCACATTCTAACCAAAAATTTGTTCTTAGAACTATCAATGGCTGTTAAACTTCATTAGTTTGATTGTAAAATGATGCAGGCAACTCAAAACATCCATATGTCTGTAAATACCCAAGCTGAACTGGACTTAGTTTGTGATTGGTAATAAACCTCATAACCATGAATTTTATGCCATCAAATTTCATGATTAAGGAATTACATGTGAAGGCTGACTTAAAGCAAGAAGCTATGTGTAATTTGTCAAGATTCATAGAATAACTAGAAGTTTAGGGCACTGGTTATGAAAACTCTTGCGAACCTGCAAACAAGGTTCGTGGGAATGGAGATGCATGGGTGGCCAGGGCTGGCCTAGCCTGCTTAGTCCACTTGCATATCCTTCCTGGGAAATTCCCATTTGTTGCCTCATTTGTGTGAGAAAAAAAATTTCCTACACTGCTAGGGCATATAGGTAACACCTGAAAGTATAGGAATCATAGGCATATGTTGTTACTAATATGTCTAGTCTTTGAGTTGGTAATGCTAACCCTAAATCATTGTGTCATGGGTAGACTCATTCTCAGCTTCAGTTTCCCCCTCCCCCATTCAGCATATTGCTTCATGATGTCAGGCTATGAATTGGCCAATATAGAAGGTTTTGATCACTGCTGTTTATTACCCTATTCAATACCACTGTCATATGTGGATGGTTGCATGCTTTTACCCCAGGGATCATAACCCTGCCAATATGTCTTCAAATTTTGTTTGAATTGCTATGGTGGTGCCACACCTGCAAGTACTGCATGTTAGTATGACCCCATATGACTACTAATTAAAGTGTATCACATGCTTATAGCATTTAAGAATCTGAGCTCTACAATGCCTGCTCACCTGAAAAAAGCTTTATCCCATTGGCACTGCAAGCTTTGGAAAACCTGGTACTGAAAGGGTTTATATGAAATTCAAGCACCATCACCCAAAATTCACAAGCTCATGCTGGTTTGGAATTATGCTTTCTCTGCCCTTTCAGAAAAATCAATGATTAATTGAGTATAATCTATCTATGAACATGGATATATTTGAAGTCAATTAGCTCTCCTATTGAGGGGGTCCAAGCTCTCAGTTAATTTGAGGTAAGTTTTTCAGGCTTTGCCTTTGAGAAGTTACATTCAGTAATGAAAGTATAGAGACATACTTGTCCAGACACTTTAAAAAAACAAACAAAAATAGTGTATGTGCAGGAGCAGATTCACAAACCAAGAGCCAAAGTTGGCCTAGTGAATGTTCCATAATTTTAATGAAAATTTGAAAAACTGCCCTGATCTGCTCAGTGCTAGAGAACTTCATAATATGTTTGGAACAATTCATTGCACCCCTTTCCATGTCTTTGATTGTCCCTGTAAGTTACTTACTCTGTTTTTGGATTGAATTTGTACTCTGCCTCTTCCCTGATAGGAGTGCTTCCATCAATTACAGATTGTGATAACCTTCTCAGGGGTAGTGTTTTGGATCATCTGAAGCAGATCCTCAGGAAGTAAAGCATTCTCCACTCCAATACATTCTCCACAAATTAAATGCAATAACAGCATAATAGGTCTGTCTTGGGACTGGAATTAATTGCACTATTATAAGTCAATTTAAGTACCGAATGCTTTTCTGACTGTCTCTAGTTTGCAGTCTTCTTTCTTCACACAGATTGAAAGGGAGGAAATAGTTGGACCGGTAATGCCAACCCAATGATATTCCCATTTAGATAGTCATAAAGCATATGCTCATGAAGGTGTTTATGGCTTGAGCTATGCATGGAATAGAAAGCAAGTCAATTGGCTTCCATGGCATTTGACTTTGAAGGCCTGTAGTGAAGGAATTGATAAACTAAAAGGTGCTTTAAGAAGATGGCTGAAGTAGATCCAGAGACACTTCTTGAATGGCTCAACATGGGCCAAGGAGATGAGAGGGACATGCAGCTGATAGCTCTTGAGCAACTATGCATGCTACTTCTCATGTCTGACAATGTCGATCGCTGTTTTGAAAGGTGAGCTTTCAGGTTACTTCCCCTCTTTCCATTTTTGTGAGCAACTGCATGCCATTTTTCCAGAAAAGCAAATGTTGAACTCAACAATTCTATTATTTCAGCTGCCCTCCCAGAACCTTCCTCCCTGCATTATGCAGGATCTTCCTCGATGAGTGTGCTCCTGATAACGTGCTTGAAGTGACAGCGAGAGCCATCACATACTACCTGGATGTGTCTGCTGAATGCACTCGGCGCATTGTTGCTGTTGATGGAGCCATCAAAGCCATGTGCAATCGGCTGGTGGTGGTGGATGTTTCACAGAGAACAAGCAAGGACCTTGCTGAACAATGCATTAAAGTAATTCAATTTCCTTCCTTATGCTCTACTTATTATGGGCATTTGCACCATATTTGAGCTACAGTGCTGAGTGCTATTCTTGATGGGGCTGGAGATGTCAATGCTTGAAATCCTCCTTCTAGGTCTTGGAGCTGATTTGTACCAGAGAAGCAGGAGCTGTGTTTGAAGCAGGGGGATTAAGTTGTGTTTTATCATTCATCCGAGACAATGGACACCTAGTTCACAAGGACACATTGCATTCTGCTATGGCAGTGGTATCTCGTCTCTGTGGAAAAATGGAACCTCAAGACCCTAGCCTCTCTTCTTGTGTTGAATCCCTGTCCACTTTACTGAAGCATGAAGATAGTCATGTAAGTAACCTACTATCCCAGCCAGATAGTGAATTTTTTTCTTACTGTTATGGTCGAAACTAAATGCTGTGGCAGAGATTGGCTGAATCATGCTCTTGTAAAGTTTAAGCTTTTTTTTTCATAGGGGTACAAGAAGCATACTATCTACAAAAACATGTAGTCCTTTCCCTAGGTCCACACATTCTTCAAACAGAGTGAAACTCTAGCAGAATGCCCATTGGCATCTTTCAACCCAAGTCTCAGCCATTGCAAAATATGTCAAAATTCAATCATGATTTTTTTGGTGAAAGAGCTAGGAAATACCAGTTCTTTACTTTAAAATGAAATGGGAGAGTTTAGTGCTTGACTGTGTTTGCACAGGTATATGGTCATTTTGGGAAGGAGCTTGGCATTGGCCAAGTGGAAACATGCTGAGAGCACAAGTAATGCCATATTGGCAGTTGAACCTGACATTTTCCTACAATATTTCTAACAAAGTAGAATAAAATAGGAAGACAGGGAAAGAAGGAGAAGCACAGATATGAGGTGTGTATATGGTGACTTTTTTAAATTTCAGGTGGCAGATGGAGCATTGCGATGCTTTGCATCTCTAGCTGATAGATTCACACGTCGTGGATGTGATCCTGCACCCTTGGCAGCACATGGACTTGTGAATGAGCTTCTGGCCCGCCTTTCAAGGGCAGCTCAGGGCACATCACAAAATGTATCAGTATCTGGCACTCCTGGTGGTGGAGGAGAGGGAAAGTCCTCTTCTCCTAGTGTGTCAACCATCATTAGCCTCCTCTCCACTCTGTGCCGTGGGTCTCCATCCATCACACATGTATGTAACAACAGCTACTTAGATTTTGTGCATTCAGTCTTGTGGCACTGTTATGATGGAAATTATTCCCTTTTCTTCTGCTGCCAGGACCTCCTCCGGTCAGAATTACCCGATGCAATTGAAGTAGCTCTTCAAGGTGATGAGAGGTGAGGCTTTAGACATCAGATTGATGCAGTATGGAATTGTATGTCATTTTCATATTTCTATAATCACTTTATCAAACAGGTGTGTTTTGGACACAATGCGACTTGTGGACTTGCTTCTGGTGCTCCTTTTTGAGGGTCGTAAGGCATTGCCAAAATCCACTAGTGGCATTTCAGCTGTTGCATCACGGCTCTCATCTCTTCGTCGAATGGATTCAGCTGGTGACCGCACACATCGGCAGTTGATAGACTGCATTCGAAGCAAGGATACAGATGCTCTTGTAGATGCCATTGATCAAGGAGGTAAATCATTACATCAGAGTTGCACCTAGAAGTCTTTTTTGACATTTTGATATTTTCCATGATGCTCACAGCTTGAATCCATTGGTATATAATGTATATGAATTGCTTCTTTGGTCAAGGTGTGGAGGTCAATTTTATGGATGATGTTGGCCAAACCCTTCTGAATTGGGCATCAGCCTTTGGCACTCAGGAGATGGTTGAATTCTTGTGTGAACGAGGAGCAGATGTCAACAAAGGTTTGTTGTTTCCTCTTTGGTTATTCTTGCTGAAGTTGTTTAGCCCTTTTGCTGTTTGCCTGTGTACACATTTGGGCTTGTGTGGTGGTAACTCAAGTATGTTCTTGGGTTCTGACCATTCACTGTTTCTTTGTTATTTCGCTGCTATTTATGCATGTATCACTATATTTATTAGTTTTCATGATATGACACTTTTTTGCATATACCATTGTTTTCAGGTAAACGATTCCAACTTTTATAACACAGGGTGAATGGTGGATATTTTTTTGTGTAACAGTGAAAGGGTTTAAACAGTGGTTCATAGCAAGTAATACAGTCCTTTGAATTTCTATTACTAGGAACTCAGCATTGCTAATTAATAAAATATTTGAAAGTTTTGAACAGGAAAGGCACATAATAGTAATTCATTATAATCCCAACTTATTTGCATTTAGTTACATATCTCCAAAGTTTCACCAGCTTTCCTTGGAGTTCTGAGGTCTGTGTTTAGTTCTCATCTGTTGAGAGAGGAGGCACTTTGGAAGCAGGATGTGTCTTAGCAAAAGAAGTAAATTTTACTTGGATTTTAGAAATCTGCTAAACAGCTAAAGTTAACATATTTTGGTACAATTCAAGTGAAAAATGAGGCAAGGCTTGGTGTGGGAGGAGGACAGATAGAGTAGGAATTTACTCAATGGACAATTTATTATGATCCTCTTGATGATGCTTCATTGGCCATATCTGTGGACTTGTCCATCTAATGCCTTTCAGAATTGATCATTAGGCTCTTTAATTCCATCAGGTCAGAGGAGCTCTTCACTCCACTATGCAGCATGCTTTGGACGACCTCAGATTGCAAAGGTGCTTCTACGATATGGTGCTAATCCTGATCTTCGTGATGAGGATGGAAAGACCCCCTTGGATAAGGCCAGAGAACGTAATGATGAAGGTCATCGGGAGGTGGCAGCTATTCTTCAGTCACCCGGTAGAATGCATATTCTCATTGGAGTTTACGAGTATTCTTGAACAAGGAAGTATAGACTAATTTCTGTCTTTCAGGTGAATGGATGATCCCTGTAGAGGAGAAGGGAAAGAAATTTCCTGGTGAGGGAGAGATACTTGAGTCAGACAGTGGAGAACCAAAGGGAGACCCTGAGATGGCTCCAATCTATTTGCAACATCTCTTGCCCACATTCTGCCACACATTGCATGCAACAATGATTCAGTCTATTCGCAAAGCCAGCTTTGGCCTCATTCGCAAAATGATCTACTATATTCAGAGTCCTCTCTTGCTGGAAATGGTCACTGATGAAGCATATGGAGCTGACTTTGCAACCTTGCTTGTTGAAGTCATTGCAACCATTTTAGACAATGAGGTTTGTTATTTAAGAAATTCATTGACTTCCTTTTGGAAATTTGTCAAACTTCCTATGTTCTTCCCTCCTGACTCCTTTCAATACTGCATTTTTCTTTTCAGGAGGATGAAGATGGGCATTCCCTAGCACTGAAAACCATTGAGGATCTAATGCGGAAAGCACAGGAAGTATTCCTTGATCATTTTGCCCGCTTGGGCCTTTTCTCCAAAGTTTTTGCTCTTGCCGGACCTCCAGAAGATGGCATAACCGCCACAGAGAAAGAAGTGAGTAAATCTTTATTGGAGTATACTTGCCTCCCATGTTTGTTGATTTCAGACCTAAGTATTATTTTTGTTCATGGCAATTTCACTTGTACAGGAAATAACTCCTGAGGAGAAAGAGCAGGAAGATGCTAAGGAAGTGGTCCTTGGTCAAGCATACACTTGGCGTGACTGGTGCATTGCTCGTGGTCGTGACTGTCTTTACATCTGGTCAGATGCTGCTGCTCTGGAGTTATCCAATGGTAGCAATGGTTGGTTCCGCTTCATCTTGGATGGAAAACTGGCCACCATGTATTCCAGTGGCAGTCCTGAAGGTGGCTCTGATAGCTCAGGTTGGCCATGACACAAAATTTTCTGGGGATTTGGGTACTCCTACCCTATTTTTGGGATGGTGGAAATGTTGAATTATGGACATTGCAGAGAATCGAGGGGAATTCTTGGAAAAGTTACAGCGTGCTCGATCTCAGGTAAAGGGAAATATGCCTAGCAAGCCTATCCTTTCCTCTCCCAGTGCAACCAAGATCCAAGTTGGGAACTGGACTCTGTCTTCCAAGAAGGAGGGAGAACTTCTTGTTCATAATGCTGATGGACAGCAGGTGAGGCTATGTTCATTCTATGTTTTAACTTTAACTTTTGAATGGAGATGTAACATATTTAATTGTCATTTTTTGTAGCAGGTGACAATCTTGCGTGAAGACCTCCCAGGCTTCATCTTTGAATCTAACCGGGGCACAAAGCATTCTTTCATTGCTGAGACATCACTTGGCCCAGAATTTTCAGCTGGCTGGTCAGGAAGAAGAAGCAAGAAGTTCCGCTCCAAAGTGGAAGCTCTTCGGATAAGGGTATGCCTTTGGTTCTCTTCAATTTTAGCTGCTGAAACTGCCAAACAATAAATCATTTTCTTTTCTTTCATCATATTTCAGGTTAAAGGTCAGGCGAACAACATTTATGAGAGATACTTCCGTATAGCACAGTCCAAGCCCAGAGGAGTTGTGGCCACATTAGGTAGTATTGTGGCTCACATTGAATTGTCATGCCATAAACAGGTGAGATCCAATCCCCCTGAAACAGGAATCTCATTAAGGAAATATGGAATTTTGCCATGATGTTGATAGCTACTAGATGGACTGAGAAATGTGCTGAGGATTTATAACTGAGCTTCTAACTATCAGATTATCTCTTGGAAGCAGCAAGAATTTAAGAAATCACTGCTAATTTTTTCATTTTATTCATAGGAGAGTCGTGAGAAGTGTACTGAGTGGCAAGGGATACTGAAAGAGGCTCTATCAGATTTGACTGAGATTTTGAGAGATGAACGGGTGATGTCTGCATTTGAGTTGCACACCAGCGGCATAATCCCTGCTCTCACCCGCTTGCTGGTGGGAGATGAAGTTCTACGTGACTCCCGGCGAGGCCACAAACTCATCCGAAAGAGAACAGCTGTATTCAAGAAGTGTTTCTCAGTATGTTGAAAGACTATTTCATAATAACGTTATGCTCTGCTGAATGCAAATATTGACAAAATATCTGATATTCCAGGAAAGAATGGAATCAGATGGCTCAGTCATCAATCCCGGAGCTGCCCTTGTCAAGAAACTTGTGGCAGTGCTGGAATCCATTGAAAAATTGCCTGTCTACATCTATGATTCTCCTGGTTCTGGATATGGACTACAGGTCAGAAATGCAGATCTACTTTGTGTATCATCAAATGGATAATGTTGGCATCATATCAGTTGGAAGTCTCCATTTCTTATCCTTTGCATGTGTCAATTTCAACTTGCAAGTAATCCCCTATTCCACTTCTGGATGTTTATTAAGAACAGCATTTTTTCCTTTAACCTCTTCAGGGAGGAATTTTTTTACACAGAAATATATTTTAAAAACTGTTGCAGGTGTAGAGCACTTTGCTAGCTGGGGAACAGTGATACCAATTGCAATGAAAACTCCCAACAAATTGCCAACATCTGTGGCATCTGAGCAGTTGGGCTCAGTTTTTGACCAATTTAAAATACATTGAATCAAACATCCACATTTATGCTTAGTATCCCTGAACAGGTTAGTCTTATTCCTTGGATGAAGTTCATCACATCAGCACATACAACCACCCAGAGGTTGTGTGTTTGCTGTGGTCTCAAAGTACATCCTATCATCATCTTGGCAGATAGATTCTGTCAATGTATGAATAATTGAGAGTAGAATAGGCCAATAAATTACATTACACCATTCCAAAAAGAAAAACCAGTGGTGGAGAAGCAGCAGACAGGACAATCACTTTCAACTTTCCTTGATAGCCCTATCAAAACTCCTACAAGAGTTATCATGTATACTGAATCAAAGGGGAACTGAGAGACCTCCAAACTATAAGGAACTTGTCTTGATTGGTGCATGGAATTCTGAGCAATGAACAAGGAAAGAGAGGACAATGTCCACTCAAGAAGCTCAGGGAGAGCACTCAGTTTTTTTTATGTAGTAATATAAAAAGAGTCCTATCTAGAAATTTCTTTCTATAATTTAAAATAAAGAATATCTTTAACCCCACTCCTCCCTCCAAGAAAAATAAAAGTCTACAACATGCAAAGGAGAGAGGTTGGAGGGAGAGAATCTAAGATATGCAGAGTCCCACCAGGGGTGCCAACCTTGAGACAGGTGGACAGCTAGAGAATGGGATGGGGACAGCCAGGGCTCTTTGAGGGATCTGTCCATGCCAAGTGATCTGTGAAGAGCCTTAGCATGAAAGTTCACTAAATTTGTGAATATTACATTTTGTATAAAAGCAACTGCAACTCTGGTACCCTAGTGGCATGAATGAATATTTGATTTTTTTAAAGAGAAAAAATCGATTTAAATAATGCAAATGCAAAGCTGAAGAAACTGAAGGGGACTACTGGAGTCGATGCCAGTATGGGTTCTTCCAAGGGTGATGATCTCAAATCACTTCTGGTGTGAAGAGAATATTTAAAACAACATTAGAAGACTTATTCAGGCTCTTTTTTCTCTCTTTTTCAAATAACTTTCAGAACATGTTGCATCCAACATGGTTGCAAAATCACCTTGCTTTCTTTTCCTTGTTCTGCAATAATAGGAATAGGAAAGATGCAGAATGGTACCATGGCTTTTGATTCCCTAAGCTTTTTTGTAATTTGCCCTTCTCCCAAAGTAATTGAAGATTTCCATCCAAGGAAATCCATATTTGAAAGATGCAGTTACAAAAGGACCTCTACAACTTATTGCAACTCGATGCTGCATAGGTCCTAACACGTCGGTTACGATTCCGGTTGGAGAGAGCGCCTGGAGACAGTGAACTCTTTGATCGATCTGGCCGGAGTCTCAAAATGGAACCTCTGGCAACAGTGGAACAGCTGGAGCGATATCTGCTCAAAATGGTGGCAAAGCAGTGGTATGACTTTGATAGATCCACCTTCAATTTTGTCAAAATGGTTCGAGAAGGTCGAGCTCCTGTGTTCACACACCAGCAGGACTTTGACGAAAATGGGATCATTTATTGGATTGGAACCAATGGAAAGTATGTACATTTTGCTCTTCTCATCTGCAGTATTTAATTTCTTGAGTCTGAGGGAAAATTGTTTATTTTTTGTAGGACATCATATGAATGGGTGAACCCTGGCCAGTATGGACTGGTAGTGATCACTTCATCAGATGGCCGCAATCTTCCTTATGGTCGATTGGAGGACATCCTCAGCCGAGATCCCTCAGCATTGAACTGTCACACAAATGATGACAAGAAGGCTTGGTTTGCCATTGATATGGGACTTTGGATTATTCCCACCTGCTATACTTTGAGGCATGCACGAGGATATGGACGTTCTGCCCTTCGAAATTGGCTGCTCCAGGTGCAACTCAGGAAATTCTGATCATGTTCATTCCTTAAAGTATCCAATATCATGATACTTAATGATTGTAATTTGGAAAAACTTTACAGGCATCCAAAGATGGAGTGAACTGGGTGACTTTATCTGCACACACTGATGACTGCATGCTGAATGAGCCTGGAAGCACTGGTTCCTGGAACATCTCTACTTCAGCTGATGAGATTCAAGGATGGAGACACTTCCGAATCCAGCAAAATGGGAAGAATTCCTCAGGGCAGACTCACTATTTATCTCTCTCTGGCTTTGAGATTTATGGCTCTATCACAGGAGTGTGTGAAGATATTGGTAAGTGTAGCCAAAGATATGTATTGGTTGCATATTTGATCCTATCCAGATGTAATAACATCAGGTGTTCTGGATTTCATGAAAGGCAAGGCAGCCAAAGAAGCTGAAGCCAATCTCCGACGCCAGAGACGCGTTCTCAAGGGTCAGATCAAGTACATGTTACCTGGTGCTCGAGTCATTCGAGGCGTGGATTGGAAATGGAGGGACCAGGATGGGAATCCACCAGGCGAAGGAACAATAACTGGAGAACTACACAATGGTAACATCCCTTGTCCTGTTTACTCCAGCCCGTTATATGAATGAGAGATATTGCATTGAAACATCATGTTCAAATATTGTTGCAGGTTGGATTGATGTGGCCTGGGATCATGGTGGATCCAATTCCTATCGAATGGGAGCTGAAGGCAAGTATGATCTCAAGTTGGCACCTGGCTATGAGGTTGAGGGTGCACTTCCACATCCTCTCCCACCTGATGGTGTGTTTTAAAAGCTGTCAAGCATTAAAGCATCATGACTTGCCGTCAAAAAATATTGTCTTTTGTAGGAGAAGGTCAGTTCCTGCAAAGACTAGCAAAAGTCCTGGACAGAGGAACTACTGTAAAGGCAGATGGAAGTTCTGGATCAGGGACTGGGACAGTGTTGACCAGTCGGAAGGCAAGTTCAACTTCAAGTCTTCCTGATGCCACCGCACCTTCTGTTGCTGCTGCAATTTCATGTTCTGCTGCCACCGGTTCTGTTGCATCCACTGAACAGGCTGCCTCATCTGACAATCTGTCTGCAAAGGTACATCTTAGAACATAGTCTAATCCTCATTTCCTCTGTCAAATACATTCCAAGAAATTCTCAACTGAAATAGGAGGCAGCAGAGATGGTGGCAGAGAGGGTACTATCACTGGCACGAAGTGAAGCCATGGCTACTGACGAGAGTCAGCATCCACGGAGAACAACTACTGTTGCCACTGTGCATGCTGCAGCTGAAAGTGGCTTACCTGTCATGGCATCTGGTGATGGTGCATCCAAGACTAGAGGGGGTCATGTATCCATGACACAATCTGAGCTTGAAGCCATCATGGAGGCCATGAGTTTGGCTGAAGCCCATCTGGATGAACTGGAAGATCAAAACCTCGGACTACTTACCTCTGTTTCTCAGGTCTCAAAAGCATTTCTTCATATCACTTACTAACTGTCCATAATGTTATGGAGCAGCATTATTCAATAGGACTTTTTGCATTATGTTATGTACGAGGTTAAGAGTGGTACCAACAAAAATTAAGGGATGTTCACGCTTTCATGTCTCAACTAGGCGATTTTGTGGGTTGTCTCTCCTTGAGGCTCAGATCCCCCTACATATGGAAAGCAAGTCTGTTTTTCTCTTTTAATTCAAGGTCATGCTGGACAGTGCAAAGTGGGAGAGGCATAAATGCCATAGCTTGCATTGGCATTTTTTAATTACCTTTAATTACCTTCAAGAGAAAAAGAGTTTTCTCAGTTTTTTTGTCATTGCTTTCCTCCGTGAATTCCTCCCATTGAAGCATGTGAAGGAGTAGTCAGTGTTGAAACTAGAGCACCTTTTTGATAGTTCTAAAATTTCAAGAGGCAAGGGAAAACAAAATGTTTGCAATAATCATGATACTTGTAATGAATGTGTTCATACATTTGCAGGCAATGGAGGCATTGAGCAATGTCTCCTCATTGGCAAGCAGCATTGTGGCCTCATCAGCACCCACACCAGTCACTCATTCCCGACACTTACCACCTCGAAAGCGCATGCTTTACAGCCATTCCCTGAAATCCAATCTAGCTGCAACTAATGCAATGTGCAGCCTGCCGTCCATTGATCCTCCTGCAACCAAGGAAGAAGTTTACAATGACAAGAACCTGGCACTGGCTCGAGCAGCTGCAGATTTTGGTCGCACCAGACACCATGCCAGACGGGAACATCCTCTACAGCCCCGCAAAGCATGCATACCTGAGTCGAGCATTTTGCGTAAATTGGAGAAGGAAGAATCATCTCTGAAACCACCACCTCCTCCAATAGGAGTACCTGTTTCAGTCCCTGAGGTTACTGTTGAATCAGCAACTGGAGAGTCAGACTCATCTGAGCCCAATGTGCCTCCAGTTTCTCTGAGTGTTAAAGTACCTACAGGCTCAGAGGCAACAGCAGATGATGAGAAGCTTCAGGGTGATGAGTCCAAGGATGGAAGTCGTCCTCCAAATCCCATCAGTGTCAGTGCACCCAATCTCAGTGGCAATGAGCAGTCAGCCTCTGGTAGCACAAGCAGCCTCTTGGAAACATTTTCAGCTCTCTTGGGAAGGTCTAGTAACATAGGAAGCCCAGGTTCCACATCTGCATCCAATGGTACCAGCAACTTCTTCCCTAGGGGTCCAAATTCTGTGACAAGCCTTGTTCGACTTGCACTTTCATCCTCCAACTTCACAGGTTCGTTTCATATAAAAATTTCTGTAATTCCTGTGGGTTTTACTATACATTTGACATTGGTGATGTGTTTTTGTAGGAGGATTCTTAAGCACTGCTCAAAGTTACCCAAGCCTTTCAGTGCCAGGGGCATGCCAGAACATGGCAGCAAGTGGAGCCCCCACTGTTGTTCCCTCTTCTACAACAGCTACCAATCCTCAGACGTCACTATCTCAGGCCCTTACTATGAGTCTCACATCCACCTCGAGTGACAGTGAACAGGTAGGCTTCCTCAGCCTTGCTGTAATTGATACTGGTATAGCATCCAATACACTCCAGGGACAGACAGGTAGGAACTCTGATTGATCTATTTACTTTAGGATCTCATGGAGTCATGCAGAGCTCCAGCTCTCTTTGCGGAGTTGGATGATGAAGAAGAATTGGAAGGAGAGGGAGATGATGATGATGAGAATGAAGATGACCAGGATGATGATGAAATGGAGGACTATGAGGATGTTGTGGTATATCTCTCTTCATTTTTTACTGCTTGAAGAGCATTCATTTGATTCCATGATCTGTAATGTATTTTGTTCATTTTCCAGTATGAGGATTGTCTGGACTTTCGCCTTGGGAAAAAGAGAAGCTGGGATGATGAGTTTGTTCTGAAACGTCACTTCTCTGCTCTAATCCCTGCTTTTGATCCCAGACCTGGCCGTACAAATGTCAATCAGACCACTGACATTGATATCCCTCCACCTGGTCAGGAATCTTGCAAAGGACCAGGAGAAATGCATCATGAACAAGATCTTGTGCCCCAACCAAAATTGCATCTTGTTCTCAAGGGTCCAACAATACCTGGTGTAAGTAGACTGTTTTGAATTAACTTTGATTAATCCAAAGTTTTGAATTAACTTAGATTCACTAAATTGAAGCAATGAATGCTTTTCTTTCATAGGTTGATGATGTTGAAGTTCCATTGAGGCATTCAGAATGGACCATCTTTAATGCTGTGCAAAGGCTTGTTCAAGCCTCTTCTCATGGATCCAGGCAGGAAAAGCTTCGTCGGGTCTGGGAACCCACATATACGTATGCTTCTTTGCCTTCACTCAATCCCCTGTGATGGAGCTGTCTATATTCATAGGTGCTTACCTTTCCTGCCCATCAGAATCGTGTATCGAGAAAAGAAAGAAAGTGAGGAACTAAGAAGTCGATCAGGATCTGTGGCCTTAGACTCTGATAACAACCCTGTGATGATCTTGTCACGTCCCCATCAGCATCTGCCACATTTTCAACCTCTCCCACAAGTTCCATCTAGCAGCATAGAGAGTCCTCGACATGCTTGCTCGGTTGAGGAAGTTCTTCATCTTTTGCGTCATGTCTATGTTCTCACTGAATTCACAGAGACAAAATCTTGTGAGTTTTTCTCTGATTTGGTTCTTCATTCATCATTCATGGAGCAAATGACTATTATGTGTGGGTCTTCAAATGCCTTCCCAGACATTGGAAGTACAAAGGATTCATCAATTCTAAAAGTTGCTGGAGAGGATTTCCAGAGCAAGAAGATCATGAACAAATTGGTTCAGCAGGTGCAAGATCCTCTGGTACTCTCATGTGATGCCCTACCAGAGTGGTGTCATGAACTCACCTACACTTGTCCCATGCTGTTCCCCTTTGAGACCAGACTCCTGTACTTCTCATGTACTGCATTTGGTGCTTCAAGGTACCTCAATGTCTACAATGCTCAATCATGATCAGGTTCATCAACAGAGGACATTTTTTTAACCTCCAATTTTTCTTCACATTCAGGTCAATTGTGTGGCTGCAGAACCAGCGCGATGCTGCACTGGAGCGTCATCGAAGCACAGCTGGTACCATGGGATCCAGTATGGCCAGTCGAAGGGATGACCCACATGAATTCAGACTTGGAAGGCTTAAGCACGAGAGAGTGAAGGTCCCTCGGAGAAAGGAAGATCTTTTCCTTTGGGCTGAGCAAATCATGACTTTCCATGCGTCTCGCAAGAGCATCCTTGAGGTGAATCAATTGTGCCCTTCCATCATCTGGTCGTGAACTCTTGACATGCCATGACACAACTACTTGTATTTCTTTCTAGGTCGAATTTGTTGGTGAAGAAGGTACTGGTCTAGGTCCTACGTTGGAATTCTATGCCCTTGTGGCAGCAGAGTTTCAAAGACGAGATATTGGGATGTGGCTGTGTGATGAAGATCATATTCAATCTGCCATGTCTCCAACATCACTGATCCTTGGTGAAGAGGAAAAGCCCCCTGGATTTTACATCCAACGACCTGGTGGACTCTTTCCAGCCCCTCTTCTTCAGGACAGCCCTGCTTGTGATCGAGCTTGTCGGCTCCTCAGGTTTTTCCCTTCTCATGGTTTCCACTCTGTTGTTCTTGTACTAGTGTTGGAAAAAAAATCTGTATTTCCTTTGATTTTGTGCAGGTTCTTTGGAATTTTCCTGGCCAAAGTCTTGCAAGACAGCCGTCTCATTGACTTCCCTTTCTCTCGACCTTTCCTCAAACTTCTCTGTCAAGGAGATGTCAGCAGTGCTATCAAAGACAGGTGCCAAAGGACTGCAATGCTTTCATAATATGATTCTATCCCATTGTGAAAATTACTCTATAACAAAGTGGTTCTCTGATCCAGGCTTCTGATTGGAGGGAGGAGTCGAGATGGGACACCCCATCGTGTGTGTGATGATCCCATGACATCTTCTCTCATCTCTGAATGTAGTGACAAGGAAGCCCTTCTGGATCCACCTACTGGATCTCAAGATGATGATGATATCCCTTGGTAATGCCTGATTTGGAAGACAGCTTTGCTGGAAGAGGAAATTGAAATCTAAATTGACATATTTTGCTTGCTGTGTAGGTATGCTGGGATTCTGACTAAGGAAGATCTACATGAAATAGATCCTCTTAGAGCTCGATTCCTGGATCAGCTGGGAGAGCTTGGAGCTCAAAGGCGTCAGATCCTCAATGACAATTCCTTGTCACAAGAGGACAAGACCAACCTCTTGCAGAATCTGGCACTCCCATTATCAGAGAATGGAGATCGCTCCTCATCTCCTTTAGTGCATTTAGATGATTTGTGTCTCACCTTCCAGTATTCCCCTCCTTCCCGAGTCTTTGGATATGAATCTGCCGACCTCAAACCGGGGGGTGAAGATCTTTATGTCACTCTGGAGAATGTAGAGGAATATGTGGACTGCATTGTGGACTTCTGTCTCAATCGTGGAATCCGTCGTCAACTGGATGCCTTTTACGAAGGATTCAATCTTGTATTCCCCGTGGAGCGTCTAGGTGCATTCAGTCCCGAAGAGATCCGCCTGATGGTCTGTGGTGATCAACAGCCACATTGGACACGACAGGACCTCCTTACCTACACTGAACCCAAGCTGGGATTCACCAGAGAAAGGTATCCCTTAGAAAGATACGCTTTTTTCAATTTTCGTTCTTTGTTTCATGTTGTCTTGGTTGTTGACTCCCACCTTTGGTTTCAGTCCTGGCTTTCTGCATCTGGTGAATGTGTTGTTTGGGATGAGTGGAGAAGAAAGAAAGGCCTTTCTGCAGTTTACCACTGGCTGCTCCAGTTTACCACCTGGTGGTTTGGCCAATCTTTACCCTCGACTCACCATAGTCCGCAAAGTAGATGCTGGCGATGGGAGCTATCCATCTGTGAACACCTGTGTCCACTACCTAAAACTTCCTGATTACTCAAGTGAAGAAATCCTAAGAGAACGCCTCCTCGCTGCTACCAGGGAGAAAGGATTCCATCTGAATTAGCAAGATAAAGGACTCTCCGGTTGCTTCTGTCTCTGTGCTCCTGTCTTTGTCTCTTCAACCTTGGGAAGACGGGCACTGTGATACCAGCAAGGTCATTTCTTTGCATTCAAGCACACTTTCTTTATTTCTGGTGACTTCTGTTTTCCTTTTGTCCTTTGTTGTCTTGTCTGGAATGTGGGACTGTCTTATCATATCTGTATTTGGGGAAAGACCCGTAAGAGAATAAACCAGTTCATCGACATGATTGGAGTTCCTCATTTCATCCATACTTGGATGGGAAACTGGGAGGGAAGTAAGGCCTGAGGATTTTCTTGTGTTGGGATTCCTGTTGACGTGGAGGGGAGGGAGGAGGGTCATCGCCATGACAAGGTCGCCCAGCATCTAGTTAGATCCTCATTCTCCTCACGTAGGAAAGCGGTCTGTTTATGGGTTGACACTCAGCTGTTCCGTGCCGGCAAGCTGGGCTTGCTCTCGCCGTACCCTTTTCCTGATGAGCAAGGACGAAGGGACTTCGACCTCGAGTCTAAGTACTAGCTTTGTATGTTGACGGAGGCAAAATGTGATCCCGGCACGAGGAGAACGTTGTGAATGTTGCAAGAGCCATATATAGAGGAAAGAAAGGAGGTAAGGGGAAGAATGAATAGAACGAGAAAGGGAGCGCGGGGGTAATAGCCAGTAAAAAAAAGTACCCTTTCACGTCTATCGTATACGGATGTAAGTCGTTGGTATCGCATGGAAACAAGGCCCTCCGGGTATGCCTTCTTCCAGGAGATTGTCACGCTTCCAGTCCATTCCATTCCATACACCCTGCTTGCGCTCTCACTCCAATCTCCATTCCCATTCTCCACACCCCCTCCCTTCCCATCTCTCACGCTTCCTAGGCTTAGTTCTATCCCTATTCCTTACGGAGACGTGATGGACTGCACGTCGCCAGCTCGTCTGCTTCCGCATCTCCCGCAGTAGCCCACGAGGCGGAATAAAAATGGTTAGACCGGATGAAAACCATTTCTTTTATGATGGGGCGAAACAGGGAAGCGAAATCATATGACAGCCGAAAAAGCCGAGACCTATGGGCGAGGAGCAAGCCCAGAACGAGGACCAATGAGGAAGCAGAAGGAACGTGACGTCAGTGAAAGCGAGAGAAGCAGCTTTTTGGCACGTGGGGGGGGGGAAGAGGGAGTGAGTGTCGGTGCCGGTCGGTCAGTCTCAGTCAGGCCATGCAGACATGTCTGTCTGTGCCTAGGTCCTCGTCCCTCTTCTCCTCTTCAGGCTCTGTTTTGGGCGTGTCTCGCATAGAATCTCTACGTTTCACGCGTGTCCTGCAGTGTGTGAGAGGGGTCTATTCGGTTCAGGAGCGACAAAAAATTGTTTGTGGTCCATCGCCCGCGTGTGCTCACTAGAGCAAGAGATAACATGAGATTAAATCCAGATCCAAACCAGCATCTCCGCAACGGCAGTAGCTACGTTCGCAACTACCCGGACAAGAACTACAACATTACCAAAACAACTGAGTTCAAATCCTACAAGCAGCGAAAGTCCTTCGGTTAGTTCATCTCGAAGTGAAGGCCATTCTTGTCAGCCGCTGTCTTTCTCAAGGCTGATTCTCAATTCCCCATTGTGCTTTCTGTTGACAGCAACGAGGAGAAGCGAAGTGGCCTCGATCCGAGCCAAGTTCCCATCCAAAATCCCAGTGAGTTTGGAATTATGTCACGAACTTCATTCTAGTCACACTGAGCGAGCAACAGTTATGCATTATACTCCTACGTTTCTAGGTCATTGTGGAAAGGTACCAAAAGGAAACTACCCTGCCTTTGTTGGATAAGACCAAGTTCCTCGTTCCACAAGAACTTTCCATGTCACAATTCGTGCAAATCATCAGGTGAGAATCATGTTTATAGGCTTGCTCATTAAGAGGGCCTCATCACCATGGGTCTTTCCCCCGAGGGGGGGGGAAGCCAGTCGGTTGGTGAACACAAAAGATGCAGATGTAGATAAGAGTGAAAAACGGATCCCCCTCCCCAATGTGCATGCGATTGATGGAGGACTGCTCCCTGAGTTTCCCCGCGTCTGTATTCCAAGCCCTATATATCGGTCACTCGACCTTGTAGATACCGTACTTCGTCCCTCATATGCAAGGCAAGGAGAAGTCTGACCTTGACAGTGTTGTGCACCCTCGTAGGGTGTCCTCCAAACTTCTATTTTAGTCCGCTAGCCCCCGTGACGTTTGCTAGTGCTTCCTGCTTTCCTCTCCCGTGTGCCACTTGAAAAGATGCTCTGCTGATATTTCTGTCATTTCTTTTCGACCGATCGGCGCCGGGATGTCTGGAAGGTGTCAGGAGACGAGACAACCCTATCAGTCCATGGGCATCGCCAGGCCAGGCCAATTTTCCCTTCCCAGATGGGGCAGAGAACCCCTAGCCCCATTAGACGGAAACCGTCATCACCTGGGGCATCTAAGCTTTCAGGATTGTCTAAGTGGTAGTTTTTGGGGAAGGAGACGCGACGAGACGGGGCATTCATGCTTCCGGTGTGAATTAATCTCTTCCTTGGGTCCGTCTCTTGAACGTGTGGAATTTCTTATGGTGTTTTCGTGTGTGTGCGAACGAGGAGGGGAAAGCCAAGAGAGCGAGATAGGTGGAATGCTTTCTTCTTGCCTTCCCGAGCCCCCTGCCAACTTCTGACGAAGTGGATGGATGGATGGAACTGTTTTCCCGTCTTCCTCCGCACTGCTTCATTGCCTTTGTTTCGGCCCGAGGTCACGAGTATGCGCTGCCTCGATTGCCCTGGAAAGTGGCCATTTTAATAGCAAGAGGAAGTGTTCAATGAAAGCGAAATGAATCGATGCCTCTCCCTCCAAGAAGTATTTAGTGACCACACGTTCTATAGGGATATTTATAAAATTATGGAAAATGAGAATGTTTGCCAATCGAGTTCCAGAGAGTACGTGGTGATCCCCATAATGAAAAAGGGGGCCTTGAAGGTGGGGAAGCCAGCAGAGAAAAAAGAAAACTCCTTCCTCCAAATGGCCATAAAGAGGAGGGAAAAAAATCTTCCCACGCCCCAGGCTGGGGGGGGGGGGGGGAATGGGGGAAGAGAACAAGTGCCCCGATTCTCCTCTATCCCCGCCTGGGTGTGTTTACTAGAGTCCCAACGGGGGTCTCTTATGCGATTGTTCTTTTTGCCTGCTTGGAATTCCTTGAGAAAAATGGAAAACACGAGTTCGCCCCCTTTTTCAAAAGTTGAGAAAAAGAGCTTGATCTTGTGAAATCCAATTCTCCTTTTTACGTTTTCTTCCTGCATCGATGACTGATCTGTCCAAGGGAAGAGCTTCAGTCATCGAATTGAGAAGGGAAGTCTCGGCCTTTATGGATGAGGTGGAGTCCAACACGTGGAACCGTGCGTTTAAGAAGTAGGCCTTTGCCTGTCTCACGTGCATCCGTTATACGGGACCAGGGCGACACCATCAATCCATGAAGAAGGGCCTAGCTGACTTGTCTGGTCCGAGCACCGTCAAGTCTGTACCGATTCTTAGTTATCCAGTAAAGAAGACCCTTGACGTAATTTCCATGCCCCAGTTTCTGCCTTGGAGGTCTCTGTTGCGGAAGAATGATCGACTATGCCAAAACAAACTCATTAGAGGACAGACAGCCAAGGAGTCTTATCCAGGCTCGATCATGCAGAAATTTGAACGAGCAGACAGGCAGACTATAGGGATTAACTCTATAATGCATGACTTTGCTAACTGTACCAAGAACAATTTGACAATTTTTTCGTGTGGTTTATGAGAAAAATAATGAAAAAATTATCCTTTTCGTTTTGGTTTTGCCATTGAATTGCAATACGTTTCAATGCAAAGCAGAGCGTGCCATTTCTGGCACACCATGCAATGCAGAGTGATGTGTGGCCCGATTTCCTTTTTTCTCTTGAAACCGAAAGGTTTCTGGGTTGACCTTTGACCTAGGAGTTGACCTAGGAGTTTGGAACCAACACCTGCATCTCTTTTGCCTATGGAACCAACACCTGCATCTCTTTTGCCTAGTTGTTCCTGGTGTGGTGTTGATTTATGACCCCTGAATGGTTGTAGGACAGATAGGATTACAGGGATTATACCCCCAGCGGGTATTTTTGTTTCCACGCCCCTCCAAATCCTCCGCCACTACCCTAGGAGTAGTCTTTCCGCTGACTTGCTGCCATCGAAGATTTGCTGTCAAAAATGTATTGCTTGGGTAAAAATGCATAAATAATGGATACATACTTGCACTGATGGGCGTATGAAATTTAGCATGGGCTTCCATGAGAAATGAGGGGGGGGGGCTTTGAGACTGGCTTCAGCCAACACTCCCCGAGAGAAGTCCATGTTGCAATCTATGGACTTCACAATGTCCTACTTTTTTTTTCCCAAGGGAATTTAAATGAGTATGCTTTGTGAATTGATTCCCAGGAACCGAATGCAGCTGAGCAGCACACAAGCCTTTTATCTCTTGGTCGGCAATCGGTCCTTGGCGGCAATGAGCAAGACCATGCTGGAAATCTACAATGAGCTCAAAGACCCTGATGGCTTCCTCTACGTCTCGTATGCTTCCCAAGAGGTTTTTGGATAACGCATGAAGGTATGTTCGACTAACCCAGCTGTCGCCCTCAATTGAGAAAGGGAAGGAATGACAGGTGAAACGAGACAGCGGGTTCGTTGAACCTGATAACGATGCATGCGTCTTTCGTGTTATGTCAAAGCTATGAAGAGAAAAAATGGACATTTCCAACGCTGGATAGGATGGGGTCTCATGACCTGCTGGACAGATATGAGGACATTAATTTTTTTCTTTCAAGTGACTGGTTTTCCCGGTTTCGAGTGTGGAAACGAAAGTAGCTGGCGACCATTGATTTCCACGTCTTCCTTCACCTAGTTGTGAAGACACTGACCAAAGTTTGCCAGGATCAAGTAGTGTAAATAATATTCGGGAGGAAATGGGCGAGTTCAAGGCCCGGGAGGGGAGGCGAGGGGAGGGTGGTGTCGTATCTCGAATATACACTCCCTTCCTCCCTTGTCTCCTCCCCAAGTCCTAACAAACAACCTCCGTCCCCTCCCTCCCCTCTGCAGTATATGTGAGGGGATAAGGAACGAGGGTCACGCAGGAACGCGATAACGTCCCGTCCCATTGCTGCTCTTCGAGAATTGCAAAGCAGCGCACCCGTCCCATCCTTGATCAACTCGGATCTCACTCTAAGGAGGTTAAATAGTCAAGTTAGCCCTTTTTTCCTCGAGTCAACTGAAGTTCACTGGGAGAGGAACACGTCTACACATTGTAGTGGACGCCTTTAAAATTGCTGCGCTGGCATAGATGGTGCTGTCCCACAAGCATAGCTTAAGCATAGTTGGCGATGCAAGGTCCAGATCAGGACTCCCTATGAGTTATGGCGAGACGCCACAACTCATTGGGTGGCTCCAGTGCCAAAGATTGCCTGGGATCGTCCAATCAGTATGATCTACACCAACCAGTTAGATGGTCATCGTTGGATTGGATGAACCAGTAAGAACAGGAGGATGCATACCAAAATAGCTCCTGCAAAGAAAGTTTGGGAGAGCCAGCACCACAAGGAGCGACTTAAGCCTTGAAGGCTGAATGCAATGACAATCAAGGGTCCGCCGTTCGCACTTGCACCCAGTCATTCGCATGACTTCCCTATTATGCCTGTGCCTATTTAACTTAACACGATGAATTGAACTTTTTCTTAATCTTCCATCGTGAGGACATGGTATATGTCTTTCGCAGCCGGAGTAGACAGAAACGTGGGACCCAGCCCTGTGGGGTCAAGGAAGTGGAAATACGATTCCAGGAAGCCGGTTTTTCGTCTGGCAGCGACACTCTCGTCAATGGCTTGCTTTACTGTCTTTCCCAATCTGCCAAAAATAGATCTCCCCTAAGAGGAGAGAACGGGCAGGAGACGGAAATCTTGACAGATGAGTCCAGCCCTTGACGGCTGGACAAAAAAAAAACATCTCCCCCAGGCCGTTCTCGCCGATGTCCGTTTTGAAAATCTGGCTTTTCAAGCTTTAAATGTTATGGTTATCACTGCTGACATGGCATAGTAATTGCAATAAGGAGACAGTAGATGAATGTTGGGATGACTCGCTTTCATGTTGTTTCCTCTGCTTGAAAACCAGCTTCCAATGAAAAAGCCTGTCTTATGAGTAGGAGGGCAAGAGTCAAGAAATCTCCCCAAGTCCAGTCACGTTTCTTGCCCAGTTGCCCAATAGGAAGGGAGATTAGACTCTCTCTCTCTCTCTCCCCCTCCACCCTAGCCCAATATCATCATCCTGGTTTACAAGCTCTTCCAAAAATTAAATTTCTTTCCCGTCCTCCTTTTTCCACATCCCCCCCCCCCCCCCCCCGTCCTCCACCATGTCTTCCTTCGTTTTTATTGTCTCGTGTATTTTTCTTTCACAGGGATGCAAGAACCTACTGAACTCCACGAAGAAGCATATCTGGGATCGTATTCGCCGTCGCCAAATGTGATACAAATGAGTTTGTGATACTGCCTAGGAGAGAGGTACTTGTCTTGAACTTGGTCTCCGCCATGTCATGGCTTATAATACGTGGCCAGTGCCATAACTTCTACTGGATCTTGGAATAATAAATTTTTTTGTCTCAGGGATGAAAATTTTTGGAAGAGCTTGTAAACCAGGATGATGATATTGGGCTAGGGTGGAGGGGGAGATGTATAATGCATTCTCTTTTCCTTCCCCTGTGAGTTTATCTTGTCACTTCCTTGTCTTTGTGATACATATCAGCCCTGGGACTAGAGATGTTCATCTCTGGGCTTAACATGAACTTTCTTGTTACATTATCTTTTTTGCAAATTTTAGCCCAGTCTTTTTCTTTTAACAGAACAAAATTCAGAGCAGAGATATGTTGGCTAGTCGGGAAATGTTTCATGGTCAAATGTGTTTTTAAACTTGACAGTGCTGTGCATGTTTTTCCCTCATATTTGTAATATAGGTCATCTCCTTCATGCGATTCTCTTCTTTTCCGATCTCCTGTTTTGGTGAACCCGGAACTGTACAATGGCTTTGCTCCTGTCACATGTCTATCTCAAGCCATTATTTCTCTTGCTTCAGCAGGTCTACCCCCAGGAAATATCTACAGTTGCACTTTCTCAGCAGATATGTACTTGGCCTCAGGCATTCAATGTGTGTTTTTGGCATGGTAGGAAGAAACAACTGACTTTTTCTTTGCTCACTAAAGAAAAAACCACTATGAAATGGTCTTCCAAGGTTCTTGAGGGATGTGCAATATTTCTTCCTGTTGTACACAACTTTATATCACGAGCATTTCTCAGAAATTTTTCTCCAAATTAAATGCATTTCTTTTTTCAACAGATGTGCCATTCATTCATTTCATGCACACATGCAATACACAGGTTCATTCTGATGTAATGGACTTGGCCAGTTCCATAAGGGAGTCATGAATCTCTTGAATGTAGGCAACTTGGCTCTTGACTGTACTCACATACTGTTGATAGGTGATGGCCTCAGAACTTGCATTGGTGTCCATCCTTGTGTTGGCAACTGGGACTGGAGTGTAGCGCTGACTTCGGAGTGCCTGGCTCCAACTTGCTTGTGCTATCCTCTATATGACAAATATTGGCGTTATTGTGAAACCATAATGGGATGCAGGATTTTAAAGGATTGCAGGATTTCCAGACTCACCAAATGCAGCTCCATTTCATCACAGGTAGAATAGAAGTCTTCTAATGCCTTATCAAACTTCAATGGTGGCTGCTCAGCGGCTTTCCTATGTATACACATTTTTCCACCATGAAAGCTTTCCCAGACAGACTGGATCAATAACCACATAACTGCAAAATAAGGAACTCACAAGGACCCAACATCAATAGATGCATTTTGTTGGAGATTAGATGCAGCAACACGTACAGCATTCTATGCAAGAATACCATCAGGTAAGTAATAATAAATAGGGGCAATGGAAAATCCTTAGAAATGGAGGAAAATAACCAGTGAACTACTTCCAGGTTTAATAACTGGTTTTAATTGACAATAGCTCTTTCGTTTTCTAAACTTTTTGTAGATGTGCAAACTTTTTTTTCTCAGTTGACCTTTCATATTAATTTTGGACCCAGATTTCTCCATGGTAAATCATTCAAAAGCCCTTGATTACCTCTGTAATAATTCGTTTTTATGTAGTAAAAAATAGTGATATTTGATCCTGCTGTGGTTAATCAGAGTTGAGAATGCACTAGCGCCATCTCTGTACAGTCTAGACAACTGGTTGAATACTACGGTACAGCACCAGTTTTCTGCACTCTACTTCACATCGAAGCTCTAAATTCTTCTTAGTTGGACTTGAAGCGTTCGTCGTTTTCATCACCCGCGGGTCTTTCATTATATGGGCTATCGGCATTAGCAAGCATTTGATTTCAAGTTTTCGCAAACGTTTTCCACAAGAGGTGACGAACTGATACGAGAGAAAGGAAGAGAAGATCTCTTGACAACATGTGAGACCAGGCCAGGCTGAATGCAGTGACGTAGCCAGGAATCAATTTCGGGGGGTGTCTTGTGGGGCTCTTTCAAACATGAGATGACGAAGTGGCCGAGGAAGGTGAGGGGCTGGGAGGAATGAAGAAAACGTCGAAAGCCCTTTTGAGACTTCGACCCCACCCACCTCATAGTTCAAAATAGCCCCCTTTTCTTCCCCCAATTTTTTTATTTGCATGAAAAGAGATATGGGTCAAGGGCTGACCTCGAGTCAGTCATAATGTAGTGGGTAAAAGCTACTCCTGAATCATGGTTTGCAACTGGAATTAAAAAACTGGTAGAGCAATGGAAGCAAAGTGGAGGGGGGGGGGGCACTGTATTGGTTAAGAGTGCTAGTATTCAGAAGGTGGAATATGAGTGCAAATCGAAACTTCAAATGTATATGTGAAACTTTTCGCACCCCCCCTCCCCACTCCCGTACTCCTTGTTTCATGATATCTTGTTTCTTTTCGGGGGGTGTCCAGACACCCAGGACAGCCCTGGACAGACAGGCTACGTCCCTGGCTGAATGTGATACTTGGGCTAGACCTATTTCAAGGATCCGTTGTACGCCCGGGTGCTACGAATATTCTTATACTCTTTCCAATAATTGTCACATCGGATATCGTTGCGACTAAAATATCGTGTTCGTTGTGCATGTTCATGACTGACCGAGTGCGTCTTAGTTCTGTCCCTCAGGGCTCTTACGGACATATAGGTATGTATCAACCTGAATTTTCAGATTTAAAAAAAAATCCTTTATCGTGCCACAAAAACTGCGACAGAGAAACATGGGTGGGAAAAGCCCCCGCGCCGACGATCGTAAGAGATAGCGAATCGCGCGTGAGAGTCATACTGATGTCCTTCCCTCTCAAGTATCGAGTACCAGGGCCAAACGTTCCCGAGGAAATGAGGCAGATTCCGAATGCCATCAATGGCAAAGAATACTTTGAGAGAATACTCTGAGAACTGACCCACAAGGCCGAGGCCTTGTGGGTCAGTTCTCAAGTGCATTTAACCGTGATTCTTTTTCATCGAGAAATATTTTCTCCAGCAATCGTCATCCAGTGAAGAAATTCGAAAGCCACCGTCTAAACACCCCGTGTGTACAAGGGCTTTCGATTAGTATCTTTAAAAGATAACAAAAACTCACTGCAAGTGATTCCTTGAGCGGTCGGACTAATGACTTGGCCTTGGTGATGCTATCTGGCTTCTGCTCAGCATGAGGCTGTGGATGCTGAGCAGTTTGCTGTAGGTGCTGTTGCTGTTGTTGTTGTTGTTGTTGCTGCTGCTGCTGCTGCTGCTGCTGTTGCTGTTGCTGTTGATGTGCCTGTTGATGAATTTGAGGCATTTGCTGATGCATTTGAGGGTGGAGATGAGGTGGCTGCTGCTGCATATGGATCATGGGTCCTAACTGGGGAGGGTGCATGGGAGGTTGATGCATATGAGATGGTAGGCCACCCATTGGCATTCCTGCCATACTCACAGGCATCTGACCCATGGGTCTATTCACTGGGGAGGGCATTCCATATGCACCTGGTGGGGTGCCCATGCCTCCTGGTGGACCTGAGATGTTCATCTTGAAATATATCTGACAATGGAAGGAAACCAAGATATTCTCTAATAGCTGCAAATACCAGATAGATTGCAGTATTATGTATAGATAGACTTGAGTTGGAGTCATCTCCAGCACATCCCATATTGGGGATTGCAAGGCACTGCTTGCATTGGAGCAGTTCATCAACTCCTCCAGAGGGCTATTGGGTTCCTGAGTTTTGTGTCACCTTTTCACTCATTTACTTTTCCCCTTTAATTCACATGCCAGAGGACAGAGAGCAAAGGACTCAACTCACCACTTGTACATATAACACATAACAACTCTTCACTTTTACCACAACTTGTAGAATTAGAGAAATAGGATTTAGGAATTTTTACATTTAAATTCATGAGGAGTCCTTATGACAAAAAAAGGGACTCTACATCATATCTTTCAGGGATAACTTGATCATTGAAGTTAAGCAGGTACATTATGAAAGGAGAAACATTGGTAACACTATGCACATGTTAGATAGGTAAGCATTGAAACTTTAGTTTTCCAATTTACCTCCCTTGACTAAAAAAAATAATAAATTAAATATATTGGGAGCCTGTTCCACACAAAAGGAATAACAATGAAGAATACAAATTTATTCCAACATAATCCTATGACAGGGAGCTGTCAGTGAAGCCAATGAAATGACAGTGACAATCCCAGATGACAATACAACTGGCAGCAACCCATCATACCAACTTTTCAAGTGGGTGCTTCATATAAGAGCCTCTTTGCATGAGACTGGCCTAGAAAACTCGTTCATGATAAGTTGTTTCAAGAGTGGAAGAGTTCATAGGCTTTGGGAGATGAGGCTGATGAGCTTGAACCCTCCCACCCCGACGTGGAGGTGCCAAATATTCAAACATACTTTGAGTGTGTTGAGCTAACATTTTGCTTAGATCACATGGCATTGGATCAGTATAAAAGAAGTCATGAACCAAGGCATTATCACTGTCAATCCTCTTGCTAGGATCTAAAGTGAGCAACTTGTCCAGGAGCTCAATGGCTTTCTGATCTTTCACATATGGCTTCAACCTTTCCTTCACCTTCCTCTTCTGTCCTTGGGGAATCTCCATTTTGTTGTAAAGTTCCAGCTTCTCTACATCAGGCCAAACTTCTGGAGTAATAGAACCACAAAGCTGGCAGATCAATGTGAGCTGATGCTGTTCTGTGTTCCCTTGCATGATGGGAGTTCGTGTCCACATCTCTGCCATGATGCATCCAGCACCCCACATATCCACAGGAGGCCCATAAGATCTTTCCCCCAAAAGCAGTTCAGGGGGACGATACCAGAGCGTCACCACTCGGTTCGTGTAGGCCACATTCTTGTTTTTGCTCAAGCTAATGGCTCGAGCAAGACCAAAGTCAGCTAACTTCAAGACACCACTCTTTGTAATGAGGATATTGGCGGCCTTCATATCACGATGAAGAATCTTATTATGATGAATGTAGAAGAGGCCATCTAGGAGCTGCTTCATAACCTGCTTGATCTCCCCAAGACCAAATTTCACATTTACATTGGACAATAGACCTGCAAGGTCATGCTCACAAAAGTCAAAGACTAAAAAGAATGTGCTGCGGAAGCGATTGAATTGAGTGGCTTTGGTGCGGCAAATCTCAATGAGATTGACAACATTATCATGATGCAATTGCTGCAAAATTTTGATCTCCCTAAGAGCAGTAATAGGAAAACCTTCCTTCTCATTCTCCATCAGCACTTTCTTCAAAGCCACAAAGTGCTTGGTTTTCTTGTGCCTGGCCTTGAACACTTCACCAAATGTGCCTTGTCCAATCTTAGCCAACTTTTCATACTTGCTTACTTCCTCACAGAACTTGTAATCATAGTCTTCTATGTATTTCATATCACGATAACCTCCACTGGCTATGCCATGATTGCTGCTGCTACCACCCTCATTGCTTCCTTTCTGCATCCTCAACAGTACAGAAAAGAGAAAATCACAGCAGTCAAAAGCCTCCACAACCTGCTAAGGCAGAAAAAAAGCCTTGTAATGCTAGTCTGCAAGGTAATACTTCAATCACTGAGGCAACCTAAACCTAGCCTAGTCCTTAGGCCTGAACTCAGCCCTGACAGTAGAGTTCTACATTTTTGCATTTCATTCCATTTCATTTTGAAAAAATAGACAACAGAGTTCAACATGTCAATCTCACTTCCAGATGCTGTCCCAGTGGTGTACTAGAAGGATATATAAGGAATACTGAGTATCCTCCACAACTGGAGATACACAACTGGTGCATCCCATATTTAATGTGTGACACTCTCTCTTCCTTAAATATTACTTATCTTATGTTTTGATCAACACAAATCAACATCTTTTTAAAAGCTTACTCTTGTACTTGGAGGAGCACTTGGAGGTCATCCACTTCTAAAGAGTCAGACTTGGAAAGGTGTCAGACCAAAGACTTTTACCACACACAAGGCATTGCAATAGACATGTTAGACTTATGAATGTAGGCTTTAGGTTTAAGTATATCCTATGCTATCAACTGGAGTCAAATGACCCTTTTATTCTTCCATAAAGTAAAAATTGGGATGGGTGTCAAGAAACTTATTAAAGCATCCTTGACACTCCAACTGTGGTGTATTTGTTAGCATTATATTGAATGCTTGGGTGATGTCCTGATTATGCAACATTTTCCATTTCAGCAAGACATGCCTTGAGTCCATTTGCCTTCTGGTATATTTTTTGCATGGTTACTAGCGTCCGGATAATTAGCTCGTAGTTATTTCCATTTTTAATTGCAAAGCTGTGAGAAAAAAAAACTTTGTAAATTCAGGCTATGGTCTGTGTTGTCAAGTCCACAGCTGTAACTTGTACCTAAACCAAAGTAATGGGGACACTTTAATGTCACATATAAGGATGCAATGCTGCATGGATGTTGGTCGAGAGCATCCTGAGGAAAAGTGCAAGTTTGAAGTTTGTAGCTCTTGCTAATGGGAAAAGAAACATGTGTAGCTAAAACATGTTGAACATCCCTCTTGTATCAAAGGCCTGAGCCTATCCTATTTCTTACCCTGCTTTTGCAGCTCAGCCTGGTGCCTAACCTACAAGATCGCAGTTTTTGTTATATTGTAAAGACACCACTGATCCCGAGTCCAAATTGTCTCACATAACACGGGCAGAAAATTATAGCTAAGACGAAGGTTTCAAAACTGACTACCGTTGAATTGCCACGAAAACTGAGTGAAAACCCCAAGGCCCAACCTAGGAAGTAGGGCCATCAGATATACATTTACCTATATTACCACTATGGCACAGCTAGACCCCTGAATTACAGTGAGACGCCATATTGATCATGTTCGCTGCAAGCGTATGGAAGGGTTAAGATTAGGGGTGCTCAACTATTGGGTGGGAAGACCCATTTAAAAGATGCCCCGAATGTCTGGCAGTCCGGAAGTAGCATTCCTGCGCGAGAGGTGGCATTCATCATCAGATAAAATCGCATCTAGGACAGGGTGACCATACGTCCCTGTTTTACTGGGACAGTCCCGGTTTTTCAGGCTATGTCCCGGTTTGAGTTTTCCTTTCCATCCTGGTGTTCCGGTTTCTTCCCATTGCAGAGACTATCATTCCGGCATTTTCTTGAAAAAGTTCTAGTTTTTCCGGAAAAAAAAACCGGGTCACCCTAATCAAGGACATATCTATGGGATAGGATTGGTCACGAAATTTGTTGATCGGGGATGGGGAGGGGTGTAGCGACTCAATTAAGAGGTGTTTTCTTCCAGAATAGAGGGATGAGGACAGTTGGAACTTCCCTATTACGAGAAAATTATTGCTGTGGGGACGAATGTAGGAGAGAGGTAAAGCAAAGAAGCCAGAAAAGTTCAGAAATAAGGTGTGCGTTGTAAGTTACAGCAATCTTTACCTTACAGCAATCCCAAGCAGCAAAAGTACATCCCGAAGATATCCCCTGGAGACAAGTAAGAAGTCTCGGGCATTGCCTGTGGGGACATCCAAGGAATCTCAAAATGTCTGAGCGTAAAGACATCCCAAGCAAGCATATCCCGAAGATGTCCCAGAAATATCGCCCAAGGACAAGCAAATCTGAAACGAATTAATTTCCTACCGTGCAGGACAACCTTTTACTTTTTTTTTTTTTTAGATATCTCAGAACCTAACCTTCTGGGACTTCTCAGTCCTAACTTATTGACTCACTGGCGAATAACCGAAAAGAGGGAATTTTTTTCCTTGAGAATCCCAAAGATAGGAGACAAACCTCCGTGGGGTGAAACGTAGCTCTATTTCTTTTTAAGATTCCCCCCAATTTTTTAGGCATGATTAATAAACCCCACTCTTCTCACATGGAGCATGGACTCAGATCTCCAACCGGGATAGTTGTATCCAAACGTGCCGATCAGACGTCATTTCTGAAAAAAAAATTACGGAGTAAGGTAAAATGAAGGCCCCAAATGTTTTCACTTTCCTCAGTGTCAGTTTTCATAATGTACTGAACGAAAGTCATTACTTCTCCACTGTACAAATCAAGTAGACAATATTTATTTATTTATTTAGTAATTCGATATAAAAAATCTGAGGATGGAGATCAGGGTTATCAAGTTATGCACCTGGAACCCATGTCCTCCGCGAACAGGTTGCGGATAGGTCCCTCAACGCACGGAGACCTTCCAGGGATCTCCTCAACATGTCCTTCTGTCTTCGCAAGACATCCTGAAGACAGCATCAGTCGAGCGCTTTTCGATATTCAAAAGGGATATTTTAAAGATTTTCTTTTCTTATGGACATCCCTTTTGGGATATTGAGAAGCGTTCGATTTTTTTTTGGAATGCCCCATAAAGACCTTGGGACAAGTCGTCTTGCTGGGAACATTCCCGGCATGTCACCGTGTTGTGTCGGATAGTAATCAGAAAAGTTATTGCAAAATTATGGGCGGAAGCCTGTGTTTCTAGACACAAGAAAATTGCTTACACTAGAACTACGGAAGGTATATACCTAGAAGTACTGCAGCGGTCATTTCGACCGTTGTATTAAGTCGGAGAAAAGCATTATTATGTGATATTGCATGAACAATATCATTGCATGAACAACTGGACTAAATTTGGAAAAATGAAAAAAATCGAAAATATATTAGAAATGTTCAAAATGTGGAATGTTGGAAAATAAAATGTCAACACTATCGTTGTTGTCGAGGCCCTCTCCTACGCGAACCTCATCATGATCAGAGTAATTTTTATCACTATCTAGGCCTACCTCAATATCGTCTCCAAATTCAATTTCAGATAAGTTCTGTAATAACAGCAAGCACTTCAGTGCGGTCATGCGTTCTTTTATTGTTCTATTCATTTTCATTACACAAAAGTTTTACCTCAGATACGCAAAAGTTGTCACATAAATAAATCTCAACGCGGCAGAAAAACGGATCCTGTTGTATCACGCGCAGGACGTATGCGCTGCTCTGAAGCTCAGCTTCGAGCAAAGGCACGTGATCATAGCGAGTCAGTCACGTGACCACAGCAGGTGGACCGCGTGAAGTCAATAGGTCGGACGCATACTCACTGTAGATCAGAGAGCTGCTCACTTAACCAAATACATTGATTTCGCTATGGTGGTAAAAATGACCGCTTTGGTGGTTCTGGGTATAACGTTATCCTATAGTTTTACAGCCCTAGGTCTATTGCTGTTTCAGGATGTTGAATAAATAGACAGGAAAAATCGAAAATGCGTAGGCCCTTAGTTGCCAAACGAGCGGAGTAAAGTGCATTTAAAAACAGCGAGCAGTCAAAATGACCGGTACGGTAGTTCTAATGTTAATCTAGTTTAAACCATTGAACGCATCAGATTTGATTCATCGAGCAACTATTAACAACCATCATTCAAGACATATTCAAAGGGTGAATCCTGTCAGAATGTCACTTTTTGGCTTGTACCTGAAGCTCTGCCTGCAGAACTTCAATGTCAGTCCCTTTTCGAGAATCAGTTCCAATTTTGTCAGATAAAAATGTGCGTTCCACCTATGCAATCAATCCAATGACCGACCCATTGGAAAAGACCTTTTAACAAGCTGTGAAACTGCGTGGGCATTCTTGCGGCAGTCTACAAAAAAAGTAAAGGTGTTCCCACTATGACTTGTGTTAACCCTTTCACACCTGGCGTACATTCCAATGGACATTGCATTTACATTATGTCTATGGCAATTTCTTTGGATTCTCGTGACTTTGCGCTACAACGAGCGCAATTATGCATGGCTCAGTTCCATCAGAGGCCTTCTTTCACCCATTAGTTTTGTAATCTTCAGTTATTCAATTAAATGTATAATACATAATATATGGTAAATTTATAAATAAAAAATATGAAAATTACATATAAAGCACGAAAATTTAAATTACAATCACGAAAGAGCTCAAAAATGCTAAAAAGGATATTATTCCGATAGTGGCTTTAATTCAGGTCTGAAAGGGTTAACCAGCTCCTTTGGCTGTTTTTCACCTGCGTCGGGGACGAACACAACTTTTGCTTTTGAATTGCCACAGGCTCCCCTGAATAGCTCCCGTCCGATACTATTTAGGCTAATGGTCGTCACTCGTGGCGTGGGGCGCCGCACGGGCAGGCACAGCTCTGCTTGTCCCGCAAAGTAACCATGGCGCTTTCGTCAAGCGAAACTATCGCTCCCATTTTCACGGATCAGACATGGGGGGGAAAACAGACTTTAGGGAGCACAAATGATGGTCAAATTCTGGACTTTGACTGGAAATCCTGACGAATATTGTTTGGAGTCTTGTCTCAAGATCGTTATGAAGAGAAGGTCGAAATTCGAGGCTGTCGATGAAATGCTGGACGAATGGCCACCGACGTCTGCGGTCTGGAGGGTGGGGGCCCGCGATCCGAAAGTTGGGCAGCTTTGACTTTCCAGAGTCAGGACGCAGTTATTGGCAAGGAGCCTCTTGCGTTCGGTACCGTATCGTATCGTATCGATGAGTTTATAGACATTTTGAATGCAAACCATTGCTTTCTATTAGCCTTCCGATAGCGGTGGAACTAACGTTTCTCCTAGTCTTACGTATGACGTGAACTGGTATTCAATCGATGTCCCTTGAATCGAATACACCCGTAGCGCCAGGGCTCTAATAGGAGTGAGTGAACTCATCGCGAATGTGACGCTAAATCCAGGCCCAGTTGAGTGATGGTTGCAGTAGTAATGTTGATTGTGAGCGAGCGGGCGAGCGTTATCATACTACAGGTATCGTGCTCTAGCATTCCAGAAAAAGCTGCAAGGAAACTCCTTTACGGGGTCATGTCTTCTAACGTGGAAAGTGTTATTCTGGTGCATCCGGTGCCTCAGGGCGTCAATGTTGCAAAGCAAGGATATTCTGACATTTTAAGGAAGGATTTTCTGCTTGCTTTACAAACAAAACAAAAAACTCTACATGTAGCAGCAAGGAATGGTCCTACAGCATGATAACGCTCGCTCGCACACAACCAACATCGCAACTGAAATCATCACTCAACTGGGCTGGGATTTAACGCCACATCCTTCTTACGGGCTGGACGTGACCCCAGCGATTACTTTTGCAATTGAAATTCAAGGAACATCGTAATGGCTGAATCTTGGTCTTAGTGACATGGAATTCTCGCTTTTTCAGTACAGGTGACTCTCGCTATACGCGCTTTCGTTATCCGCGTTTTCGCATATCCGCGGTTTCATTTCGGTGCGTGGAAACTATCACTATCCCTATCAGCAGGAGCCGTGGAAGTTTTACGCGTTTTCGATATACGCGGCGATTCTCGGAAACGCAACCCCCGCGTATAATGAGAGTCACCTGTATTTCAAACTTATGCATATAAATGCTTATTATGACGTTATTCGGAAGTTCAGTCACAAACGAGACGAGAGCGAAAAATTCGGAGGGTGGTCAGGTGAAGAAAGCAGACTTATCGAGGGGATGCTTCTTATCTTGTGTATTTGCGGAGTGTACCTACTTTCTGAGCTCCCCTAGTGGCTTTGAATCGTCTCCGTGACACCATTGAGCCAAGGTCTATTTGCAATTACTTGTAAACAGCCACTCGACTCCCCCTCTTCCCCTCGTGCTCATTTTCTCTCGAGTTACGGGGTTCGCTCACATTCATTGTTGATTCGGTCAAGATGTTTTTGTTTTCACGGATGCACGAGCATGTCTGATCCCTTTTATCCGGTTCTGCGCTATCAACTGCCCCTTCCCTACGTCTTCATACCGATTTATATAGTGATTTATGAAGAAATGCCACGGTGATCTCGCTGAATCATTCCTTGCCCCTGGCTATTTACAAATGAAATCGTAATCGTATTGCGTCTGCACCCGTCATATCGTGGGAAAAGAGACCTCGAGGTTAAGGTTGCCAGCTGTCCCGCATTTAGGGGAACCCCCCCATCGATATTATACAGAAATGTAATCCAGGATTAAGTAAAACTGGCAGCTCTATTCTAGGCTTACCCGCTTAAACAATAACTATATTCAGGTTACTTGCATGGTGGCGCGTCCTCCCACCTTGGTCGGTTTCAGAACAGTCCTCGTCGTATTCTACAGCCAACCACAGCGGAATGTGGAAAAGAGTGCATCGTGATTTGTGTTTCTGGAAAAAAAAAGAAGTAAATTTTAATAATTAAGCGAAGGAAATATTTTCCCCCTCTTAGCCGTCCCGAAGGAGGGAATTGCATGCTACCTGCGACGAGGAGTCTCAGAAGAGGCGAAGAACCAGTCTGCCGCCTACGCCTTTGCCATGGGATTGTCCCCTGTCCTCCCTTGCGCTATCCTCCCTTGTCCTTACCTGCCTTCCCCTATCCTCCCCTGTCCTCCCTATCCTCCTCTGCGTGTGAAGCTTTTCATTCTCATTGCGACTTGATGGCAGATTGATTGACCTTTCAACATTCTCAATAAAACTGATTTATCGATATTCGATTTTAAAGCTACGTTTGTAAAAAAAAAAAAAAAAAAAAAAATTCGTCGCAGGCTTCTCTGAGGTCTGGAGAATTTTCGAAGTAGAAGACCGAATTTACCCATGGTTTTGGCTGATTCGGCAATTAACACTCAAACACGTGTTTGTCCTGTTATAATCAGCGTACGAGACCTGCAACTATGTCACATTTCATTACCAAACTTGTCATTGTTCTCAAAATTTCTTTAAGCATTCAGACATCCCTCCAAAAGGATTAAATTAACCTTCCCGCTTTCGCTTCGACGCGGCGCAGAAAGAAAAAGAGGAAACTTAGAGCGATTCTTGAAAATGAATTCGTCGTCATCGCGTAGTTCTCATAGCTACATATGTAAAAATTCCCTGGAATTTAAATCTCTGGTATTTAGATATTTAAAATTTCATCAGTACGACTCGAAATGTGGCGTTTCTTCTAGATGGATTCTATGGGTCGGGTTTCTTCGAGATGGATTCTATGGGTCGGGTTTCTTCGCCTCAGAGAATTTTTTCCTTGAAAGTATTCTTCCCACGGACTTGTTCTGCGCATCTTCGCTTATTCCACTCGTTTCGGGCTCCTGCCGAACACGAATCTTCCTTGATACATATATTTAATTATATATCATTGTATCATATGTTTAGTCTGGAATTCAGTTGGGTCTTGTTCCGGCAGACGAAATATGAAGGTGACCGGCTCATCGAGAGTTAACAAAAATGTCAATATCTTGAATCCTTGTGCAGGCGGTAGACTGTCAAAGGCTCAAAGGGTAATGACGTTCTCAGAAGAGTGTCATTGCAGATTATGATATATGGGATTTGTGATTTTCGCAATGGGAAGTTTGTAAACTCATTTCCTCTTTTTATGGCTCTGTCCATACATCTCCCATTCCTGAAACTTCTGCATATTTTACTAAGTGCGTCGGTCCTTGGAGGGTAATAAAATCGGGCCTCTTTCCATCAACTCACCTGACAGGTGCTAATCCGCTTTAATGGAGGTCCAGAGATGCCGCTGCATTCCGGATATCGACTTACCAAGTCTTGTCTTCCTGTACATCTGGATTTGCCGGGTTCCGACAAAAACAACTTTCCCACAGCGGCTTCATCTTTAGGGGTGAACGGTACAAGATTCACGTTTACCTGCACTGAAGAACGGCAAATGGATTCGATTTTGGAGATCAAAGAACTCCTCGATCGTTTTGTTCTTCGTTCCTGGAAAAAAAAAAAGCCATTGCAGACGAGATGGGCGTTTCGATGGAGTCGCCAATCAGAAAGGGTCAATTCCTGTTTCCGTTACCATGGGTATTGTCTTATTGCATCTGCTTTCAAAAACTGCCATTGTGTCTCGATCCCCCTCTTGTTTATCCGCATCTCTTGTGCCGCGGTGAGCGGTGAGTGAAAGGTCCCGTTTTCTCTTTACAGTTCAATGCGGCCCTTACCCAAAACACACAAAAAAAAAGAGTTCTCTTTCGAAATGAGAACGATGAGGCGTGTATCCAAGGGCGTCGACAGGCGTGTATCCAAGGCCTGTCAAAAGAGGCGAAATCTGGACCAGCATCGCCAGCAAATGAGGAAAGAACTAGGGAATACCGGAGAAACTCGTACGATACTCGACGATACTCGTCCTTGAAATACACCATTAAATTCGAAGCAGTGGAGAGGTAGCGGACGGGCGATCCCTCCCATCTTGCCTCGATCGCCCTATCGAAACTCCATGAGTCGTCATGTATTTTATCCTAAGTCATGGGGAGCTAAGAGACCTTTCGTGAGGAAATCGTCGTGATGCGTGCGCGGAATTTCGAGCAACGAACAAAGAGAGGGCGATATCCACTCAAGCTCGGGAGAGCACGAAGTATTTTCTTGGAATGGTGCATTTGGACACAAGGGATCGGAGACGACCGGATCGGAATACCACAGTCTCCCTCCCCTCGCACGTCATCTGGCTCTCTTTCTCTGCAGAAAATGCAGGGGAACCCAAGCCGATGCCGATCCTCTTTCAAGTTCGGAAACTTATTTTCGCCCTCTTTATCGCCTCCTCGAGGGCATCTTTTATTGGCCTAACGACCGTCCGGAGCTCTCTCACTTTACGACCCATTCCCCTCTATTATCACATTTCCCCATTGCTCTTTTGAGCCGAGCCCTCTGGAGGTGATTTTGAGAAGCATTCAACTTGGAGCTCTCGGCCCCTTCGGCTCCTTCAAATCGCTTTTATGTTCTAGAATTCTCATCCATAAATGGGGGCCAATCAAATTTATCCGAATGTTCCCGATCCGACTCCGAAACTTCTTTACCCTTTTATGCTCTGCACTAATGTCGCACCTCGTGGTTTTCTTTGTAGTTAGTCCCGGGAGTGCAAATACAGGCCTGTATGACATTTCTTGCTGTTTGGCTTTGGTTTGATTCTTTCAGATTAAAATGACATATATACATCAAGGAATCAATGAGTCAGTCCATGAGCTTCATCAGCTGATACGGGAGGATGAAAGATGTGAGAATGCCAAAATCAGGTTTATTCAATAAATTATAAAGCTAATTGAAAGCCAACAGCATCAATGATATCGGTCAATGATATCGGTAAATAACATGCATTACAATAAGACTTGATAGAAGACCCGCGGAAAGGAATAAAGATAGATTTTTTTCTGGAATACGCGATCAAAATCAAATCCGGAGTGAATTTCGCTCAATAAACTGAGTCCTCGAATAAAAAATAGCAAGCGATCTCAAAGTGCAATTCAGTAATAGCAAATTTCTCAATATTCAATCATTGTTTTTCCCTTCGCTAGGTCATGCAAAAACCAAATTTTCCTCAATAACTTTATGTATCTCTAATAAACGAATGAAAAAAAGGAATGAGCTCATCAACAAAGAATCGAGGTATTCCGTGGAGACGGAGGATCGCCACCTACTTCGTAATGGCAATAAGCCATATTATTGCTTCCGAGAGCGTCCGGATGCGTTCCGTGGGGTATTCTTGAGCTGGACGGCAATGGCCGCGGCTCGTTTCCCGCTGGGGTTCACCATGGGGCAGTAGGACTTTGTGTGAGCATGATCTCCTGTAGCCAAGCAATAAGGGCAAGTGTATTTGCGAAGGACAGGGCAGATGACGCGACCGATATCATCCTTGAGCCGATGAGAGCGAGCAAACTCGAGGCTCTCCCCGTTGCTCACGCAGAGCTGGCATTGTTGAAACGCCACCCCGGCCGGCTTGCATGGAAGCGAGAGCGGAAGGGGTGAAGGCAGTGGCGAGGACGGACTCACCTCCGCATCCGACCCCGGCCGCTCTTGGTCCATCCGTTGGAACAATTCCGGGCGCTTCGTGATCGGTCGACCGTGCGACTCGGCGTGCTGTGCCTGTGGTAGCGGATTCAGTGGAGGTGTCTTTACCACATTCCCTAAACGAACGAAGAGACAAAGGGAAACTTGACGCTCCTACGCAGCATTTATTGGCAGTCGTTGGATTGAAGTAGATATCACGAAGAATTTTAGTTGCGATTTTGGTCTGGGACAGCCAGCTCAGCTCAAACCAGCAGTTTACATATTCTCATTAATGGTTCATTGGATGAGAGGATTATAAGAGCTATATTCTTAGCAGCCAGGAAAGGACAGCAGAAACTCTGAATACGCTCAGCTGACAGTGAATGAGCAGGAGAGGGAAGGAGTTCTGGGAAATTCATTAAAAGTCAGCTGCTCGAAGGGTGCCAATTTAACACAACTCACCGTGACGCGATGGTTACCGATAAGAAGAGGGATACTCTAGTTTTACGAAACATGTCAGCTGCTCCAGGATTTGTGATTGTAAACTTTGAAAAGGTTTTTCTCATTCGGAGTACGTCGCCTGAAGTTCGATACGATAGTCGGTGATGTGTGGATTATACCGATCCCTTCTCTAGTGCGCAACCAATTCTGCCTCCTTTCAAAACCTAGTCTGTCATGGGTCTCGAGGGGGGGGGGGTGGGGGGGGGGAGGGGGGGTAGGTTGAGTGAATCGGGTGAATCCAATCCATTTTTCCACGTTTCACGTTTCGGATCCACGTTTCGGGGATCTCCACTTGAATTCGAGTGGACGTCAGGGAAAGGGTTAATGTCGGCAAAGCCTCATCTTCATTTTCACCGAACCATTAAGGTGAGAAGCGACTAAATGTTGGGTAGGCGATAAACGCACATTATGACGTAGAAATCGGATGCAAATAAAAAATTAAAATCTGCCCGCATAACTTGCGTCACAAACAGGTTTGAGGGGGGATGAGAGGGGAACCAGTTCCTAAAAATCGTCTGCCGTGCACGTCGTGTTTGCGAGATTTTATCTCCAGAGGGTAGAGAAAGGTGAGGGAAAGAGAAATATTTGTCTCTTCCTGTCCCCCGCAAGGTCACGTTGCGACAGCACGAAGATCGAAAAACATTTCCTCACCTTTTCCCAGTGGCGTAGCAAAGGGGGGGCTGGAGGCCTCCCCTCGCTGTGCCTGTCATCCCCTCAGTTTGGTTCAAGCCCTCATCTCTGGCCTAAATCCATTCACCATCATCCCCCTGCCGAGGAGAAGCGAGGAAAATTCTACCCCGGGGGGACGGGGGCTCTGGGTGGTAGAATTTCCTACGTTATCTAAGACCCTCCCCATTGGCGGAATCTTCGCCACTGCACGGTCTGTTATTTTACCGAGAATATAAAATGATCTAAAATGGATCCGTTGCCCTTACAACTGGAACGTATTCGTTCGGTCTTCCCCGCAGCTGCTCTCTCATTATCGTTAACCGAAGCATTATCAAAGTATTTGAAATGTTACCTTCTCGAAAGAATAGGTCCGTTGGTGTTTTCGAACTGTAAAACATTTTTCTTTATGTGAACATCCCTTTCGCTAACGTTCGCCAACGCAGTTATTTACTCCATTCATCACCACCCAAAAGTTGATAAAAGTCCAGCGGAAACTTTTGGCATAAAGTATACTACGTTAGGACATTAGTACATATTAACTTTCCTGTGATGCATGGAATTAATTTCCATTCATGGTGATTAAATTGACAGCACAATTTTCTGCTGCAGCCCGGAACACAGGAATTTGAAGCTTGACGGTACCGAAAATTGAAATCGGAAAGAAGGAAGAGTCATATGTCTATTTCTTCACCATGAAGGGAAAAAATGCTTTCCTTCCATCAAAGGAAAGTTGAAGGTTACAGTTCACATCACAGCATCTGCGGACGAGGTTTGAAATCCGCCTACTTCGTGGAACGCCTTGAATATGAATAAGACTTCAGGCGAATCTTGGCTTTCTATTCAGGGAATAACCCGCACAGTATGCACGTCCTTGTCCCAAGGTCTTTATGGGACATCCCAAAGACATCCTCAGTCGAACGGTTTCCGACATCTCGAAAAGGACGTCTTCGGGACACGTCAGAGACATCTTAGGTCGAACGATTCTCAATATCCCAAAATGGATGTTCTGAATACATCCCCAGTCGTCTTCTTCTGGATGTCCCGAATGGGGAATCTTTAAGATATCCCTGTTGAGCATCGAAAAGTGCTCGAATGAAGATGTCTTCAGGATATCTTGTGAAGGCCTTGGGACATGCAGGGGAGATCCCTGGAAATATCTCCGTGTTTTGAAGGACCTATCCGCAACCTGCGAGCGAAGGACTCTGCTGAATTCAGCTGCATAACATTGACGGAAGATGCCTCCCACGTGCTCTGATCTTTACACGCAGATTTTTTATATTAATTTTATCAACTTGATTTGTACAGGGGAGAAGTAATGACTTTCGTTCAGTACATTATGAAAACTGACACTAAGAAAAGTGAAAATTTTGAGGCTTTCATTTTAATTTATTCCGTTATTTTTTTCAGTAATGATGTCTGATCGGCATGTCTGGGAACAATTAGCCTGGTTGGAGATTTGACCCGATGCTTCGTATAAGGGAAAAGTAAGGCCTTAATATCTCGTCAACGAGATTGAGGGACTTCTAAAAAAATATATAAAACAGGAGTGAATTTCGCTCCATGGAGATGTCCTGTCATGGGGATTTTTAAGTAACGCATTCCCCCTCTTTGCTATTATTCTCCAGTGAGTCAATAACTAGTGAGTCCTAGAGGGTCAAGTATTGACATCTCAGAGAGCAAAGGGTTGTCCTGCACGGTAGAATACGAAATCGCTTCAGGCGATAGGCCTGAAACCCCTTCCTCAGGCGATATCTCTGGGACATCTTTGAGATAAACTTGCGGTGCAAGAAAAACATCCTCGGGATGAATATCTGGGCGTAAAGACATCCTTGGGATGTCTTTACGCCTAGATATTTTGATATCCCTAATATGTCCCCCACGAGTAATGCCTGGGACTTCTCACTCGTCTCTGAGATATCTTCGGGACGTACAAACGCTGTGCGGGAAATTGCACATGAGCTTCGTTATTAATTGAAATGAGGAAACTGAGGAAATATCTGCATCGTGTCGAAATTTGGGCATTAGTCCAAGATTGGGATTGAATCGAGATGGAATTCAAAAATTAAATTTGCTCCTATTCCATATGGTCTTTCCTCTCTTCGCACTTGTGACCGATGAAGAGAAATTCGTGACAGCACCATCCCGGAGCACCATAGCTATAATTTTGATGAACCCTTTGCACTCCACTGTCGCGCCACGCGCGCCATCACTGTGCTGTTTATGTCGCGTGGGGCGAGACAGTGGAATGTAAAGATTTAAAGATGATACACACTGTTCCAGACCCACACGGGGGGGGGGGGGGGGGGGGGGGGGAATTACAGTTANGGGGGGGGGGGGGGGGGGGGGGGGGGGGGGGGGCGCGGAGGCAATTACAGTTACAGGCAGGATGTACGCCTGAGCCTTCAGAACCCCGGCTTTTGTGACAGTTAAATGAAGGGGAAGAGCTTGGTGCCATAGTGGTCGGTCACTGTCCATTGGATAAAGGAAGAAAGAAAACGCATTCCAACCGGGTTCACCCATTTCCAATGCCCGGCAATTAAGTAACATGTGTAGGGAGAGGGGGCACAAGTGCTGAATTGATGAAATTATGGAATTACTGCCGGTAATTTCATCATATATATATTCGTTTAGGTCCAAAGATGCGCACTACCACCAATAAGTATGCAACTAATATACAAGGAGAAGCAGCTCCTCCAGATGTAGCGGTCTATTTAACGTGGGCACCATCCCTTGACAACATATTTGTGTGTTGGAGGCGACTGAAGGTCGCAAAAACGATATCGCACAAACCACACCGACTACAAGTTCAGAAAATACGGAAAAACTGGATCTTTTCCTTGACCAATCGAAGGACGACCACTCCGATTTCGTAATGGAGTTTCGACTGAACCGTTGCGGTGAAACTGACTCACCGACGAAGTTCATTTATATGGAGGCTACACTGCTTTATTTAGGGGTCTCGATGGAACTGACATTTTGTATGACGAAATCTATGGAGCTGGATTCATCGCACCGATACTGTGAATTTTTAGAACTTAGTCGCAAAGTTTCGGGAGAGTCTTGAAGCATGTGCGAGAGAGACATTTTGTTCCAAAAGGAGGCCAAATGTTTGATTATATCCAGCCCAGGGATGGAAAAATATTTGCAATATGTAGTCCGTGGAAACATAATATTTATAAGATGATGTCCGGTGATACCGCGGAGCAAATGCTTCGTCAAACTGAGAGGGAGTTAAGGGAAAATAACTATTTGATGCTTCGACCGAGATTCTAGTTTTGCTCTTATCCATCGGACCTCAATCAGACAGAATCAATGAAACCTCATGCAAATATATACTTTTGGAAATCTCTCCGATTTGAATCGGATGAGACCAACAGATCGGTAAAAATTCTGGTCTCCCGTAAATATGGATCCGTGGGCGATCCCGTCATGATCGAGGGCTCTTCCAGGCCGACTTTCGAAAGACTTAAGCTGCCATCGTGACGCAAAGCCTAAAACATGTTCCTCGATGTCGACCGTCAGTTATTCGAAATGACAGCCATGAGCGTAAAATAAAGAGCTTCGGGGACTCACACAAGGGCGCGTAGAACTGGGAGGAAGGCGAGCTTTGGAATGCGGGCTTCAATTTTCCCATCTCCGCTGCACAATTCTTCCGAGTCTGACCGGATCGATCGATGAACAGATCCACCATGTCTGGTCCCCACCTAGAAACCATCCAACAATCTCGCACGTTTCAACAATGCGAGGAAGGACATGGAGGTGAGGGGGGGGGAAGCGACGAAATTGAAAGCCGGATTTCTCGGCGGTCATACAGGGTGTACGGTTTGCGTTTCCCTTCCTTCAAGATGCTAAAAGCGGCGCACAAATCTCCTTTGGCGTTGGTTAAGGCCTCTTTCACCTCTTCGTCCTCGCAATCGGGAAGGGACTTCTTCAGATGGGTCAGCTGAGAGGCCATAAAACCCAATGTATGACGAAAGGAAGAAAAAACGAGCACGAGAGCCTCGGGATGCTTTTACCTGTTGGAACCTGCGGAGGGCGCATTTGGTGACGGCTTCCCAGAGCTTGAAGTCGCAGCGGATGAAGGCTTCTTCGGCTTCCTCGAGGGACGGGCATCCCACGTCGCTCCGTTCTCGGAATCCGTGGCACGCCACCAAATCTTTTATCAAGCATCTCGCATCCTTAAAAAGAAAACAAACTCATCCAGACTCCTGGAGGAGATATTTGACCCCCGGAAGAAGTAGTGCGAAATACCCGGGGGAAGGAGGAAGAGGGCTGCTCGGCCATCGTCGCCTGCCTCGGAGAATTAAGGCTCTTCTCGTCTCTTCCTCTTCCATCATTGTTGGCCAACCTACAATGTCTCGTCCTTGGATCCTGCTATTTTATGACCGTGCTTCTTCCAACACTTAATCCCCCCGTTTCCCGTTTGTTCGTATGCACGTGTTCTTCTGCCGATGACGATGAGGATGATGTTTGTCTTTCAGTGGGTCCTCCTTTCCTCCTCGTCTTACTACGAAGGTGTTTGCCCATGGCGGCAGCCTTTTGTTTTCTCTCTTGTCTGCAGTCACTCGAGCCTCTTCTCTGCGTAAACATACAGACAAAATTATTCTTTTTCATAGAGCTATTTTATTCATGAGATCCAAGAAGGTTTCGGAAGAACCGGAAGCTTGCCACTTTGCTGATTCCCCCCCCCCCTTAAGATCCACCTACAACTTCACGGGATATTACCTCGCTGTCTTACGCTTGCCATTCTAATTTTTTTCTTTCTAAGCCCTGCATCCAGGATGAGCTTGAATAGGAGCTTGTCCAAATTACAACATACCATGTCCATGATTTCTGACTTGCCAGCACTGCGATTTAAAAAAGTTATTCATTTTCATTCTAAAGAGAGAGAAACTCGTCTATACTAGAAAAAAAAACTAAAACACTAAAAAAAAATTCTAGCGTAGGAACCCTGTCAACGGCGAGTGAAATCAACGGATTTCCCCCAGTAAGGTGGATCTACTCTTTCAAGTTCAATTAGTTCATTCCTCTTTGCATGAAATTCGAGGAAAAGGCGCGAATTTGTTTGTGAAAATCGGGGAAGATAATGCTGAATATCGTTTTAAGAGGAGACACATATATATAAGAAGAGGAATGCATATAAAAAAAGGTAGAGAAGAATGTGTAAGGTAGGAATAGGAGATAGACCTAAGGGATTCTCTCTTTTCAATAATTCGCACCATTCTGTACAGTAAAGAGATGGATTTGGGAGTTCTTACAGAGTTCCGCAAAATTCATGGACATGTTATCCATAACCTCCAAAAATAAATAAATAAATGCATGGAGCTGCTCGCCCGGATATACGCCTGTCGATGTCCTTCCACTTTATATTCAATAGAGTCCATATTTACAGCAATAAAATCATTTTAAAAAAATACAAATAATAAAAATACAAATAAAATAAAATAAAAAACACATTGTAAGTCAATTCAGTTGTGGCCTGCTTTTACTGAAGAGAATCTTCATTTTCTCACATTCTAGATTAAAACAGTTACACTCTGAATTTTAATCATCATATTTATTTTCTTAGGGTGGATTTTTGAACAGAGAACTATCCGATAATGCTGCTTTATTTCCAGGAAATATCACGTATTTTCCCTGAAATAAAGCTGCAGTGTCGGTTAGTTCCCTGTTCAAAAATCCACCCTCAAACTTTTTTTTCTTCCTTATCATGAATGGGGAATGTTTCAGATGTTGAAACGTCTAATGGTTGGGATCAAGTGGTTCACCTTTGGAGGAAGCGTTTCCATTAAATAAAAAAATTGTTTTTGCACGAAATTAGTCAAAATCCATTATCACAGCGAACTGCTAGCAGGAAATTAAAAGACTACAAGCCGTCAAGAAGTGGCTCGCAAACTAGATATTAGATGGAGTCCACACAGGAGTCGGCTCGAATGGCTCCCCAATTCACCCCGATTGGCTCCACATCGCTGAAGACGTCGGCTTTTCTGCATTCCTTCCCGCTAGAGCTTCCCCATTACCCTCAGGGCATCGAACTTGTGAACTCCATGCAGTCCAATATCATCAGTGATGAGTCTTGAATTCCAGACGCTGGCAGAAGACGGTTCTTTTTTTTTTCAAAAGTACTTTGAAAATAATGTTCACGCAATATGCAATCCATTCTCATCATCCCCATATATTATTCAGGACTTTCCGCTGCTCCTTTTTTGTCTTGAGCTTTTTTTTATTCGTCTCATCCAATGTCAAGGATTTCATTCCTCCAATTTTGGTTTGTGGTCATCTCTGTAGACTTAGGTTGGCCATAATTATTATATTTGAATAATTATCTGAGAGAAACTCAACTTTTTTTATTATTATCCTAGTTCTCGTTTCCTGGCATGTTTCAGTTTCAGTCTCGGTTTTAGTCCCTAACAAATAACATTACCATCTCCATCTCAGTTAATAGTAGGGCTGTATCGATTGGCTACCATCGTTATCGGCCGCCAATGTTGCACTATCGGCACCATCGGCCAACGGCCTATGGCGCCGGTGCCGGTGCCAGTGCCCAAATGACGGGCAAAGCGAAAAAAATAATGTGAGGATGTGAACGCGGCAAGGCGCCGGCCCTCCTGTCTCACTGGGAGCCACTCCTGCCAGCCTCTCCCAGACAAAAATATCGATCGAATTATATTCCAGCCGGATTATAGGAACCGGCATAGGAAAGTAGCAATAAAGAAGTGAAATAATTGCATCTCCATTTACATTATGCTTTTGCAAGGGACGTGTCACTAAACGCTCTCAACAGCTGCAATGTGTAACAAGCTAACCACTGACAGCCTTAAAGAGAGACAGACAGGCTGGACATGGCCAAAAGTGTTCTCATCGTTTCACGGAAGCCTACTGATAAGTATCGCATAGCTTCCAATTAGGCCTATTTGAACTTATAGGCGATTTCTTCTACAGGCCACAATCGGTCCCGGTGTCGTATGATATTTTTCCCCCCGTAATATTTTTCCCCATCTCCATTAATGGAAATTAAGGAACTTCGCCTCGTTCCTCGGCGGCTATTTCTTCCGTGCCGTTTAGTGTTCCTTTTGCGCCTCCATCTGCTTCGCTAACGTCTAAGCCAGTGTCGACTCCTCAGGGTGATCTTGAAAGCCACATCAAAGATTCCTGGCAACGGAGGTAAAAGGCAAATGAAGGGCAGCTGACATGAAGGCAGGGAGGAAGAAACATCGTCCTCTGCAGGAGGATGTTCTGCTATGATATCGTTTGGTCAGTTTCTGACGGTAAAGATTATATTCTTTTTCGGCAATCGACAAACATACAATTCTACTTTTTAAAAGGAACTCCCTTCATTTCCATTAAGGGAGGTGGGGAAAAATATTACGGGGGGAAAAATATCATACGACACCGGCACCGGCACTGGCACTGGCCGATTGTTATGAGGAAAAAAATGGCCATCGGTACAGCCCTAGTTAATAGTTTTGCTGATATTTTGTATAATTTCACCAATCTTGGGTTTTCAAACAGTTTAGCTAATTGAAAGGATCGAGAAGAAACGCAATATAACAAATGCATATACAGAGTGGGGTAAAAGTCATTATACAGTTGTTGAATATAGAACATAGTCTAATTTCTAACGTCATATTGACCGTTGTTTAAAAGGAAAACACAACAGAAAAATGATTGTGTAATATCAGAAGCTGCCAGCTTCATCCAGCAGTATTAATCTGAAACAAAGAGGGCCAAATTAGCAAAACAGCTTCATTCAGTGTACAAAAGCTGTGTAGTAACTTTTGTTCCAACATGTATAAGTCAGATAAGAAATACATTAGACACGTGATGGGTTCATCTCTCAAAGCAATTGACGAAGATAGGTTAGTTCTGGTTTTCACGCGACAATGTTTGACTATCAAGAAAGTAACATTTGAGGACGTATTCTTTAGCTGTTGTATGCATGCAAGCTTCTCTTTCAGCCTCGAAAACCACCCGAGTTGTACAGAAACTGTGTTTCCCTCTCCGAATGCTTTCTACATTTCATCGACGCAACTGTCACGTATCCTAAATTGCAAAGGAGAGGAGCAGCATGATACTTGCAAGATGAATGCAGTGCCTTGACCAGAGCTTTTTTCATGTCAACGGTAACTGGAATTCACGTGTGCTCCTCTTCTAAACATTCAAGTGAAAAAATTATAGTTTTGCAAATTTTGAATTTGGATTGATTTTAGAGTACTACCCTGCAGTTGCGAGCCAAGGGTCACCTACAGAGACTGTTATTCGCACTTGAAAATGCAAACGATTGCAAGGACAGACAAAACACCGCAGCCTCATACTCTGTATTCCGCACCAAAACAAGATGTTCTTGGACGTGTTTTGGTTCATATGCTTCCCACAAATGGTTGGGGTGCTATTGTTTGATTCCTGTGGATTTCTTGAAGAAAAACAGGCACCTATAGAGTGGAGGATAAAGGGGTTACTTCTGAATTTGTGGAATATTTTTGAATGAACAGTGATCATTAATAAATTTTATCCCAGAGGAAATGAGAACAGAATACTGCCGAAGTAAATGAATTTGACTATTGTTAATTTTTCAAATAATCCACACCTAGGTGTGAGGCAATAAAATTTATCAGATAAATTTATTTCACTCACAAATTTAGAGTACTACTTTTCTAATGCACTATTGGCAACAGAACAAAAGGTTGAAAGGAACAATTGTAGGACACATCAGTATTGCAATAGAATATGCATGACATATTTTTATTTTAAAAATTCCTTCATTCACGATTGGTCCAAAACCCAGAGACAAGGTGGACAAAAAGAAAGCATGAAACTGGCCCATGAGACAAAGAGGCACACATCGACTTCCAGGGAATGGCACAACATTGTCACCAAGTCTGGGGCTATTTATCACATACCAGGTAGGTACATTGATCGCAAATGCTTCATAGGCAACCATATAGTGCCTTCTGCAGCAGAAACAACCTTCTGAATGGACATATGCCATGAGAAACTTTGGTACCAGGATTCCCCTCTTGCTCATTCAAGCTTTAACTGCACAAGGTGCTGTTTACATACCCAAACTACAATGTGTTTATCATGATTCATGTATACATTTTTTTTTAAAGAGTATGCTGTACATTCATCACATCAATTGGCAGGGGAGAAAAGCATCTCACTTCAAGAATCATGCAAGCTAAAAATTCATTTGGAAAAGATTTTCCTCCAACTTACTACAAGCCAAGCAGTATTTTCAGGGCTTTGTCACCTTATTTGATGTAAGTATCATCTTGAGCAAAGGCAAAAAAAAAAGAAATCAGGCCTTTTCCCTATCTCACCAAATGCCTAGGCCTTGGAAGAAAGACAATTGCAAAAGTAACAAAGGAAAGTAAAAAGGCACGATCTCACAAACTGACATTTAGAGCACCAATGTTATGACATAATGGAACACATCACACATGAGAATGCAAACTGAGGAGGGAAGGCTTTTCATGTGGTCATTCATCCCACAGGCACTGCTGCTTCTGGAAAACTCCATATGTAAAAGCATAGGTTCGCTTGCAAGTTCGAATTCCACATCGGTAGCTTTGAACCTTTCCTGAACTGTCTTTGCCCTGACAGTACTTGAGTCCACATGGATACCATGGAATTTGAACATAGAAATGGCATACACAGGGCTGGCTCCAGTCTTTAACTCCATCACATCTTGGTGGAGTCTCATTCAGAAAGTGGTTTAAAACAGTGGGCATCTCCAGCATCTCATTGTGGGCTGAAATAGAGGAGAATTTAAAAAGACTTTTACATTCTTTTGCTGGAAGAGTTAGCCTGTACCAAGTTGAATGCATATGAACTTTCACTGACCTCTTTGCTCCTGCCAACCAATCCAGTCCTGTTCTCTGAGATACGTTGAATGCTGAGCTTCACTGCAAAAGTCCTCTAGCAAAGGTGAGAGCATTCCTCCTTCAGATGGTGACATCTGGAGGTTGAAGTCAAAAGCCTCTTTTCCCCTATCCTCTTCTGGTACCCTCAATGCACCTGGATTTTTCTGCACATTCAAGATGAGCAGAAACATATTAGTTTTTCAATAACCCCAGGCCTTCACTCCCGTGGAATTCAAATGACAACTGAAACAATGTTCTGTGATTCATAATGCTAAGAAACAGGAAATTCCAATTCAAATCAACATCCTTTTCAACAGAACATGCTCTACTGAGACACAATGCACATTTACCTGTCTTAATTTTGATATAGCTTCTGATGGAATCAAATCAGATGTTTGATCAGCTAGGATGAAACAAAGGACTTGATATTGGTTTTGACCCCTCTCTTCCTCTCCCAGTACTAATGCACGTAGCACAAGAACCTCCTAAAAAATAAAGGGACATGTCAAATGTTAGATATAATGACTTAATGCAACCAAGACTATAATACTTCCAAGTTTCAAGGAACCAACATACATTTGTGAAATCTGAGAGTTGTGTTACTAGAGTTCCATCCGATCGTTGAAATTCCAGAATAACGATGTCCTTAGTAACATTAGCATAGAGAGTTTCCTCCACGACATCACCTCCCTGAAAGATGAAATGTAAAATATTACACATATTGAGTCAGTTCAAGAACTGACACTGGTGCATTAGGCTTCTAAATAACAAGACTCCAGAGTTTGATACCAACCTGATTTTTCACACTGATCACCAAATCCCCGAGAGAACACGTAAAAAAGTTGAATAAGGTGAAGGCATTCAGTATCAAGACGAGAAGTCTGACAAGTCGGTGCTGTAGAATGCAAACAACTCCACTGAAATGTGGCCATGTCAACTGCCACATTTTTTAAATTCATTGAAAACCTTTAGCTCCTTCAATGCGTTATAACCCATGGCTATCATACACTGCCATTTCAGGTGGCAAAAGTCTGACACGGGCTATTGGACCCATATACAATTAAGACATCTCTATGCCAATCGATAGCTGCTTCTATCGACAGTGTATAAACCACTTCCACATATTAACACAAAAAACAGAGGGCAAATACTTTTAATGCTCTTTACATGGTTACCCTCTTCGTGAGTAGTGCAACCCAAGTGCAGGCAAGCAGGCGCACCGTGATGACGTCACGTTCTTCAGGAATACGAGAAGTGATGCCGTATCTGAATTTCCTGAATCCCAGATACATACTTGACTTTCACTGATCTTCATTGCTTAGAATAGTCGTTTTTTACATGTAAAATATCCCAACCTTCATCAACGAACTTTAGAGAAACATGCCCGAGAAATGGTCCCGTGAATGAAATTGAAGAATAATATGACAATGTCTAGGTGTCTGTAAATGCCGGTCTTATGTTTGGCTCCTCATTCCGCTTTCGCTGCACGGACAAGGATTCCACAAGCCTTCTGGTCAACTTTCGCCTTCAGTAATTTCTGCGTGAGTTAAGCCAGACCTAGACTAAGTATCTTTGCTCTCGCAGCAAATAGGCTAGATTGGTTCGCCGGTTGGCTAGTTTGTCAGCCAAAGGTATTATGCTGCCTGGTAGGTCCACTCAATGCATACTTAGTACTTTTTGGTCGCTCTTGAGGGATGTTTTTCTGTTATTATTCATTATTTCTCATTTCAAGAAAACAAGTGCTTAGGTTCAAAACGTTATGCTTGTTTTCATAGGCGTTGAATGGGGATTTCTGGTGATAAATTAGATGTAACTTTATGGCGTAACGTATAACGTTAGGCTGCTTCGGCCTAGGACGAAATATTACATTTGAGATTCAGAAGGCATTGGCTCTTTAATTAGGTCGCATAGATTGTGACCAGGCAAGGAGACATCATCGACAGCCTCAGTGAGTGTACGAAGTGCAAGAAAAAGGGCAGAAGCTCCTGCTCTTGTTATAGGTTTCCTATGCTCTTGGGCTCTGGCTCCTGTATCAAAACTGCCTCCTCCATATCCCTTCAACCTTGTTCCTCATCTGGGTAGCCCTACTGTGTTTCCCTGCACCCTGTGTCCTCTGCAGATGCTGCATATGGTTCTCTGACTTACATCTTATAAAGCAGTAATTTCTCTTTAAAGTAGAAAAGCATAGCAGATGTAGAACTCAAGGCAAGTGACTTGAATAATGCAATAGCAATTGGGCTACTGTGCCTCACCCTTTTATGGAATCACTCTACAGAATCTATAGTGATTTTTATTTAACCTGAAATATTGGCTGGTCATTTCTTATACCTGCATTCTTTTTTTCTTTTTTTAACATCATTAGTGCTCTGATGCATCAAATCTTACATAACTCATCTCATAATGTTTAACAATGTTTCAATCAACAGTAAATTCTATCACAGTGGCTGACTAGGCATTTCTATAAAATGAAACTATGACACTAACTGAAATTGAAATTAGGGAGACAAAAAAAGGAAACTATGTGCAATATATCACTTAGGACTGGATGAAATAATTACACAAATCAGACTCTCCTCCAGGGATCACCAAATGAAGACAGATGACCTCTCTGACTAATGATTTGTTTAAAACCCTCCTTCTCTTTCACCCCCTCACTCTTTATATGACAGACATGCTGAAGTTATGAAGTCACTCTCCTCTGTCTTTCCCAAATATGCATGCCATTCCAGAACAAGCAGAGAGCCTGATAGTCTATTTTGACAACTGGCACCTGCAAAATCCTGTTTAAGTAAATGGGGCATCCTCCAGGTACCTAAATCCTAAATAACTCTTAACCCAGTAAATGATAGGGTCTATTATCACTATAAAATGGGTCTAACGGTTGCCCCAACCTAATTTCACCTATTAGAACATCATGATGAGGTCTCACCTCTTCTCTTGTGGCTGCCATTGCTTCTTTTAACTAACAAATAATAAAAAGCAAAACAGGTGGAACCTTGGCCCCCCAACCAGGACTATGGGACATCTTCCCATTGTCTAACATTAGCTTAGTGTGGGACTTGCACTCTGCCAGGAGGGTTCCACTGGGGCTGGTGAAACCCCCAGCACATGCCCACTGCCAGGGAGTGGCCCCAGCCCCCTATTTAGCTCCTTTTTAAATAAAATAAGAAAATTCACCCCCTTCCCTTCTGCAACAGGTAACACTTCACTTGGCACACATCTTTATATCTTTCTGTAAACTTGCTAATCTCAAAAATATGTCATGCTTATATGCTTATGCTAATTAAATAAGTCCAACTGTTTGAAGAAGAAAAAGACAATTTTTCTACAGAGATCTCTATAAATATCTCTCTACTCAAGTTATACTTGTCTTGAAGATGGTTACCTCATTGACTTTATTTTTATTATAAATAGTTATTTGTGCATCACACATGCAATTTTTTCAATCTTATTAATTTTATTTTTGTGCAGGGGAATCAGAGATCATCCTGGCATACTATGGCAACAAGAATCAATGTTTCAAGGACCATTGGTGATGTTGATCCGGGTGCACATCCTGTCCTTATTATTGGCCAGTTGCCACATTTGTCACTTGTCCCATGGAATGTCATATCCAAGAAGTTTGGAAATAGGATCACCTCTGGACACTTTGAAGATGCCCTTGCTTCATTGAATCCAAATCCCACAGATTCTTGTCCTCTCTATCTACAGGCTGCTACAGTTGCTGCACTCCCCAGCAAATGCAGTCGCCACAACACACCTTCTCGAGGCCACTCAATAAGCAAGATTGTGAAGAGTAGCTCCATTAGCTCTGAGGGTGACATCTTAATTGCTTGTGAATACAGAGATGTCTTTGCTTCTCTTTGTGCAGTAGCCAGAGTTTTCCCATTGTATTCCAGGAGGACCAGCCAGATGGATAAGAATCAAAAAGTAGTCAATTTGGAATTTTATCTTGTTGGTGACTCTAAAAAGGTATCATTATCAGAGGAAGATGTTAATTGCTTGAATGCAGCAGCTGAGGCTGTGCAACTCTCTGCCAGGATAGTTGACACCCCGTGCAATGAAATGAATACTGATACTTTTTTGACAGAAATTGAAGCAGTTGGAAAGGCTTTGAATATCATACCCACCATTATCCGAGGAGATAAGTTGCAGGAACAAGGATTTGGAGGGATATTTGGTGTTGGGAAGGCTGCCATTCATCCTCCAGCTCTAGCTGTTCTCAGTCATATTGTACCAAATGCCACCCAAACTATCGCATGGGTAGGGAAAGGCATTGTGTATGACACTGGTGGATTGAGCATCAAAGCAAAGACCTCCATGGTGGGCATGAAGCGAGATTGTGGTGGAGCTGCAGGAGTTCTAGGAGCCTTTTATTTGGCCATAAAACAAGGCTTTTCACAAAATCTTCATGCTGTCTTCTGCTTGGCTGAGAATGCTGTTGGTCCTATAGCAACAAGGCCTGATGATATTCATACATTGTACTCTGGAAGGACAGTAGAGATCAATAACACAGATGCAGAAGGTCGACTTGTGCTGGCTGATGGTGTAGCTTATGCTGAGAAGGACTTGAAGGCCAACATCATTCTTGACATGGCCACACTCACTGGTGCTCAGGGAGTAGCCACTGGGAAGTACCATGGAGCTGTATTAACTAACAAAGAGTCCTGGGAGCAATGGACCATGAGAGCTGGTCAATTGTCTGGTGACTTAGTTTTCCCTATACCATACACTCCAGAGTTGCATTTTTCTGAGTTCTCCTCTTCAGTTGCTGACATGAAGAATTCTGTGGCTGACAGAAGCAATGCTCAGTCATCTTGTGCTGGGCTTTTTATTGCAGCCCACTTGAGGATGACAACACCTTTATCCTGGATTCATGTTGATATGGCATCACCAGTTCACTGTGGTGAAAGGGCAACTGGATATGGTGTGGCTTTGCTGAATAGTCTGTTTGGTTATTGTTCACAGAGTCCAATGCTCCAATTGCTATCTCCAGTCACAGCTGAAAATGGTGTAGATGGTGAACCTATCTTAGATGGCAGCTTAGAGTGCTCATCAAGTAAGAGAGCTAAGATTGGACCCTGAGTTGCCTGTGCAAGATTTTGTCCTTGAGGTCTGTCACATATGTAGAGCCCACTTTAAAGGGGGAATCTTCTATACAGTGAAGAATGGACTGATTACATTTGAAGAGGAGAAGCAAATTATTTCCTCACTGTTCAATCGATCCAGGGAATGATTTTTTTATTTGCAATGATTGTAATCTAATGACTGTCTTGTATTTCATGTGCTTTGCATTCAGAGTGATCATTTTGAACTGCAGATTCCATTGTAATTCTTTGAGAATGAAACTAAATGGCAATTGCTATTCAAATTCATGGTATGACATGTATTTTTATTCCACATATTTTTTTTGCCCAATAGACTATTGGGCATTTTACTGGGAAATTCATTACTTTGGACATGTGCATAAAGAAAAATGCACTCTTTTTAACCCTCATCAGGGCAAGCTTTTTTACAACCTATTCCGGGCAAGGTGAGTCTGTCAGACTCATGTAAAATAAGGCTGTTTGCTGCGGTTACGGTATGTATTCTTATAAATAACAGTACTGTAACTAAAATAACACAGACAATTTATTCAATGGTCCTGATAATTTAAAAAAATAATGACAGTGATAGACCGAAATATGTCGAGTGAGTCCAGCGGACTCACCTTGCCCGGATTAGGGTTAAGAAGCAGTTTTTCTCAAAAAAATATTCCTCTCTGAGCCTGACCAACTTGGATGAAAGCAAAATGATGCTAAAAGTGTCTGTCTATGCATGTAGGCCTGTCTGCATTGGTACTCTTTTTTTTTTTTTTTTTTTTTTTCATTTGTAGGACCAGTGCAGGCAAAGCAGCAGAATATATATTGCTATTAAGTCAGTCTAATGAAAAAATGTGGCCCTTAAGATGATAGTAGCCTAGAATATTCTTTTTTAATTCCAACTGCATTTTTTTTATAGGATAAAAATATATTCAAATCTGCATTTTGATATTGTCAAAAGTAGATTACTGAAATGCAGTCAGAATCCAAACAAATTTTCCATTTAATGTTAAGGAGTTTTTGGTAATTCATGCAGGTTTAGATTATGATTTTGGGAGGAAATAATCCATATCTTATAATTGGTTAGTTTCATATGATAAGAAAAATCTCCATATTTAGGATTCCAGCAGCTTCTTAAGTTAACTTCATGCTTCATGGTAAGATATTGAGATCACAACCATTGGTGAGGCTGCAAATGCTGTGCATAAAAAATCCAAAACACAAAGATCGTGGATGCTCAAACTATGGTTGCTGGGTCAGATTCAGCCCATGGAAGGATTCTATCTAGCCCATGGTGAGTTGCATATTTTCTCAAAGGTGGGAACATTTGCATATATCTTCATAACTCCCATTAGCAATATCTCCCATAAGATTGAGAAAGATGATTTGGTTCCTTATGTCTGTTATTAGTTCTAAGTGAATGTTTGGGCAAGTGACTCCTGGTGAGAAAGTACCTGGTCACTGTCCTTGTATCCTAGAGTTGATAAAGTTTGAGCACTCTTGCCTCTTACTCTGTCTATCAGCAACAATAGGCAAACTGTATTCTGCCAAAATGTAGATGAGATCTTGACAATTGAAAAGCAATAGCAACCTGGAAATGAACTGCTTCGTTACCAATTATCTAGTAAGAGAAGATGCAACAGGTCCAAGCATCATTTGCATAAGCAGAGTTGTATTTGCTTCTTTGATTTATGAAGCTATATCTTAATTCAGGAATGAAAATAAAAAGCATACTGATATTTCCTTGGGACAGTATGAAATCCCAGTTATCGTCTACGATGATATAAATAAATATAGGAGTTACTTGTAAGTAAAAGTACAGTAGTATAATTACTACTGTACTTTTATTATTAAAAAAAAAAGAAAAAAAGTATGAGCCTTAGTGCTAGCATCAATACCAGCGCCTACTATTGCCAGTTCTGTCTGTACTCGTATCAAGTGGTGCAAAAAAAAACGCGTAGTGTTTGATGCCTTATGAGATTGACTAGAAATTCTAGATTCGTAATTTTTTTTAATCGCAACTACAAAATTCGTATTCTGAAATGTTCAAGTGCCTAGGTCGTCTGGATAAAAAGCGACTGTCATGAAATGTTGTTATTTTCGAGCATGAGATGGATGCTGTCTTAGCTCCTCAAAAGATTTCTCTCCTTGGACCCATAAAAGCTGTTTTTCACGTTGTGTCCTCTTCATGGTATTCTTAATTGTGTAGTGTCTTTAGGCCTCCGGTGAAAAGGTAAGGTCTGAATTTGGCGCGTTTAGAGCGTAAGTACTAGAGAGGAAAGAGAATATTGAGTTTCATATAAAATCGCGGACTCTTTTATGGAGTCTCTTCCCTCTTCAGCTCATCTTTTAAAACACCCCTTAAACGCAGTGACTTTTCCCATAGAAACAGGGCTGGCGCGAGACTCCTGCGGCTGCAGGGGGTCCCCACAGAATCAAGGGGCCCCAGCCACAATAGGAAGAAATAAATATAGAAGTTAGTAAATATAGAAAGAAGAACTAACTTAGTTAACCTTTTCAGGGATGAATTTTTTTGGAACGCGCTAATCCGGGACTCTCAGCATGGCTTTAGGAGGCGATGAAGTTGTCTTACTATCTTACCTGAGTTTTACGATTTGGTGACGGAACAGAGGGATAACGGGAATCCTGTGGATATCGTCAACTTAGATTTTGCGAAAGTTTTCGATACCGTTTTTCGCAAGAGGTTGTGGACTTCTAAATTGGAGGAGCACGAGATCCAGGGTAGGATGAGTAAGTGGATTAGTGGGCGCATTCAGTTGTGACCCGGATCATGACTCGAGGTTCATGATTCTCGGCAGGTGCGGGAGTAACATTTATTTTGAAGCCTTAATGCAAGTGTTGAACTGAGACCCTCGAGTCATGACTCGGGTCACAACTGAATGCGCCCAGGAACTGGTTGCCGGGAAAAGAGCAGCGAATAAAGGTAAATGGAGAAGTGTCGGTGGGAGTTGGGGTCGCAAGCGGTGTCCTGCAGGGTTCGGTTCTGGACCGCTACTTTTTGTGGTTTGCATTAACCATTGTATGAATTGCAATGCAATTGCATGAATTATGAAAATGCGCAGAAAAAAAAGTATTGTGTCAACTATCATTTAGCTTCAATTTTTTTTTTTTTGGGGGGGGGGGGGCGGGGGACGCAATGGACTGTGAGATACAGGTTTGATGCCATTTGTCATTCTTTGGCAAAATACGCTTTCAGAATATTTGTTCTATTCATGTTCTCAAGTTTTTTTAAAATGCAAATTGGCATCATTATGCAATAGAGGGTTAACGATTTAGATCAAGGCCTAGCGACTAAAAATCAGCAAATTTGCCATGACACCAAATTAGCGGTAGGTTTCTCCATCAGAGGAGAGGAGGTCAGGGCGAAAGCCGAGTAGGATTTACAGCTTTTGAACGAGTGGAGTGAGAAATGGCTCGTGAGGTTTAATAGAAGTAAATGTAAGGGGATAATAATGACGGCTTTTTAGGTTAGGTTAATCGGTCGGTACGAAGCCCCATTCCTTGGTCTCGTCCACCGACGTCATCAGTCCTGCCCTCCTCCCTCATGCAACAGGCCCGAAAACCAGCGGCGACTTAGGGCTCCCTGCAATAGGGCCCGAGGTCCTTCCTGTGAGACCGTAATGTTGTACTCAGGAACCAATTGTAGGATGCCGGAGAGCCCACCATCAGTTTACGCAATAATCGCCCCACCTGCCGCCCTTAAGAACTACCTACGGTACTTCTATCTTGCCATCCCCCTTTCTAGATACTTTTCTTGAATACTCGGTATTGATTATAACACACCTCACGAAACTAAGTAATTCCTCTTCTAAGAAATCGTGCAACCTTGTGCCTGACTCAAATACTTGCCTGTGCCTGACACCACAGCCCATAAATCCAAGCAGTTCCGGGGTTGAAGACCCCATTATAACTCATCCGTACGGAATAAACAATGTCAGGAACGCCTCCAAGTACGAACCAATAATACCTTCCAATACAGTATAAATCATCCAATGATGAATCCCGTTACATCAAAGGGCAGAACCCCAAACTCCAGCGGGAGAAATATCAGGGTAGAGATCGGGCAGACGGCGTTGGAACGACAGAGTAGCGTGCTGCGTGGGCCAGGGTCAAACGGAGGGAAAATCAAGGTACTTTCGGATATTTCCTTATTCCTCTGGAGTATTCTTCCTTTCTGAGTCTTTTACTTTACGGAGTTCCTCCTGGATCGGAGCTTTACCCCGGTGTCCTTGGTGTAGTGTTAGTGTTCCTTATTCTTTCTTTTTGCTTTGTCTCACGGCTTTGAGATCGTGTAGAGCAGTGGTTCTCAACCTTTTTTTTTTTATGTCGCAATCCATCGAGCCCTCTTCCCATATTCATGGGACTCACATATTTAGAAACGTCCAGAAATAATGCAGCCGTGAGACGCGAGAAAAATGATTGACTTTTTTTAAATCCAGAAATAACTCTTTAAGATATTGCTCTTGAGAGCATTGACGGGTGAATCTCCATTATTCCTTTCTGATTGGATGGATGCATTGGCCAGCAGTTCACCGCAAACTATGCTTTATGGTTTAATATCTTCTGACAATGCTACTACAAATCTGGAAGTACAAGGTGATCTAAAAAAAAAATACCTATAAAACGTATGTTTATTTTATATTTTTTTTATTCAGATTTATTCAATCAATTTTAAATGAGTGGCTCTGAAGCAAAAAAATAAAAATATGCACATGAGTTTACGAGGTATATTTAGATCACCCTGTACTTCCATATTTGTAGTGGTTTTGACTTTTTTGCGGGAGGAAAGCCCGACTTCTGTCCCAGTGACTTCACTAGGGGCGCTACCAATAGTACAAGCACTTGCACTCGGATTTATAAGGTAACAATCCATCTGCATTCAAATGGCAAGCCTAAATAAGTAACTACGGGAAATTATAGATGGGATGAACTTCGTAAGCAAAAGAGAGAGAGAATGAGATATACAGTATCAGTAGCAGAGAAACCAAATCGAGAAAATGAACCGGCTTCTGCCAAAAAAAAAAAAAAAAAAAAAAAAAGCGGCACCTTTCACCAAAGNAAAAAAAAACAAAAAAAAAAAAAAAAAAAAAAAAAAAAAAAAACAGCGTCACCTTTCACCAGAGCACCGAAGTATCAGGGGGAATGACGAGAAGTTGACTGGAAATGAATGTTAAGAGTAATAAAGATTATAAAGATATATTTTTATTATTATAGCTGTTTGCCCTATGCTGTCTTCTAATCTGGATTAGTAGATTAGATAGTTCCTGGAAAGTTAAGCTTATGTAATTTTGCCCTGTAGTTCGGTTTGACACGTATGATTGATCTTTTCTCTAATCTCTCGTCTTCTCTAATCGCTACCTAATTTGCTCAATATTTTTTACTTTTAATTCATTTCATTCTCTCGCCGCGATTCACCTGTAAGATGGTCCGACCTACCGATTGAGAACCACTTGTGTAGAAAATCGCTGGCTAGAATCATACTCAATTAGTTTTGATCTTGGTCATTGAGTTTTATTACTGAACTTGCTGAACCGAACCCAAAATCTAAAAATTCCCGTATCATATTAATAACGAGATTTATGAAAGGTGTACAAATTAACAACCAATTTATCCCGACCCTTCTATGTCTTCACTTCATGCTGAACACATTCAATCGTACCCACGAGCCACACGATGCTTCCACAATTTTTTTTACGAACATCTCCAGACAGATACCTAAATTAAAATCTTGCAGCCCACCTGTCCCTTCTGGCTAAATGTGAAAGTGGAGGAAGAATTGAAGGGTTGAAAGGTATAGTGGTCTATCTGCAAATATTTCCGAAAAAGTATAGTTGGTGTAGTGCTCATTGAACCTCGTTCCTTTGATAGAAAATGATAGTTTTTTATTATTATTAGTATTATGTAAAAGATGAAGTGCTCTGTCTATAACTACGTTTTCTCACTTTTAACAAGACGATCACTGGAATATTCACTCTTTCCGTGTGGAGCTCGAGGATATAATTTTTTGCAGGTAGACTACTTTGCTTTTCAACCCTTCAAAGCTTTTTTTTGTCTGTGTGTTTGGTTGATACACGTACCTAATGTCTTGGGTGACAACGCACCAGATCCGTTTAACTTTAAACTGATTTGCTCTCATAATGAGAGTCTATGGGAATAATATGATTTCTTTTAAGCTGATTCCCATAGGGAATTATTGTGAGATCAGATTAGTTTAACTAAAATGGATCCGGTGCATGTCATCCCTTATCTTGTCTCATTTAGCTTTCGTCGGGGTTATTTTGTCGGTGGTAAGGTATTGGGAAAAGTTCACGTCGAGGGTTTTCAATTGGGAATGTTTTGGCGGGGCATATTCCGTCGTGCCACGCCCTGGCAGTTTGCGAGTTTTTCAACAAGAACCTTCAGGCGAAAATCCTTGTCCCAGCGTGGGACGATGCCACTGCCCATACCATCGCTAAACTCAGTCACCGGACGATCCCGGAAGTTCATCGTTGCGAACGAGGAGACCTCACCATACAAGACGTTTGATGAACTTAGTAAGGCCTTCATTAAGCTATTTTCCATTCCCGAATATATTGAAATTTTTCAGGCATTACATTACAACTTTCCAGAATGAGTCAGATGTCCGCCGAAACTGTCAAGTCTTGGGAAACCCGTATCAAAAGGATAGCAGCTAAGCAGGCGCTTGAGCAGTAGCTTCGTAATCCTGATATCCGACTTTTTATTCATTGGAAGGATTGCCTTACTCTTGATAATGCTATTGAGATAGCTGCACGGGAGGAGGTGAGGAGAGACAAAGGCAGACACGTGTGCGGGCCTCCGCACATGTGTCTGGCTTTGTCTCTCCTCACGTGTGCCTCCGCACAGGGCGCAAATTCACGAGGAGTGCTAAAGCGGGATTGAATGTATGAAACAATCATGATTGTTTTAGTTCTCACTCCTTAAGTAAAGTTCTGAAGTAAAAATGAGGTTTTACTTTAGAAAGTCGAAATACCTTCCATTTCGGCGTCATTTTGGACCCTGGGGGTTGAACCTTCTCCTGTCTAGGGAGGTTATTGGGAATTTCTTTGCACAGGACTCTGGAATACTGTAGCTAGGCCCGGCCCTGCAGTGGAGGCATTCTCAGTCTCCCTCATCAAAGAAATTTCGAGCAAAACCGTCAAATCGGAACGATATCGCAAGACGTTGTTAAATAAACTTCGTCGGGCCAATAGAGCAAGTGCCCTGGTTTGTTGACGAAGGGCATCTCCACGCCAACACCCGACCTCACACCACCCATGCAACAGTGGCCAAAATTCAAAATCTTGTTCGGGAGATCCTTGACCATCCTCCATACTGGTGATACCGCTCGAACGATGACATGGTAGAGGGAATGAGAACATGGTGGCACTAGATGCCAATGTCATTTCACAACAGTTCCATAAGAAATCTGGTTGGGCCGTGAGACAAGTGTCTCGATGCAAGTGTCTCCTGGTGAGTTTTTTGAATAAATGCTGCTTGCATAACTAATAGAAATTAATTGGTGTTTTCATTTGACTGACCCTATTAGGAATTAGTGTGGGAGGATATAATACTGATGTATAATTATGTACTAGTGCCATTTTTAAATTTAAATCCTTAGATGAACTCTACTCTCTCAGGGGAATCTCCTCACTCCCCACTTACCCATAAATCGGGGTCATGAGATACTACCAGAATTCTGAGAAATTCTAACCGTTGACCTTACCTTTCTCTTCCTGCAAGAGCCCTGGAGGTCAATTAGGGTAGTGGTGTGCAACACTTACATTCTGAAATTACCCTAAATATTTCTGATTTTTCTATTAAGTTGGTCATTTTCTATTGGTCAAGTTTTCCAAAGGGGCTATTCTCTTCCCACAAAGATAAGTTCCCCATGGCATTGGCAACAACCATTGTCACATACACCATCAAGGTGTGTCTTGAAAGGGGATCTTCAATATGGACTCTTCATAAGCATGAAATACATGAGGGAATTGGTGTTGGTACTGGTACTTTGTTCTCTTGACACCCCTCAGGCCAAGTCTCCTGGACTGGTACATAGAACTTTCAAGGAACATTCTTCTTTCACCATGACTAGTCCCTGTGACCTCAGTGCTGCTCTATTCCAGGCTAGTGAATCTCTGGATAACATCCTTCAATCTACTGCAGGAAAGCTAGGTACTGCATTTTTTTCACCAGTCAATATGTTCTACCCTTTTTGTCCGTAGATGACTATTTTGTTTTTAAAATCTTGATATGGTGTTTCTATATTCATGGGAATGGAGATGGAAGTGAGGAGGTGGGTGTATCAAAAGGAATCTTTGCTCTTTTTGAATCAGTCAATACATACAAGAATCTGCTTTGCAGGTTTGTGTTGAATTTGCAACCTTGTTTCAATCACAAAGGTCTGCAAAAACCATGCAGTAATGGCAGCCCTGCATTGTTTTTTTTATATTATAGGCTCCAGATGACACACAGAAGTGAATTAGAGAGACTGTGCTCCAAGAACTTCTCTAAGCATGAAGTTAGAGAGGCATTTGACAGTCTCCTAGAGTCTGAGGTATATGTCTCTTTCATGATTCATGAGTGTTCATTTGGCCCTTTGTTGCATCTGTTTCTTTCTTTTTTTCTTTTAAACTCTACAGAAACTGTGGGATGAATACTTACTGTCCTTGGATAGAAGGCTGCAGGAGGTCTCTGCACCAGAGAATTCTCTGGTTGTAGGTTCCACCATACCAGAACATCTGACCCTCATTCATGCTGACTCTGATGAACAAGTCTCCATTAGAAATCTGTGCAAGCATCATGATTTCATGCTCTTTATTTTGCTGCGACATTTTACTTGACTTCCTTGACGAGATCATGTGGCTGCAGTTGCTGCTTCTATGGTTAGTGCTGGAAAATTTGTAGAAGTCATTCCATATTACTTCTTTGTTCAGCCATAACATTTTGCTAGGTATTTCTCTCAGGAGGAGTTTTCAAAGGAAAGCTGCAGTATTGCTGTAGTGTCATTTGGGTGGAAAGAAGGAGCTCTTCGTTGGAAGCATGAGACCAATAGCCCATTTCAAATGTTAATTGACTCTGATAGAAATTTTTATCATGCACTTGGACTACAAAGATCCATCTACAAGGTATGTGCATAAACTTTTTTAATGGCTATCCTGGTACTGAGGAATGGCATCTGTCTCATTTGTACTGCAGGTATGGAACCACAATGCAATGGTGTACTATGCAGAGCAGATGATTGCAGGGAAATCTTTGGCCAAGCCCTTTGAGGGTGGAGAAGATGATGTCCATCAAATGGGAGGAGATTTCATTGTGGATTCTTTGGGCAAACTTGTGTACTGTCATCTCAGTCAGACTTCACTCAACAGGCCTTCCTCACATGAACTTCTTTCCTTTCTGCGCTCTTCAGGCTCTCATGTACTATAAAGCATTTTCTTTTAACTTTATCATTAGATGAAGATATTCTGATAGGAAGAAGTGGTAGTGTTATAAACACAATTATGAAAAAAATTTCATTAAATGTTTAGCACTTGCTCACAAGATATAAAAGAAAACTGAATCAAAAGAGCAAAGTGGAAAACACGAAAGTCATTTTAAATGGAGCATCAAATGGTCAAAGAAGACATGAATCAGATGAATCAGGTTTGATGACTGAAGGAGAGGTAGCAGCAAGCATTTAAAATAAATGGTCACCTTGGTCTCAATCATTAAACTAAGATTCTTTAGTTTTTTGTGAACAAGTCCTTAAACTTAAGACAGGAAAGAGGAGGAACTTCACCACCCTTCTCAGAGCAGCATCATATTTCATTTAGACAAATTACGTTTCTAGCCTGATCATCAAGGTGACATCTAATGGAGTGACATGAGAGTATCTTCATTAATGGACTCAGGAAGCTATCAATGACAGATGAAGATAAAGTCCTCTTTACAGGAAATCTCCATCTTGATGTGAAAGTACAGCATTTCTGAGTTCATAAATGATGCAGGTACATCATTATTCTTTATACCTACTTTTAAAATATCTTTTTCTGGAGGAGGTAAATTGCCTCCATCACATCTTCATTTTAAAATTTGGAATTAACCCATTTGAATCTACAAGCATACTGGTGCACATTGTTTTTATTTTTTTTCCAGCTCTTTCTTCTAGATGTCAGGCAGTGTAGCTGGGTGAAAAACTTCTCTTGAATCTATGCATTTTTTGTGTCACAGTGTGTATAAACTTCTTTTCATTAGAATCTTACAGGATTCAAAGGGATGCAAATGGGTTGAACAACATTCCCCAAGTGATTACATTGTTGAATTGATAGGAATGAGAACAGCTCGCAATGCTATAATTGTTTGTTGAAAATATTGTTTTGCATTATGTATCTGCTTATGCACAATCTGCCTTTTCTTCCACTGCATGGCATATTTGAGGCTGCTGTTCTTGCAAGGTGTTACATTTCCTGCTTCTTAGAGATAATGGATCAATTATACTTTAAAATAAAAAATTCAGGTTTCTGAAATGGTGTATGACATAATACATTGTCATTCACTCTGGTTGTGACTAACCCACAAGGCATCTCATAGGTGGAATGATAAAAACAGGTTGGTTGAAGTTGGAGCAGTTGTGCAGTGTTGTCTATGGGCTTAAATGTGAAATTCCCTGTTGCTTAATACCCACAACATTCATTGGTCACCTGTTGCAGGCTGCAGATAATGAAGACTGGATTTGAATGTTATATTTATGTCCACTCAAAATTGTCCTGATCTTATCTGAAAAGGGTGATGGTAATTCATATTGATGAGACCCTTAGTGGAGCAAGGGCTTTCATCAGTTCACAAAATTGCCTTCAGCTAAATTTTGACAAGAGGGGAAGATGAGCAGTTGTCGGGGTTGTCAACTCCTGTCTTCCTCCCCACAATTGAGAACACTCACTTCTTAAGCATTTGGCAGCTATGGGAAGTTGCATCCCATTTCAAGCCTGTGAACAGAACTCCTCCAATGAACGTTGCTTTGGGTACCCCTATCAGGAGTCAAACAGCCCAGGTAGTGCTGAATGTGTACTCATATTTGTGAAAGAAGCAGAGATGAGATCTCCCTTGGAGAAGATAACCTCTTACATTCTTATCATTGCACGTTTATCATGAGCTTAAATAATGTAAAGTGTAAATTTAAGTCTTGTATTAGATGCTACAAACACAATCTTCATGAAGACTTGGCAATCCAAGAACCCTGTCTGTCATCCTGGGGCTGAATGACACCTGAGATCAAATGTTTATGATCTTGCCAAGACTTCAAAGCAGCTGTGCTCCTTTGACCCTGTCACTGGGTCCAATAAACAGGGCAGTTTTGAACAGACATAAACTGTAGCAATCTATTTTTTCAATGGAAATTTTGATGCAAAATAAATGTCTACGTATGATGCAGGTCTTTTTTTTATTTATAAATTTCCCATAGTAGAGATTGTTGATGGGAAATGAGAACTAATCTGACATCAGGGCCTCACTATTTTTAATGATCAGGTTCACCAATATCACAGGAAAGACATCACTCATAAATCCAATGGATTCTCCATTAATGATTCTCCTGTAGCTTCTTATATTTGAATTTAAAAAAGCAACCACTAAACTTGCATTAATCGATTTGGCTACATTCACCAATCTACTTGCTTACTGTCAAAAATGTCTCCATGAACTAGCTGCACAGAGAGCATTATTTGTTCCTGTTGATTGAGGGCAATTAATTTTCTCAGCTGGGAGAGGCTGAAGCAGTCCAAAAACAGCAAGAGATGAGTGCACAAATCAGAAGAGCAACCAGAAAATAAATTTGCATTCATCTTGGTCCCAGGGGAGCTGCTGCAAAGAGCAAAGTATAGCCCTGCTGAAACAGCTGCCAGTGTGTAAACTTCATCTTGTGATGATTTCAAGAGAAGACGTTGCAGTACCTGCTATCCATGAGTATGCTTATTCAAGAATCACATTTTCATCCTGCAGAAGTCGCATGGGGTATTTTATTTCCAACAGTATTCTGTGGGGTATTATTTATTTATAATATAATAATTATGTGGCAAATCTCTTGTATAGCACTAACATGCAATAGAACATATAGATGAACAAATATGCATTGCTTTTATTTTATTTTTATTTCCCAAACAATGATTGGAAATTTACTCCCCCTTGCGACTACTAATATGAGGTAAAACCATAAGATTACTGAAAGGATAGCAACACACCAGCAGTGTTCTCAATGACAAAACATGCCAGCTTGCTGCCAATTACAGAAGTCAATATTGGGAAAGGATTTATTATACTGAATGCAACAGGGAGCATGCAAAAGTGCCTGGTCAAAGAATCCATTTTAGTATTATACATCTTGGAGGTGAAACTACCAACATCATTATATACTTTTAACTCTTCATGAGGAATTTCAGCCATCTGATTAGGATTTACTCTCACAAACTCCAGCAGCTCTTCCTCTTTAATGTCTTCTACTTTGTTATTGTTTGCCCCTTAAATATTCCATTCTGTATTTTAGTATTGGATTAGAAACTGCAATAAATAAATGCTTGTTAACTATTGCACAAGAAATTTAGGGTTGAACATAAGAATCTACACAGATAGTGCAGGGACTTCACTGGTATTTTCATGGACGACAGATGCCACACTCTTGGTGAATATGCTCATCTGCTGACAAGGATTGTACCAGGAACTCTCCAAGGTCCCACTTGGAAATGACTCGACCTGGACCCTTACCATGCTCTACTTGGTACTTTCCATTTGTACCAGGTTCATCTGCACAGTTGATGAAAATAAGAGATAATATTGTAGATGATTGCACTCTTCAAAGATCTTTAGAAAGTGTGGTTCTATAACTCACCTGCAATATGTGGGGGCAGGACTGCAATCCATTCTCTGTTAGATGCCTTCAAGTACTGAAGCATGCGATCATGGTCTTCAGTCAAAGCCTGGAACACTGATGGTACTTTGCTTCTCTCCCAGAAAAGGAATGCTGGAAATTCCCAATCAATTCCAATTATTCAACCAAAGAATCACTCATTAGTGTAAAAGCACTGAATGTCTTGATTAACCACTTATCTGGTATGCCTGTAAAGTTTACAGGTTGGTGCACATGTCATATCTTGGCAATCCTGTAACTTTCATGTTTCCTGGGTGAAATGAAGTAGTTGATCATATGTTCCACAAAGGGCAAAAGAACATAAGTAATTATCACCCCTCTTACTATCATCTATAAGGCAAGGGTAAAGTTATTTTTACTCTCTGACAAATGAACATTAGTAAACAGTCATGGATGCCTTGAGAGTGTGTTCAGTTAAAGACCTTGACACCCCACAGAGTGTGTCCAGGAAGACAAGATACATGAAGGGAATGTGTACTGTGTGGAATTGTATCTCTGCACATGCTTTGAGCAATATTGTGCTCATAGCTTAATAACATGCTTTGAGCAAAACCATACAAAGCAGAAACAGTAAATTTCAGGTGAATCTTTTCCTGGGGGAAGAAAGGGGTGGTGTAAAAATACTGTCATACAAACTGCTTACATACAGAAATGCCATAAGACATGCAGAAACATCAGTGCCTGGTTTCATAACAGTAATAAGGAAGTAAAAACATTATTATAGACTTTCCACCTTCCACCCCTTTTTACCCTGGAAAAAACTGCAGGGCAGGGGGAGCACCAGGTGTTTGAAAACTTGCCAGATAAGGGGTTCAGGACTTTTACATTATTTCACTCCTTATCCTCAATCCTCACCTGAAATGCAAACAGACACCCTCTTGATATGAGCTTTTTCCATTTCATTCAAGATGTTTTGAAGCCCTGTTGAGAGGTCTGTTGTTGGACCTGTGAGATGTAAAAACAGCACCGAACATTCTCATATAGTTTAGAAGTGATTCAAAGGGTGCATTATTATAGAAAGTTTGGTTGTAGATTCTCAACTTACTGGTGTCATTTCGTGTTCCAAGGGCTACAACAACTCCATCTTGTCCTTCTAGGCATTTAGCCACATCTTGTGTATTGAGGACATCCCCTTGAACTATTTTTACCTTCCCTTTCAGTTCTTCTGGAATCTTTTCAGGATCTCGAACAAAGGCTGTTGTCTCCAGACCTGCATGAAGACATAACTTTTTGCCTCCATCTAGAATACCAATGATGTTTCATATGCTAACTTGTGAAGCTTCATCTGTACTAATTCAATTGAGGAAAAATAAGAACCTGGGTAATGCTCATTCTACCAGTGAAACTCTTTTGAGTTAAGAGCACCTGTCACAAGCATTACATGTAAAGCAAGTATAGTAGGACACAAAGAAAGAAATAGGGGGGGGGGAGGGGGTTTGGCTCAAAGGAGCAATTATCATTCAATCAATTACAAGGGATGATCAAAAAGTTCAGAGACTAATTTTTTATGATGTTATGATGACTCTTTCCAACTACTTATGATTATATCCTTCAAAGTAGTCCTCTTCGACATCTACACAAATTTTCCAGAGTTTCTTCAGCCATTGGAAACGTTGCTGACACTTAACATTTGGAATCACCAAGAGTGCTCATGCCATGTTTATAATTTTGATTTGAATGCCTGAAATCTCCTTCTTTTCAGCACACTCTTTAGCTTATGGAACAAAAAGGAATTACTAGAAGCTGGGTTTGGCAAGTTGGATGCAGGGTAAAATTGCAGGGTAGGTCAGAAACTGCTGAAACTGGAAAATGAAGGAAATTCCAGGAATTTACTGTAGTGTTAAGAACATGCAACAAGCGCTGCTGGTGATTCCAAAAGACACGTGTCAGCAATGATTCCAGCATCTGAAGAAACTGGGAAATTTTTGTAGATGAAGAGGACTACTTTGAAGGATATATCCATCAGTAGTTGGAAAGAGTCACCACAGAAAGAATTTGTTGTAGGATAAATACAACCACAAAAAATTTTTACAGTTGAGTCCTCTTTAAGAAATTACGTATTAGTTTTTAGTAGTGCTATTAGATGTCAACAGAAGCTTCATGCTGACTCATACATCAAGTCAATTGCATGAGCAACACTTAATTTTTTCCTATGAAAGGAGGCATTACCAATTATGCTTCTGACTAATTCATTCATGCCTCATTCTCAGCAACTTGCCAGAAATGACTTATTATGTATATTCCTCACATTCCACTAGTAATTTTTGAAGACCTCAACAGATTTGGCATTAGCTCAATTATTGGCTGCAGGAAGTGAATTGAGGAGAGTGCCTTTGAATGAGAAAACTTTAAAATTCTCTTCACCATCTAAACCCAATCCACAGGCTCATTTTGGGGGGCAGTGAGGTAAAACCTGGTTTGATTCCTCATTTGAGGAGTTATTAAATGAGGAATCGAGCTAGTAATGACTAATAGAAGGTTATTGTGTTCAGCCTCAACCAAGAGCACTTTAGGGTCATGATCTGTTATGGCTACAAAATAGGCTTTAAACCAATAAGTTCTCAAAAAAGATGGGTAATAAGATTTGGTTAAGATGCCCTTCAAATGTACCAGTCAACTACTGTGTTGCTATGGAGGAATGATGAAACTTGAAGATGACTGATTGCTGCAAGCAACCTCAGAGGTTGAGAACCAAGGTGAAAGTGGGATGAGAGAGGCAGAAGTGACCTTTATCAAGATAGACACTTCAATCATTCAAGGCATTTATCTGTAGCCCAAAAGATGGAGCAAAGGTATTGGAGTCAACCAATATGCTTCTTGTCCGCTAAAAAGCAAACTACCTTGAGTAGACTTAGTCATCCTATTTGTAGATCTCCTTGGTTCTTTAATTCTTCCTGTCAAACATTTAATTTGAGAATTTGGCAAAAGCATCAAGATTTATCAAGAAGCCTATACTTAAAAAAGAAGGATATGCAAGATTAGCATTAGGGATTCAACTATACTTTTCCTCTTCTTGATATGGTATGAAAGGGAGTCTCATGAAATGCAAAAAAACAGCATTTATTTGCAGCACCCTGTACAGTTGAGAGATATGCAATTAGCTTCAATGCAGTGAAAATTATGCTAACAGCAAGAGACTGATAGCTGGCAATGCATTCTGAGAGATGATCATGCATTTCTATACCTCAAGGGAAGCTCTTTCCGTGCAAGTCAGAATTAATTATGATGATGAAAGTCCTGCTCACACCCACCTCAAAGAAAAACCAGACACAAAGAAAAAATCACATATACTGATATTGCATTCACATATCATCACACGTATTGAAAGGTCTCTCACTCCCCCCTGTATTTGGGTGGTCGTTTTTCCTTGAAGGCAATTAATCCTTCCAGTCGATCCTTTGTGGGAATCACCTGAGCATAGCACGCTTCTTCAAAGGCTAATCCTGCATCTAAGTCCACTTCTAGACCTCTGTTTATGGCAGCTTTTGCCATCCTGACACTCACAGGCCCATTTGAGACTATTTCTCTAGCAATATCCAATGCTTTTTTATATGCAGCATCACCTTGATCAATTTGATCAACACTACAATTCACCAGCCCCAACTCTGCAGCTTCTTCTCCATCTATAATCCTTGCAGTAAAGATGAGTTCCTTTGCTTTTGCAGGACCAATCAATCTTGGTAGCCTCTGAGTGCCTCCAGCACCAGGAATGATGGCCAATCGAGTTTCAACAAGGCCCATCTTTGCAGAGGTTGAAGCAATGCGCATGTCACAAGCAAGAGCAATTTCTAACCCACCACCCAATGCAACACCATCCAGTGCTGCCAATGTGGGCATTGGCATATGATGAAGAGCATTGATGAGCTGACGTGCTCTTGATACAAATGGTCCCACTTCACTTGGATGCATCTTGACCCTCTCTTTTAAATCTGCCCCAGCACAGAATACTCCAGGAACAAGACTCCTCAGAATAAGCACTCTCACATCTTTGTCAAAGCGAAGTTTTTCAAAGTATTCTTCTGTCAGCTGGATGAAATTTTTGCTAATAGCATTCCTAGTACTTGGTCTATTAAATCCAATCACACATGTTCCAGTTGTGTCACCAGTGAGATATTCTAATGTGACATCCTGAGACTGGTCAGTTGCTACTGATGCAGCAAAATGTGGTCCCCTTGTGGAGAAGAGTCTCTGAGAATGGCTGACTTGAGCCAGAGAATTTCTCCACATCAAAGGTTGCAATCTGGTCAAATTCATTCTGGTAATGCTGACTGTGCATGCCATATTCACTTATAAGGTTTGAGTTATAATCATCTAAACTGCAACATGAACAAAAGCCAATTTATGATGCTGATTGGATCAAATGGCTGGCCTAGTTTTAATTTCAAGTCATAACTTACTGTGATTAACTTTATACAGGACTATTCCCAAAGAAGCGATGTACCTTTCCAGGTGAAAGAAGGCATCATGCATTCAAGAATTTTAGCAAAAGGCAGACCTCTAAAAATGATCCCTAGGAAGTCATCAGTCTGTTAACTCAGGTCTGATTCAGATTCTAAATAAGGATAATTAGGCAGGGGGGTTGGTAATGCTCAGATAGGTGAAATGGAATTGGTACAGGGGTCATCAGGCAAACTTCCCTCCAGTCATACCTCATCCCATTGTACAAACTTTGGGTATTTCTCTTTCATTCACACTTGATATTCCTGCATAATCTTTACATCTCCTAAGGACTCATGTTCATCTTCATATCCTCAACACATTAATATTTCCTTCTTTATCTATATTACTCTTCTTTTTGGATACACTAAAAAAGGGAGGCATAAAAACTCTTTGGCTCCTTCTCTTAGTGGAACTGAGAACAGATGAATGTCATGTGGTGTGCATTCTAACAAAAGCTATACACCTTGAATATGCATGACCTCAGGGTAGGCCAGCCTAATGCCTCTGTCTCAGACTTGTCCAGGAAATGCAATATCAAAAAAATTGAAAATATCCTATCATGAAGAACCAATAAATAACTTCTATGGAGCACAAAATCATATCTGCAAATGACAGGTTTTAGCATCAACTGGTGGAGGCCTTTTTTTTTAACATTTTCCATTGCAAAGTTTACATGAACTGCTTCAAATTTACATGCTTGACAACTTGAAATAGGATGCTTCTTCTCCGACATTGACAGCCATACCATAGAATGATTTTTTTCCACCCTAGTAACTAATGTGATTATGATTAGTCAGTAATCTGAGTGAATCTGAGTTTTTAACAAATGAACATGTCTTACCATGTACCTATTTCATACAGAAGGCATCTTGAATTCTATGCTACTTTAGATATAAATTATGCAATCCCAACTATGGCAGGAACATCAGTGGTAGAAAAAAAAAAGCTGCACAAGAAATTCTAAATAATGCTTAATCTAACTCATTTTTCATATTTTGTGCTTTCACATGCAGAAACAGGTATCAGTAATCAAAGGTGTGACGCAGGTATCTATGATAATGTCAGACATTCTGATGGAACTGAATGGATGGGATTTAGGCTTGATAGTGCTATTAAGAACCTGTTCTCAACACAAGGGTGTAGAATTTGGGTTCCTGGAATGGCATTTCCCATGGATTTAAACACTTCCATGGAAAAGAAAAAATTCCCAGGGTTTATGGTTGTATCCCAGATGTGACCATGCCTGCCTCATACATGTTGGAAGTCTGAGCCTGCTGCATCACTTTGATAAGAGTCTAAAGGAAGTAAGGGAAAGGAACAATTTTTTTCTAACCCTAATAAAGGTACCTAATATTTTTGGTACCCAAAATATGCAGCACCCATGTCCTCAGATCTTACTTTCTCTCTCAGGAGCTGGTTAGCAGCCACAAACTTGATGAGCATATTTTTTGTCTTTACCTAAATCCAGGTCTAACCTCCCAAGTCTAGCTTTTTTGGGGGCCTTTTTCATTCCACACCCAACCATTTGGCATCCTAACTGATCTAAACCTCAGCTAAAGTGAATGAAAATAAAAAGGGACAAAGTGAGGAGGCTGGAAGGGATCAACCCATAGCTTACAGGACATATTTCTTATCTGTCTTCCCTGAATAGGTCTACTTATCCTAATTCCAGTTTCTAGTTCGCAAACTGGAAGTGGTTTTAGGGTCGATTCGAAAATGTATGAAGTCAATCAGGTCCCTACTTTAGCACTACTGAGTGGATGCTCATTCGCTGGTTCATTTGCCCTTCAGGCAGACATTTTCCCACTCGAGTCAGACACTTGTGCATGAAGGAAAGACATGGTAAGGAAAGAGAAACTTAGCCATCGAGTACAAGGGGCTAGAAATGAGTCCTATGTATATGCATGATAGCCTGGACGGGAATGGTGCGTGATTCTCGTACCCTTTTTCACTGCGGCGTGAAGGCAGCACAAGCCAGTTTGCCCAGTCGAACCGAACACAGCGATCCGTTTCATGGACGGCGCCATGCTATAATTTACGATACGATACTACCATGCAAATGAACTCACCGCCAGCGGTTCTCAATCTTTCCTGTTTCTGCTCTCTCAATCTTTTCTTTTCAACCGTTTCCCTGACGACACATTTCGAGCAGCGATATATCAGCGGCACCCTTCCACATCAACGGATCTCGGAATTCATTCATGAAAGGTTAATTTTGAACTATTAATTAGCAAGATAATAACTTCTAGATGATTAACTGGATAGCTTCATTGTTTATTTCACATCAATGCGATGACCGGGCCTGCCTCTGGTTATCCCGAAAATCAAGATACGGCTCAAATTTTGAGGTGGCTCCATGCTGGTCAGTTGGTATGCTTAGATGGGACTGGAACCATTGGCAGTGATTCATATGGAGCTCGGGGACTCGGCCCCCCCCCCCCCAAAAAAAAAAAAAAATAAAATAAAATAAAATAAATAAATAAATAAAATAATAATAATAATAAAATTGGCAGGAGGAGCTCAGTCCCCAAATAAATTTTGGAGATGGGGTTCACCCCCTCAACAATTTCAGATTTCTTTTTTCTTTTAGAACTGACGAGAATTTTAGTCCCAAGAAAATATTTCATTTCCATCCGACAGTTCTTAGCGTCGGAGTGGGAGGTACAGTTGGTTCTGGACTCAGTGGGGGAAAAAGCAAACAGTTTCTTAGAACAATAAGATGTTTAATGGAGTCAATAGACCTTCAGCTCGGCTTCCTGACCTTGTGGCGAAAAAAAAAAGCTATTTTACCATAAGGGGGGAGGCGGATAGGGCTAGAGCCGAGCGAGATTTAAGTCTTTTGGACGAGTGGAGCAAGAAATGGCTCATGAGGTTTAATAAAAGTAAGTGTAAAGTTCTCCACGTCGGTCGAAACAACGGTAGGTCTCTCGACACGTTCGGCGATGTTAAATTGGATGAGGCAAACGGAGAGAGAGATTTAGGTGTTTCTATCGACGAGGACCTCAAATTTTCCTCGCACGCGCAAGCGACGGTGGCCAAATGCAATAGGATTCTAGGTTACATTCGTCGGTCGGTTGCAAGTAGGACATCTCGCGTTATTCTTCCGTTGTATGCGGCGCTGATAAGACCCCAGCTGGAATATTGCATCCAGTTTTGGAGGCCTACAAATAAGGGCGATCTGTTGGCGCTCGAGGGAGTACAGAGGAGGGCCACAAGAATGATTAAGGAGGTTAGGGGACTATCATACGAGAAGCGTTTAGAAGTGTTGAGACTGTACTCGCTCGAACGAAGGTTAAGGAGGGGCGATCTCATCCAGGCTTTCAAGATAATTAAAGGAATAGATAATGTCGAGTGTGGTAGGTTTTTCCAGTTTGATGACAGCAAGAGAACGAGAGGTAACCGACTTAAGTTGCGCAAACCGCAGGTGCGGCTCAGGTCGAGACAGGAATTCTTTACTTGCAGAGTGGTGAACGCGTGGAATGCGTTAGATGACGAAGTAGTGGCTGCCCCTTCTGTAACTATCTTTAAGAAGAAACTAGATGCTTTCATGGAGAGGCAAAAAGGTGGGGGGCAATGTTGACCGTAGGTACTAGACAGTAAGCAACTAGGATAGTCAAATAAAAAAAAAAATAAAAAAACAAAAAACAAAAATACAAAAATATTTAGCTTTAAGAGGGTTAGGCCTACCCTAAAATTAAGGAACGCTCGACCTCGACACGTGATATTGAAATGGGCGAAATCGCCTCTTGATATCACTAACTATCTTATTCTTGAATCTTGACCCAAGGAGGCTGAAGGGAAATTTGTGGATTCTCTCTCGGGGAAGAGAAAGGATTTCAATGATGTGAAGATTAAAACAGCCCAGTTGCCGGTTTCTTCCTTTTTTCGTCGTCAGTGCAATTTGTTCAGAGAATGTTGCCAATTTCCTCATAGAAAATGAATGAATTACAATAAAACTGTTAGCTAGAGGTACGCGAGAGGTGAAGGGGGAATCCAACAACCCTAAAAATGTGACATGTTTCTAAACATGTCATGTGGCAGTTTTCTCAGAACTTTCCCTTAACCTAGTTGGTGAATGATGATAAGAGGATTAGCCATCCCTCTGCTGTGAAGTGCCTCCTCGAAAGTGGGCTTTTACCCGATACATGGACTAGACTGAATCTCCAATTCTCGAGCCATTCTTCAGTGACGAGTCATGGGTGTCCATTGGTGCCACGGGGTGATTGTAAAGTTCGTCGTCAATAACCCCCGGGTAGACCTCACAAGAAATGTTGAATGTGAAGATTCTTCCAGTTCGTGCAATTGCTCCAATGTAGGAGGGAAAAAGTCAGGGGAAGTTGAGATGCGGCCCTTTGTTTCGTACTCAGTCGAAGGTGGCAGATGAAGCTTCCTTCATCTGCCCCCTTCGACTTTCAACAGAAGTGGTGCGAGTGTTTTGCCTGATTATCATTCGAACGTTCCATAGGGAAGGGGCGAGCATCCGAGAAAAGGCCTCCTAATGTCCTCAAACGAGAAAGACAGTGCAGTTATAAGTGTTGGATTCAATTATTGGAAGAGCTTTGGAAGAGTTTTCCGCTCATGAGAAGACCAAATGTCACATGCCAGGAGGCATGTACGAAGCTCCATGCACTGTTTTCAAGGGTGAACGTGATGGGTGAAATCAATGTGGCTCATAGGGCCGATCTCCTTCGCGCCAGAACATTAGAGATTATTTTCATTACTTTGAAGTTACCTGGACGGCAAGGACTAGCTATCCGTGGTCATGAAGACAATTAAGGAAACTTCCTTCTGATACTGAAAGTGAGGCCCGGTGATCGTGAAAAACTGCCCTATCGGCACAACGATGTTGTCTCAACGTTGCCCCAATATTGAAATGAAACAGTTCAACGTTGAAGAGGTGTTGTTGCTGTGTAACGTCGTGTCAATGTTGAATTGTCAACGTACAGGCATTATATAACCTCCTCCTTTATCCATAGTATGAAAAAGCGTTAATTAGCCGATGAGATTGAGTATATATTCGATAACCCCACGGAGAGTACCCAAATGGTATGTTACAAGCTATTGAGTACAATTATCTCATGGAAAGGACCCTCAAAGCCTTATTTCCTTTATTGCATCAGAATTCAAATTGAGTACTTTCATGACTCAGCTCTCTGTTCAGTAAAAACCGACCCCGCAAGCATGTTTTCGCGCTCTATCATCTACGGATGAGCTCGAGCGAATGCATATATTTTCTGTTGATATGATGTGGTTAACTCCACGTAGAAACAACATTGAGAACACGATAAAAACTAATTTGCGCTTAATAGCCTCTGAACGACTTCCCTAATTCACAAGTTGTCACCAAATGCTGAAAATACAGTTAATTACGAATAACTAGCATTTCATCGACAAATCTCTCTTCAACCAAGTCTCAAAGTTTCAACCTTTTCTCAATATTGACACAACGTTGTTATGCCAAATAGGTGAAGGAGTGGTTGAACCGAGGACATCGTGGCGACAAATGGTTGAGCAAAGATGCATAGAATGAGATTCTCTTAATAAT
>CAJPEV010000039.1:156757-190511 GCA_905338385.1 Darwinula stevensoni
AAAAACTAATTTGCGCTTAATAGCCTCTGAACGACTTCCCTAATTCACAAGTTGTCACCAAATGCTGAAAATACAGTTAATTACGAATAACTAGCATTTCATCGACAAATCTCTCTTCAACCAAGTCTCAAAGTTTCAACCTTTCCTCAATATTGACACAACGTTGTTATGCCAAATAGGTGAAGGAGTGGTTGAACCGAGGACATCGTGGCGACAAATGGTTGAGCAAAGATGCATAGAATGAGATTCTCTTAATAATGGCTGATAAGGTCCTGCAAAAAGTGATATCTGAGGTTCATTCATCCAAATTCTTCGCAATAATGATCGACGAAGCGAAATATTGCTCTCATTCCGAGCAAGTCAGTATTTGCTTGCACTACGTGACGCAGGGTGACCTGAATGTGAGCGAGTCTTTCTTGGGATTTTATGAAACTGACTCTGAAACTCTCTTCTCCGTAGTGAAGGATACGTTGCTGAGGTTTCACTGAAAATCACTGATTCGGATGAAGCCCTAATCCCTTTGAGAGGGGCGGGGGGGGCTTTATATGGGTTATAAATAGCAAGGACAAGAGTACGAGAAGTAGTTGCGAAGGAGTACTTACAGGGTGTGTGGAAAGTTCTGCAACCAAATTCTTTTTTGTTTGAAATTGCATTTTTTAAATCAGTTGTAATATGTTTTCCAATAATGTCCCTAATTTGTCACTTTTATTGTATCTGTTTTTTCAACCGGTGATTTTGTCTTCAATTTAATAAATGAAAATTTTTGAAGTATTTGGTTGCAGAACTTTCCACATACCCTGTAGTCTCAGACCCCCCCCCCCCCCCCCATTTCTCAACAAATCGCCGCCTATGACTGGAACATAGTGCCAGTCCCAGCTGAAGCCACCCTGGGACAGCAGACAGAGCACGCCAGGCCGCCAGCTTCTGAGCAGAGCACCGAAAAGGCCTTTTTCCAACCAAACAATAACAAAATAGGTTGCGGACATGGGGTAAAGCCAGAGGAAGTTAGAAAGATTAAGTGCTGCGAAGGATCTTAGCCTGAAAATTGCCTGGGCAGCCTGTGTCTTCAGGGGGTTGAGGCCACAAGTACGAACACATGTCTTTATTTCTTTATATTTATGTACACGTGGAATAAGAGATGGTTGACAGATATGTGGTGGTAAAGGTAAATTTTATCTTAATTTCCTTTTGCAAAATTTTACTAACGTTAGGAGTATAGGGTGAAGTGAGAAGCGTAAAACTTATAAAACATTTATTCAGAAGAGGATTTCTGCCCACTCCAGTGTTCCATGGTTACACCGGTGAAGAAACATCGTAACTTTCCGGTCTTCTTGTCCTCCTTTTGTGATAGACCGAAAAAAGGCTCGCAACGTCCACGGCACCTTTGTCAGTCCCTGGCGGCATCCAGGTTGAAAAGGGGGAGGAAGTGTGGGGGGGGGATGTCTTACAGCTTTTTTTCTGGCTCATTAAGCAGATGGAGGAGGATGAGTGGGTGGAAAGGAGGGATGAAGAAATCTCTAGCTCCTTTCTCTTCCTCCCTCCTTCTATAACTCCGATTTTTAAATTAATATATCTTATTCTCTTTCTTCCAACACCGTCTCTGAACAAAACTGAGCATTGGTCGCGCCTTTTGGGTGGATGCAAAACATCAAATGGGCAGATAAAAAATTCTCGAAAGTCAAGAGTTCACTAATGGGATTTGGTTACGGTAGTATCGTGACCAGTGACAAGTTTCAAGTGAATTCGCTTTTTTTTTATCAGATCCATTGGTAAAGTTGATTTTGGTGGCATCTGTGTTCCAGAAATCCGTAACTATAGAAGGTTGTGCGACGGAATTTGTTGTAGACAGATCTCTTGGACCAAGGATGAACGAATGAGAGTTTCGTTTAAATTTTTTGGAAAACTTTTAATGGTAAGGCCATAGTGAATGATTCGGTGCAAATGAAGCCAATGCTTGACATTGTGACGTAAAGTGGCTGGACTGGTGGCCTCCTTTACGAGTGTCTTCCAGTGCCCGGACGTCTCTGACGGGATACATTCCGCTCCTTTCTCCAGGAAGACTGATCGCAGTCGAGTCTCAATTACTTCCTTATATCTTTCAAAAAATCTTACTCTTTCCAGAAGAAAAATGGTAACGATGTAGCCAGAAGTAACCCAGCAGATTAAGTCTATCTGCATCGCTTCTGTTAATGCCGCAGCGGTTCTCAAACTTTTTACGCTGCGCCCTCCCTAGCGACCCTGGCTCGGCGTCGCGCCCCCTTTCTCTCTGAGAGGAGTACTTAAAAATTGAACCTAGACCACGGATGCTTTTTTCATGCAAAGATTGAAAACATAGGAAACGGGTTGAAACGTTTCAGGGACTGCGTCACAGCTAGGAAACGGATTATCATTCGTGTAATTTATTGAGAACGACGTTCACATGCTTCTGGGCCCACGAATGATCGAATCTGGACTGGACGATATTAATGACGGCGCAAATCTCATTTTCAAAGATCTGACAGAGTTATTTCTTCGGAAATTTTGCTCTGCCAGGGAAACCCAGCTCTTCTGCTTCATTGAGTTTCTTCGACTATTTATTTAGATAGAACGAGGGCACGCTACCAACTGTCCTAAATTAAATCAGTCCGCCAGCCTCTATAGCTTTTATTTAAATACGGTACGATAAAGGTTAAAAGTCTGCCCTTGAATTGCTTTCATTTAGTCTTGCACTCCTGGAGAAAGTTCCGGAAAGACCTGAGGGAATGTGATTCAGTGAAAAATACTGTCGATAGATCAATAAAATATTCCATAGTTTTTTTTTTTAATTGCACAATGTAATAGATAATTTAATAAAAAAACTCCCATCACCTCTCTCAGTCATCTCATCCCCCTTAGAGGTCGCGCCCCCCAGTTTGAGAACCCCTGGGTTATGGGATTAGGATGACTTTTCGACCTTGGTTAAATAACTCGGGGTGTCATTATGAGCGCAGAAATCCCTCTTGTCGTCCTGACCCAAACATGGAACCTTGACCTTATCAGCAAATTAGAGATGTAATTAAGTTTGCCAATAGGCTCCAGCCGACCTCTGGGGTCGTGCATAAGTCACGTGTTCATTTGAGTGCAGGAGAGTGTCTGGGAAAAATCACACGTTTCCACGAGGGTGAGCGGCAGCAGCTGGTTTGAAACAAGCTCTGACGTCATTTGTGTCGTTTCCCGTAGCCCTAGCAACGTGAATAGGAAACCCTATTGAAGAGCCCTATTCACCGACGCTTATTCGGTTATTTTCGTCTTTCTTCGTTGCAAGTAAATAGTTCAGTAATGGCAGTGGGACCTGTTTCCTCGTGAGCTATTGTATAAATAGGAAATCACCTGAACGCATGACACATTTATGGAATAGGCTATGTCAGTCTACCTTCATTTCCGCATGAATGTGGCCTATAGGCCACATTGATACTTTTGTCAATATACTCATATATAAGTATATTGACGGCTCGCATAAGTCTAATTTTTATGTTGCGAGTAATTAAAAATGTCGATGTAAGTGTAAAAGGCCTTGAAGTTAATTTTCTTGTCATATCTGAATGGAAGGGACACATTCCTTGTATGCATTGATTCGTCACTCTATTATTTAAATAGTGCGAATTTCCATGCATTGCCTGTAGTTCAGGAAAGGGAAGAGTGAACTCCCCTGATAGACGCGCTGCACAGTGGGACAGAAGCGCATTTTCAAGGCCCAAATGTTGAAAATCAAGTTATCTTGAACGATTCTCGTACACCAGCCATTAGTTGCTTAATAATTGAGCTTCAGGAAACCGCCATTACTATTTGAATAACTCTCTCCATTTTCGAGTTGGAGCTGCGAAAACGTAACGAAACGCTGAGAAACATTCCATTCCTTGGGTTCTTCAGATTAAAATGAAACCACCTTGTTGTAAGAGAAGACCTGTGATGCATCTATATGGATTTCACGGAACTTTCTATGAGTAAACACTTTCACATTGCATGAAACATTCTAATTTCAATTAATATGGGCCTATATGTCTGAGCTCCATTATTCAATTATTGATATTCCATATTCTTTGTGTGCCCCCCAAAAAGGTGATCGAATGCGATGAATATTTTGGCATTTCTGGACTCTAACATTAGCATTTTAGCAGTCATATAAAAACTAGCTGCTTTTAGTAGCTGCTTTGACGAAAGGAAACAAATATCTGTGTCCAGTGTTTCCCGACATTTTTTTAAATCAATCCCAATGCTTATTGTGCATTGAAGGTACGCAAGTAAAAGTGTCCAAGACATTGAAAAATGTCGGGATGAGTAGATAAACAGTGCAGCACCAGATGGTGACTCATTAGAAATATTGAGCACATAAAAGTTCTTCCCTAATTTATGCTGATTACTTCCAAGAATCGTCCTGAGGATCCACGAGTGCAAAGAAATTCCCATAGGGAATCAGTTTAACCGAGATAAACTTATTCCCAGAGATGCGCATTTTGAAATCGAATCAGTTTAGAATTAAACGAATAGGTTTCCATATGGCAAAATTCGTTAGGAAATTCTAGGTGTTGGGGCATCTTTTCCCTTCAGCTTCTTTTAAGGTTTCAAGCCCTAGCGAATACGAAAGAAAAACTCCTTTACGCATAGTCTAATCGATGAATTCATCGAATGGTTGAAAAAGTATCTGTTGCTTCATAGTTTCCTTTTTGGGGGAAAAAAAAAACAAACAAACAAGAATGTGATTGCCAGAAAGCCAGACAAATGCGTGCCAGGAAGCTATTTTTTGGCTTCATACTTGTGATTCTTCCAATGAAGACACATTCATGAGTTTCTAAACATACGATCGTGACATCAATCCAGCATGAAATCATCATCATCCTACATGAAATGACCGACCCCAATGGTGTGAAACAAAGAAAATGATCAACCGATTATATTAAAAGGAAAAAGTGGTCGACGCAGATGGAGTCCATGTGTTTGTCTCCCGCTGTTTTTCAGGCCGGTTTCTCCGTGCTTCAAGGATTAAAAGTTCCTTCTTCGGCCGATCCAGCAGTGGAAACTGCAATTTACACACTCCCATGAAGTTTACTGAAATCACGAGAAGTAACAAAATGCTAAAATGACTACTTAGCTAATATGCCGTAGATGCGTCGTGGCGTATAAATCTTCGTGCAGGAGTTGCCATAATCGATGAAGAATAAGAATAAATTATTCTGTAACACAATAGTACTTGAACTACCGCGCCTAGATAAGGGTGTCAACCAGTCAGAAGCTTCCGGTCCCCCTTTGAAGTTGGTTCATCCAGTCTGATTGCCATGCTTTTCATAATGCGCTTTTCCATTAAGACCTGCTTAGAGATTGACGTTGGAAGCTTGAATACGATTATACATAAACACGATGACTCGCGAGATGGACGCTTGAAGCTTTATGGTCACTTGACATGCTTTGGCTTTCAGCAAAGATTGGAACGCCTGAGATATTAGCCATTGAAGATCCCTGGCCACCATGGACTGGGGGGTCATCAATGTGCCTGGTCTTCATCGAAGAGGTCGAGATCAGGAGTATATCAAGGGTATTATTTACCTTCATCCTTGACAGAAGATTATTCAATTTTCCAGTCTTTTATCAAATAAAGAAGAGGATACGCGTATTTGAATACATAAGGAGTGTATATAGTAGGGTGGCCAGATCGTCCCGGTAAAACCGGGACAGGCCGTTTTCTTTGAAACAGCCCCTGGTTTTGAGGTACTGTCGTCCTACTCGGAAAACTATCCAGCGATTTTTCCTTTCAGTGCCACTCATTTGTAGCAAGCAGCTCATCAGCCTATTGTCAACCGTAAACGGAGGGAAAATGTCTCGGATTTTCCTTTTAAAAAAATATGGTCACCCTAGTATATAGAGGACTTGAAATTAGCATTTATGTTGTTAGAAGCAGAGTCACGCGACTGATGGAGTCAAAAACATTCCCTATTCCAATACTAATTTGCGATTCTTACTAGCCGGACTCGAAACATGGCATTTTATCGTGTCTGGAGCAACGTGAAATGTTTCGGGGTCATTTGGCATGTTTTATGGCTTGAGCCCCCTCCCTTCCTTATCTATTCTTGGAACGAAGGAAATGTAGCCGCAATTTTCTGGGAAAATGCCATGAATTCCATCTGACCGATGAGGGGCAATTCGGCGGGTGGATCATTACTGGAAAATTGCTTTTCTATTTTCATCCACAAAATACAAAAGCTATTGCATTTCTAAGAAGCATGATCAATTTTTCGCAGTTTGAGCTTTACTCGAGGATTCTTACATAAGCTATGCGGTTTCAAGGTTCGCTCGATGCGAGTTACAAGAGATATCGGTGAAACCTTCTTACTTGACCTGTAATACCTCTTCTGTGAATCGTTTTAAGCTTAGGTACCTTCGTGACCGAGACAATAAAAAAGGAAGAGATATACGGTACCCGTAAGTAACAAAACAGTAGGACACACTTCCTCCGAAAGTGCTTGTTTTATGCCGGGTTGACCTTTCTTAGTCGAGATGAAACATGAGCGCTTCACCTCGACCGGGATACGGGCAGGAACGAATACGGGCAGAAACACGGAATACGGGATGAAATGCTTCTCGGTGCCCCAATCCAAACCCTGAGCAATGACTAGGCCTTTGCCTTAAGTCTGCCACAAGCTCAGATCTAAAACGTGAGCCTGTCGTCAGGGCGAATTCTATCGATTTCGCTCCAACGTTGCATCGAGGGACCCCTGAATGCCTCGGAGGTCTTGCTTGGTCGTCCCCCGATCATGCGGATCTAATTCTTTCCAGGCAAATACAGGCCATTGTTAACAGATTGCGAGGAATTTGTCGTTCATGCGTTCACAGCTTTGCAACCTAGAAGAATGTGACTTGATTTCAGGCGGGAAATCACGGAGAAAGACTTTCCTTTCCTGCCTGGGATATCCGGTCCCAACTCCTTTGTGACGGAATTCGGAAGGCTGGGATTTCGCGATAGGACGTCAAAGACCAAGAGAATCCAAGTTTTCTGTTCTTTGTTTTTTTTTTTTATTCGCGTGAGCTGAAAAAAAGCGCTTTCCTTCCATTTCCGGTTCGATTGGATGTCTACGACGGATTCCCTGCAGCGTTGGAGAGGATGATATATTTGATATATTTCATGCAATTCAAAGGAAAATTCGCTTTCTTTGCTCTTTTGCGACATTGATAGGACGATTGTCTCGAGAATGTAATGCATACACTACTCGCCATCGAAATCGAAATATGAAGGATGAACCACTTATAAAATGGTTACGTATTTTAGACAAATTTTCCATTATAGAGGTGTACTCGTGTAATAAATAATGTATCCTACGCTGGCACCAGTTGTCTGGTGAGAACAATGGTTTCATTGGTGGTCCATCCATCGCCGCTGTGCAACATTTGGTAGTGCTAAGATGGTTCGAAGGGTACATGGTACGATTTTGTTTTTATTTACGATGGCACCAGTGACTCTTTAACGGCGTCAACTGCGTATAAGCACCGTTATATAAGTATCCAAGTATAAGGATTGAAAATTCATTTTTGTCAATGTGTATTGAAATATATCGCTCATTGACTTGTACAACAAATTGTTACGATAAATTTGATTTTTTTAATTCTTAAAAAAAAATCCTTAAAAATAGGAAATTAAGAAATTATGCTCGGATAAAAACAAAAAAACTTCAAAAAATTTTTAATTAATGCTAAGTTAAGGGGTGAAAGGAATCCGTCGGCAGCTGCGGATGAAGTTCACATATGGGAAGTGATCAAACTGCATCGAATAATTTAAAGGCGATTCAATGGAGTGCGCCAACTCCAATCTATTTTCATCGTAGTAAACCGCCAATGAAAAGAATACCAGGAAGCAACAGAGGTTTTATTGATTTTGTCGCTGGAGGAGTTTCGGACTTGACCTTCCCTATCGGGGCTTGGAATTGGAATGCCGCATTCTGGGGCTCAAATACTCATGCATTCAAAGATGGGGTGCATTGATGTGGTCGAGATGTATCATGTGCATCTTATCTTTTAACGGCTCTTGGCGCCGCCTAGATCCAAATCCATAAGATTGTGGGCGCTCAATGCATTACAGGGTGCCATGAAACCGTGGCCCCTTCTCAGTACCGGAACTGTGGGACGGTAAAGCAATACTCTAATTCTGAATTTCTACGTTCAAAACCTAAATCTGTATCGTTTGAGTTCATCACCGGGCTAGATGACGACTTGAGGGTGAGAAGGGCCTTATACTGAAGAAGTCTCATAATATTTATTGGATTTTTTCCTGTTCGAGAATTTTATCACCCTTTTGCAGGAGCCTGAGAACGACTCGGACCGAGTGAGACTTCTCCGAGATCATTTCCCTCCTTTCAAAGCCCTCGCCGCTAAAGGCTCGTCCACACCAGGAAAGTTTTCTCGCATAGACAATGAAAGAATATTGCAGAAGAAAACTTTGAAAGAAGACTTTCATAGATAGTCCAGACTTGGTCCAGACCAGAAACTTTCATGGGTCTTTGAAAGTTCGGCTGGAAAGTTCTTTCTGCAAGGATTTTTCTTCGTCAGGGCGTTCTCCATACCCATGTTTATGAAAGTGAAGTATTCCAGATGGCACTCTTCACAAGGAAACAACGCGTGGCAGCGAGATTCGTCGCGATTCTTCTTAGAAAAGAGAAAACGGTGGAATTTTGGGTTAGGAACTTGTTGCAGCGAGACACGAACATGGTGCTTATTCCTCTCTCATGGGAATTTCGGATTGAAGACTCCCTTGGATTCAAGAATTTTGCACGAATGAATGGGCAAGATTTTGAGGAGACAATTCGGACCGCTTAATTTGCGATAGGACACTCACTATTGTGAGTCCATTTCGGCTGGAGAGAGACTGGTTATTACTCTGAGATTTTTGGCGCGTGAAGACAGCTTCACCAGCTTCTAACGAGTATCTCTACCGCGTGTCCAAAACAATCCATATCTCCTTTCGTCCCAGAAGTTTGTGATGCTTTGTACAGGGTGTTCATTAATCCAGGTTAATCCAGGGAAATGCAAATTAAAAAAATAATTCAGAGATACATGAAACTTGGTGATGCGAGAACCAGGACCTTGTAAAATGCAAAATGACAATCATATTCTCAGCACATGTTGGAAGTAGTGCCATGTTCAATGCACAAGCGTGAACGGCGAAGCATGTTGCTGGACACAGACTGTAACACCGCTGGCTGAATGCTGAATTCATTTTCTGGAATTGAAAGATTTATAAAGGATTATGGTCTCCACGTTCACCTGATTTATCATCAACGGATTACTTCTCGTGGAGCTACATTAAAGCTAGGGTGTGTGCGAATCATCCTTACACTCTGGAAGAGTTGCAACATGCCATTGTCAGCCTTCGATTGGCGGTGTTACAGTTTGTGTCCAGCGACATGCTCGTGCACGGGCAAGCTTGTGAACCGAAAGTGGCGGTGGCCACTTCTGACACGGGACGTGCTTTTTTTCCATGTTATTCAATGTTTGGTACTGAATATGAATTTTTCGCATTTATCAAATAGCTTTGTGTCTCTTTTACTTCCCCAACGTCGGCCAAAAAAAAAAAAACCAAAAAGAGCTTGTAGGTAAACAGAAAATTTAATCTCTGCCTGCTCCACTCCTCATTGATATGTCCACTTTCTTCTTCTCTGCATTCCACTGGACTTTTCAAATTTCGAATTTTAGTTTGCACTTCAGCCACCGGTACTTCCAATTCCGTTGCAAGATTAGACCAGGCATCTTGGTTTCTTTTCTTGTCCTTGTACAGGACACTTCTCACGTTCCAAAGGCACTCTTCATTCCGATATTTCTCATTCAGCTCAACAGCCTTTTCCCTGTCCCACTCCATTTTCGACACTGAAATCTTTCACCTTCTATGCAAGAAAAGTACTCTGGGTTTCTACTTGTGAAAGTCTCTTGCAAAGAGGACTCGGAAATAAAATTTCTTGCAAATGAAACTTTCAGAGACGTCCACACCATGAAACTTTTCTTTGCAAGTCGATTTGTAAAGAAAACTTTCTGGTGTGGACGAGGCCTACGAAGCGTCGGATTAATTACAACATCGATCTCTTCGGTAATACTAAAAGGCCCTGGGATTTGCCTGACTGGTGTCTGTGGCAACGTGGGTTCGATGGCGGAAGATGAAGTTGAAGATCGGAGGCCGAAGGGTTCCCCTGGGCCGGTTTTCCGTCATCGCCCGTTTGGACCATCTTGCATCTATTTTCCGAAGTTTTCCGAGTTTTCATACGTGTCTCCTTATTGAACGGCTGCGATGCGTGAGACAGCAGGCGGGATGAGGATCGTATCGATCGGCGCATGGAAGCGGTGGATGGGACTTGCAGGTGTGGAGGCGGTAGCTCACTTCCATCTTTAGCAACTGCAATCCTCCTCTTCCTGGTCTCCTTTCAAGCTGGTCTCTACGCTCGTTTTCCAATTCATCATGGATTTGTTGTGCTCCTTTGGCGACTCCCAGGCTGTGGTCGGGTACCAAGGAGACGAGAGATGATTCCATCTTCCATTCGCCTGGATACACTAACGCTTCGAGGTTCTGCCAGGCTCGAGAATTCTTGACGGAATCGATCATAATGCATTTTCTCGTAGCTTTCCACTTCATGACTTTATCTGGTACCCCTCACGCGGCAGTCATCGTTGTCTCTCAGACAATGGGTGTCAGTGACACCGAGTGATGATGAGAAGCAGAGAGGAACATGGACGTCTCGTCTCGTTCACTCCGACACTCCCTCATGCAGGACGGGACAGAAAAGAAGAGATAACCTGTTGGAAGCGGAGGGAGAAGAACTGACAGTTAACCGGAGCAACGAAATTGGGAAGCCATAACCTGTTTCAATTGGGAATAATCGAGGGCGCAAAGAAAACGCAGAAAAAAAGCAAACGGAATGTCAGGGAAAAAATCTCAAGAAAACCAGGGAAACCTTATTATGGCTGCAGGGCCGGTTAAGAAGTTGCGAGGCCCGGGGCAAGTGAATTCCTGGGGCTCCCTCCCTCCCGCTACTTTACGCAAATACAATACTTTTTTGTGCTTAACGTTTTTAATTTCCTTCGGGGAGAAGGAAGATTGGGGCCTGGGGCGACAGCCCCCTTTGCCCCCTCCTTAATCCGGTCCTGGGTGGCTGATGAATGAATGAAGCGGTGGCGGTTGATGATATTTAGCGCTAGTGCTTCGTCTATGAAGGGGGTAGGCAGTGCCCTGCCCTGCCATAGACGAACCAATAGCGCTAAAATCACGAGCCGCCACTGGCCTTAAGCACAGAATGTCAGCGGAGTAGGCGAATAGGCCTGCTGATGCAAGCATGAAGTGTCGGGAAGGAGAGGGGGGGCAAGGCAGCAGAGCGGAGACCCGAGCGATATCAGGGGGGATTATCTGATAAGAAATTAAAAACGTTAAGCACAAAAAAGTATTGTATTTGCGTAAAGTAGCGGGAGGGGGGGAATGACAGCACCTAGGCATGACCTTTACCCTGTGAAGTCTATTTCATCTGACATGAATTCTCGATGCAAGTTTTCCTCAGATAGGACTAAATTATTTATTATATCAGGCTGGCAGTCTCTCAAGCATTAAAACAAGAACTGCCCAGTTTTCGCAATGCAATGTTCAAATGTTCGACAATCAAAAAGGAATGGAAGCGAAACCCGTTTGGAAGCGTTGAGAGTGGGACTGAAACTGTTTAGGAGCGGAGGGAGCTCTCAATTCCTCAACTTTTCCCTCATGTAGTCTCTAGTTAGAGGAAAATGAGACGGCGTCCAGACCGAATGGTACTCAGCATCCCATGGACTCCACAACGTATCGCTTTAACTTCTTTATGCTTTAACCTCGTTGGGACGTCGCAGGGCTCTTAATATAATTTTGCCTATAAGAAGCTTTTGACTTCTACTGCAGTCCATGCTAAGGCCCGAATGCACAAACCTCGTTATGGGGTAGGTAAAGTGGTTTTTAAGCTAAAGAGCTCCTTTTCCCCCATAGGAGTCCACGTATTCTTATAGGACCGTTGACTAAAGGAGGTTTCAGCATTCGGGCCGTAGCGTTCAAGAATATCAGCAGACGCTCATGCACGTAAAGACCATGTCGTCTGCGATAAAAGTTGCCCTGCTTTTCTCTCATTCCACCGTTATGCGACACACAATTACATTTTCTAAATGCTTCTTACTAGAGCACATGCATTAATACATAATATTTCTTGAAACATTTCCTTAATGTGAATGCCTTCGTAGTCCAAGTATTGCATAGCGCACAACTAAAAAAAAGTGATATTCCATCATGGTTTGGGAAAATGCGAACCAGATGGGATGGTTCACATTGGTCCATGGGGACAGTCTCGGCAATTCACAGAATTCCATCGACACAAGAATAGATCAGAATAACTTGGAAGAGAAAGGTCTCAAGCGGCCCATGCCTCAATCAATCTATGAGGTAGTTCATCACAAAAAGTAACAGTGATCGCGCAGTTGCACATTTTACAGGGGTGGGAGTGGGAAAGGGGAAGTTGCGGCCGCCCCCCCCCCCCCCCCCCCCCCCCCCACCTCCTTCCTGGCGCCCCTGGGACCGAGCTTGGCGCCACCTCAGAGATATCAGATAATCCCCCCTGATATCGCTCGGGTCTCCGCTCTGCTGCCTTGCCCCCCCTCTCCTTCCCGACACTTCAGCCAAAATGCCTTCAACCGCCACTGAGATCGCGCCAATGATATACAGAGTGGGTCAAAAGAAAGGTTACACTTAGAGTTCCATGTTAAAACAACAATAATAGACAACAATAACAATATATGTTGAAATAACAAAGTTCAAAGAAAAATTTCAAATACGTTACCATAAAATTCCAAACATTTTCCCATGCGATTCGGCACGGACAGACTCTTCTACACAAGATGTTGTGTAGAAGAGTAAGTGTAACCTTACTTTTGGTCCATCCTGTACATCAGTGCTACACCTTCAGTCGTATAAATTCTAGCGCTATCTCCTAATGAAATCTTTGGATCAACTGTAGTTAACCTTGATCCACTTTCAACCGATTAGAACCAAATTCCTCCTACCGTTTACCCAGCATCAAAGGGGATTTTCTTGATTCGCTGGTTCAGGGCTGTCCTGTGCCTTTCTGCTTAAAATGCTTGTAAATATTTTTTTTCCTGACATGATTAATAGCGACAGCTGCCTCGCGTGGTCTGCTGAGAAGCCTAACATCAATCATAGGAGAAGACTCCGAGGTGACGATACCTTATTTTCCTATATGTATTCTTCTCTTATGCACACGAGAAATCTCGGTCCGGGGTACGAAGTAGTGTTTTCTTACTCTTGCTATTGGGTCTTACGATCGGTGGGAAAAACCGATGAGAATACCCAACTACTTCCATCAGGCGAAATTTCCGGAAGTTTGTCATGAATGCTTCTGATTGCAATGCAAAAGAATGATGAGACACAGAGAAACACTCGTGAAGCCATGCGGTATCTTCATAGTTGCTCTTGATGTGCTTGTAATTGAGTGCCTATGAGGGAATAGACATCTGCGAATCCTGTTGACCGAGTGCATCTCCAGGGAACACAATGCATCATGTGTGCCATGAGATTACCTTTCCCTCTACCACATGGGACGGAGAAAGCGAAAAGGCCATCGTGGGTTGCGATGACTTATTCGCCCACTCTGTTTCCGGTTCCCAAGATTGCTCGTGACTCGAAGAAAATGAGAATTTCGCAGTCTTCCTGACTTTTCGAGACCTGCACGAGACAGCAAGAAGGATGAGGTAAACGAGCTGATGAAGGCTAATCTAATCTAGAGAGCCTTTTTGTTATCGAACAGGATCATCACGTGGAGGGTGTCACGTTGAAAAGAAGGGAAGGAGGACCTACGTATCTGGAAGGAAGTCTTAGCTTCCGGTCGTTATCTTTCCTTCTCCTCCCAATAATTACTTGCCCCAAGGTCCCCCTCATGATGAAGGTTCATCTATAAGAAGGATATCAGTGAGTTTTCTGAACGATCATTGATTCCCTTTCTTAACATCTCAGTGTTCTTGTCTCCGAATACGACCCCAATCGCCACAAAGATTTTCAATGGAGAATGCCCAGGGCCGATGCTTGTGCCAGCAGCGATTTTCGATTGAGTGCACTCCCTCCCCCTTCACCCCTTCTGAGTGGCGTCTCATATAAAAGCGTAGCGTGGAGGGGAAAAGCACGGGAAAATGAGGAGGGGGGGGGGGAGCACATGCTACCCCCTCCCCCCCCATCCCCCCTGACGTTACGCCGCTAGAGTCTCGTGTGTGCAACTTGAACAGCATCCGCTTTCTCAAAAAAAACCAGACCAAATCAGTGAGTGATGTAAGTACGCATTGCCTGCTTCTGCCACAGTAGGAGGGGGAGGGGAGGGGTGGAGAGTAATATCAATCGAAAATCATTGGATCCTGATGAGTATCTTAGCAAGGATCTGTGTCGGGACAGAATTAGAATCCGATTTGGAAATAATCAGGGTCTTGTGGTCAATCGCACCGAAAACAAGTTTTCAGTGCCAATGTCACGGACAAGGAAGTTTCAACTTCCTTCCATCAGAACTTGGTATAAGTTGCATGGCAACGCAATAGCGTAGCGACGGAGGGCAGTGGGACCAAGGGAGGAGAGGGAGGGAGAGAGAGAGAGGGAAGGAGGGAGGGAGAGAGAGGGAGGGAGGGAGAGAGGGGACCGAGTCAATGGCCCTGTCCCTTCACCGTTGGATGGGCTTTGAGTATTATTTGAAAGGCAGCTGGAGGCACGGCTGGAATCAAAATGGGCTCATGCATTTGTTTTTGAGCTCTGAAGAGTCTTCCTGTTTACAAGGCTCCGAGTCGCTTCCTTGGCGCCTTCAACGGTCTCTGAGCAACCACCTTCAACGAAAATCCTAGGCTGGAGTAAAGCAGAATCTTGATTTTATTGATTGGTATTTAGCTTCCACACTCAGCCGAGTCAAGGACTGAGCCTTGCATCATGAGCATTTTATACTATTATCTTCCTTTTAGATATTTTGACGTTCATTTTCGAGGCATTTCCACTTTCTTGCAAAACGTAAAGCTACCATGGACGAAGGAAATTTGGAACTTCGTGTTTTTGACAAATTTTAGACGCATAAAAAATGGTGCCCGGCTGGTTCAACTCATGGAAGGGTCACTTATGGCATCCGGTATTTGGATCATTGTGTGTCAAGCGATATTTCGTTACATGGAAAAGCCAGAAAAACCAGACTTTCGGCGACCGAAGGTTTGTACGAAAGTTCCGGTTTCGGAAAACAAGAACATAATAGACACACCGACTGCGGTTCTCAGTCGGAGCTTCGCAACAAGAACAATATAACATTTTTGCGTCATCGTGCCTACTGGAAGTGAACGTAGTTGGCAGATGTCCACTTCTAAGAGGAAAACTTTCTATCGAAATTTGGCCGCGATGGAAGACTCTGTTGCCAACCGGAAACGAAAATGGAGTGTCCAAGCTCCTTTATAGTCCATAAATGAATGTCTAGAGAATCCCATGATCCCGGATTTCTCGACGAGCCCGTGCATTAACGCGAGATGACTCCATCTCGCAGACGGATGATTTATCGTCGAGACAATCTTACAAGAACCCGAGTTTTTAGTCTTTCTTCCCAGTATCTTCTTATTCTCCCTCCTCTCTGAGATTTTACTTGCATCATGTTTCGGAGAGTCAAAACGTTCTGTGACTTGATTTCAGTTAAATTATTATGACTTTAAATGACTGATCGCGTGCCGAACACTGATTCCAATTCAACTTCTAAACCTCGATCGGCAGAAAATTACCACGTAAACTTCAAGTCTCGTTGCAATACAACTAGCATTGGCTTAGAATGCGTCAAGTAATCCAGAAGGTTCCATTTAAAAAATAAAAAATCGAGAAAGTAGAAATAACTAAACGCGCGCTTTGGCCTGGAGATGAGGCTAGCAATGCATAATACTTGTTGCGTCTCGGTCGTCATTAAGTGAGAAATGCCCCATAAAAGTGGGTTGGATGAAAGGAGAAGGCGGGCAGGCAGGCAGGCTCATCCCTTTGTCGGAATGGACCATGTCACTATACCAAGGCGACAGGACAAAAAGGATTATTGCCTTCTGTATGGTTCCTCATTGCAGCGGCACACTGTAATGCTCGGCCGAAAATTAGGGCTCCGTCGGCATCGGTTCGAGTCAGAAGGGTTTGCAGGGAGTAATGGTAATAGCCGGGCGACAGAGGGACGGAGTGGGTTGCTTGGACTCCATCGATCGGACTACCCCATCCAAGTAAAAATAGGAATCGAGGGCTATATATAAAAAAAAGGCATTAGGGGTAAAAGGGGACGGCAAAGTCTTTGCAGTGCCCCGAATGTGGAAGCACGAACTCGAATGAAAGTACATTCGGCATCGTGGATGGCAGTTGAGTGGCGCTCAGTGAGATGAGAGAGTGAGACTGATATAATCTCGTGGCGGCAGAAAAATCTCTTTTAGCTCTCATCCCAAGAAAAGATGGTTCCTGTGATAGATCGAAGGCGAGGAATGTCGTATCGCTTCGCGTGTTGCCTCTGGTCCACACCAGTAGCTTCGCGTTTGGTGGATTCTGCATTAAGTCGATCGAGCTTGGAAGGCAGAAATACCTTCGACACGGATGATTTGAGAACGTTTAACGAAATTCCCTGGGCGAAGAACGCCATCTCGAAGATTCCTCGATCTTAATCTCTAAGAAGCTCACCGAGATTGAGAGCATGAGTGTGATCACGATCCGCTCACCTCGTCATCGATAACTTCACTCTCAGATTTGCACCTACTTGATCGGATTGCGAGAAACTGCAAGACGATCGCCTTCGAGGACTCCGATCATCTCCTTGACGTCATCAGGCGATCCGGGAAGTTTCAATCTGACCTCGCTCGGCAGTTCAACTTCGCAAACCGGCTGCATTCGGTTACGACCAGGGTCATGGGTCGAGCCGTGACGAAGTACCGTGACGAAGTACCGTGACGAAGTACCGTGACGAAGCTCCGAACGCTTTGTGCAATCACAGAAACCCGACTCGAGTTATTGAGCTACGACTAGAGAGTCATTCAGGCCGATTACTTTTCACAAAACGATATGAAATTGTCTGAGAGAATGATTTGCCCGATTAGGGCAAATCATTTCCATGGGCGAATTAGGACGAATTGACTTCCAGCGATGATCTCCGATTTTGTCCCCAAAAATAGGCCTATGAGCAATTTCTTCGTTCACTGTAATCGCTCGCTCGATCCAAAACGCATTTTGGGTCTTCAACTCGGAGTTTAGCGGCGAAGGAAATGAGATTCCCGGGATTTCTGCGACGGTCATATTTTCACCATAATAGATGGTAATGGGATCGGGTAAAACAGATAGTCCTTGTGCAGTGCAAGACGGGTGCCGAAGCCGAATCGGAAAGAATTATGAATGGTGTAAAATCCATCTACTCGGGGTTGGAACGTTTCCAACTTCCGCAGAGAGAGAAAAAATTAGCCGGTCGTAAATCTTTCTTCCCAGAGCATTAACCTCGAGAATGTCCGCATCGCACTTGTACTGGGTGCCCCAAAATCAGCACGGTTAATTTACATGGTTAATTTACACGGTTAATCAGCACGGTTAATAATAAAAAATAATAAATTTTCGTGGTGAATTACCGAAGAGGGATGAAGTCGATATGCTCACGACATTCCTGGGTGTCAGGAATGTCGCGAACGACCCCGCATTATTGAAGTGTTGTTGTCACTTGTTCTAAGCAAGTATGTACGTGTCGTTTGTTGCATAAAAGTATCGAACACCAAGGCAGCGCTTATTGCAATCGGGAACAAATTTAGTGGGAGGATCCACCCTTGCAACGTGACTCAGGGAATACAATAAGTAATCCATCCCAATATACCTATAATAAAAAACTTGGCCTTCGAACTCTTTTTCTAAAACAATTCTAAAATAATTTTATCGTTTCGACTGCAAAATAAAAATGAAACTAAATCCTGAACAATAATAAAGAAATCCAGGCCCAGGAAGCACCCTCGGAGGGAAGAAGAAAAGTGTCATGGCTTGAATTTTCAGCCGTGCGGAAAGTTGAAACGTGGGAGTTTTTCCAGGAATACAAAAACGGATTCGCCGGGGTGCTGCAGCTAAAAATGGACGTTGCCCTCGGTATTTGTCAGCAGATTCGTACAGCGATTTATACACCGATGGAAAGATAAACCCGCCGCAAACCGCCGAAGGAAAAGTGAGAATTTCTCTCGTTTGGACTCTTGCCCGAGAGATTGGCTTTCTCCGCTTCCATTCATCAATGTGTCTGCAGTGAAACTCGAACCGCTCGGCAGTCTTAAATACACCGAAGAGGATGTTCTTCGGCTTACAGAGAAGTTCTCTGTGTTTTTTCACACGAAGAGCTTGTCTGCAAACGAGAACGCTTTGATGATTAACGGTCCTCGAATTTTCCTTATGCAAACTACGCCCCCCCAAAAAAAAAACAGCTTCACATGCATGTGTTCCATTGCTTTATCCTTTCGATTGCGATTCTTCTGTCGCAAAGACTTGGTTTTTTTTGTGTGCGTTTGGGACCATGATATCACGCGACTCTTATTGGTACTCCACTCGTCCAAAGTGACACTGGTTTTTTGTTTCTTCGGAATTTTTTCAACGTTTTAACAGTGTTTGGTTGGGCGTTTTGGTCGGAATGTTATCACACAAGACGCGAAAATCTCGCGAGAGAAATCATTTTCTACTTCAGTTGTCCAGATGGGTTCATGTCTAAGAGAATGTATTTATGTCATACGAATAAGATCCACCCTGAGCGTTTAAAAAAGGATGCCTCTACGGGCAATTCTGAAAGTCCTATTCAGTGAATGGGCGCTGCCAGAGACAGGGGGTGGTGAGGGGGGAAGGAGGTTGGGAGGGGGGAAGGATGTAGGGAGGAGGTGAGGATTGAGAGTGGTAACTTCACAACTAGATGGTTAAAGGGGAAGAAAAGCGGAAAAAATAATCAGATGGCATCACGAGCCTTTTTGGCAACTGGCTTCGTCTTGCAAGTTGGATGGCGTAGTTGCTATGTCAAGCAACTATGGCTTGCAAAAAATATGAGAGGGAGGGGCACTCGCCCATCTAATGTGGGCTTTCAGGGCGTCACAAGGGTGGGCGAATGCCCAACCGGGTGACATGTTCAAGAATTTCCTGTCTCAAAAATTGCTATGGGAAGTAATAGAGGGAAAAATTAAGGAGTCAAAGTTTAATTGGAATGGAAGAATATTAGACTGAAAAATGTTGTGCATAAAGCCCCATGAAAGACTTATTTTGATCGATACCGTCTGTTTCTTCCCTTTATTCTCACTTTCATCGGCACAGTCCCTACGTAATCTTTTCCCAATATGATATAATTTGATGCAAACTTTTCCTTTTTAAAAGTCAGGCTCCGCCACCTAATATCTCTCACTTTCCTTCATTCATAATAAATATATTAAAAAAAAAAAAATTTTTCTTACAAGCGCGTTTTGCATTTTTGGCGTTATGTACTACTTTTAGTTCTTCCGTTTTCGATGCAATTTCTCGTCCTTGCTTCATTTGTGATGGACATTTCGAAGCCCCACTGCAAATTCATTTAATGAACTCGATTCGCTGCGTTTGGCAAGTCCAACTAGGAATGGAATCGAGCGTGGTATCTATCTACATTTATGATCGGGAAATGGAAATATAACTTCTCGAATCCTATAGTTGAACTTTACATCGCCGTCTGTTACAAATTGCATAATAAAACTGGAGAATTAGTCATATCGTTGAAGATACCGACTAGCAGAAGGTTCTGACTGCTGAGGAAGTTACTAATAAAGTAATGGGAATCCCATTATCACGTCTTTGTCTTTTCCAGCCCATCTTCACGTGACTTTTTGCCGAGAATGCGGATCAAATGATCTGTGACGTTACAAAATTTTGTTTACGTAAAAAAATATTGCCGATGCCCTGGGATAATAAAAAAAAAGGTAAAAGCCAAGGCACACTAGGAAAGAAAGCTGAAAAAGGAGTCGTTTTACTCTTATGAATTGCGTGTTCTTTCCGGGGCGCAACACGGCTGGCGCAGCTCTGATTCCTTCATTGCCCGCCCCCTTTATTTTATCTCTTATTAAGGCAGCGACCTGGTTTGAAAAGGTCTTGACCTTTCCCGAGTTTGCCTTCCTCGTGCGCATTTACTTCCCGGCGAGACGGATGATCTTCCTCTAATGATCTCCTTCGTGCTCCCCCTTCGGTAGAGGCTTTTCTGGAATTTGGCTGCGTGAAGTCTGGGAAGGAAAATGCCGAGATGTGTCATAGGAAAATAAGCACCTTTATTTGTCATAAAAATCCCTTGAAACAAACGCAAACGAGGTTAGGAAGAGAACGACTTCTGCATTGGTAGCAAGGATGGAACGAAACGAGAACCCTCGAAATTTTCTCCTCCGGGACATCATCATGATTTTGGCGACAATGAGTAATATCTTACACGATAGACAAGACGAAAGGGAAGCTGCCAAAGGAAGGGCACAAGCCAGTCATCGGACAGAAGCATTTCGATTCGCTCTCTCTCGGACGGGATCATTTTCACTCTCCTCTCTTTCGTATTTCTCATGTAACAGATGAGATAAAATTATGCTGGATCGCTCTGCTCTTGAGCATTATCAGGCGCACGTCATCGCAGGAGCTAAAATTCAATCTAACTCACAATTATTTCACCACAAGCAAACTTGCAATGTCGCCAGTTATCATGTCACGCACGAGGGGACACACCCGATCTCACGGAATTTGGGAAACCTCGTATACAATATATACCCCTATGGTGGATAGAGAGGATACTGTATAACATGCGGGATAATCATATCACAGTGCGGGGCAGAAATCGGTGGAAAACAACTCAGCAGGTCTGTTTAGGATCGATGTTCTTTCAATTTGTCCAGTTGCTCCGACAAGGAATACTCGGACGACACGAATCGCTTCTTCAGTCGACCTTCTGCATCTGTCTGTATCGAAGAAAGGCAAAAACGAATTAGGTTCTCGAACGTGGTTTCGAAACTCGTGTTTATCATCGGGATGGGAAGAATACTCACTTCTCGTCGGGCAGCCAAGAACCTCTTGATGGCTTCGGCATTGGTTTCCTTGAGAAGCTCGGGGAAATCTCCAAGACCGGGTCTGTAGAGTGGCACTTCCTTTTGGCCTTTTTGGGCCGACACCTTCTCCGCTGAGGGCTTTTCCGTCGTTGCTGCGGTAGTAGTAGTAGTAGTCGTGGTCGTCGTCGTGGTCGTCGACGTCTCGGCCTCTTCTTCCGGCTTGTATCTCTTCAGCAATCCGATCTCGTACTCCAATTGCCGAGCCTGAGGGGTTTCCACGTTTTCTTCTCCGATCGAGTTTCCCTTTCCCTCCGTGTCTTGTTTTTCTTCTTGTTCCAGGTCGAAGAGGCGATGGAGGATGTCGTCATCCACCGCTTTCTTGTCGCCCTCCTCCATGAGGACTCGTTCCAGGTCGTTCATGTCCACGGGGTAATCCAGCCATCGTTCTTCGTCGTATTCGTACGGATAATCCTCGGGTTGCTGGAAGAGATCCGAGGAGCCGAGGTAGTCCTCGTAGTAACTAAACCGCTTCTCCGGTCTCGGGATTGCAGGCGCATAATAGGAGATTCTTCCCAAGGTATAACCTGGATCAGCCGGGTACGCCTGACATCCCAGGATGCATACGGCGGCGAAAAACCCAAGCAGAATTCCCGTTCCTGTCTCCATGGCTCTCTTCAGCTCTGCACGAAAAATTCAGGAACCAACTGCAGCTCAGTCGATAAGCGAATGCCTTAAAAACGAGCAACGGTTGCTATTCGTCTGGGCAGTCTCCTTCGATCCCAAATGACGTCAATAGGCCCATGCAGAAGGTGACGTCTGTTATGACGCGAACCTCATGCTTGGCTCCACAGTCCTAATCTATTATTCAACTTCATCTGACATATTTAGGGAATACGGGGAATAATAAGCATTCACCAAGTTACTATACCAATTCCCGTTCTCCATCGGGCACTCGAGTAATATGGCACTGAAGAAGATTGCCCCCAGAGTCCTTCTAGCTTATTGTGCACTATTAATTATGCAAAGCACTTAATCGACGACTCACTTGTCTCTGTGTCGACTCTCAGATGAATCGTTGATCGAAAATAGCAGTAAACGAAACTCGAATGGAGGAAGACGTCCCTTCCGAATCTCGAAGACTCAGACTGCACGGGGTGTCGATCTACGAATGAATAAGGAGAAGGAGAATGCTGGGGGGTTTTATATACGAGGCCCTCATCCACCCCCGCATGGAAAATCTCCTTTTTCCTCGGCTTTTTTCAGCCGTGCTCGATTCACAAGAAGACTGTTGCCGGGCATGCGTCCTGGATCTGGATTGGCTCCGGGGCTTCATTCAAGAAAACCTGCAGCCAATCAGAAGCCAAGAAAGGACTGACGTCAATGGGAAGTAGTGGGTGGATGGACGGGTGGGTATCAGTCGATATAGGCGATACAGTGAGAGGACAGAAATAGCCTTCCCTCGACACTCCGCAAGGAAATTGGCCTCAGTCTGCTTTTCGTCAATACGCAATATAACTTTATCGAACGTCCGGGAAGCCTTCGAGCCAGCATTAGGAATTTGGAGGAGGGAACTCCTCGACCTCATACGGAATCTCTTCTAAAATTACTTCCAGCTCGATCCTCAGGTCTGTTTCGGGCATGAAGGCCGTCAGCAGGGACGCATCGTTAAGGATGATCGATCGACGATATGGCATTTATCATGTTGACAAACGGTGCCGTCTATCGATTCATGATCGTGCGATCATATGGGGTTTAGCTTGAGATTTTCTTTTGTTTCCGAATGCTCTTTGCGCTCGACTCGCAAGCTTTCGAATGCATGAACCTGGTAAGCTAAATCTAATATCGGAGAGAGAATACATTTTCCTGCCTCCAAACTCGCTTGAACCGATCTATTTCCCGCAGCATGCAGAGAATTTCTTTCCCCCACCAGGAGGAAACGACTTCATTCATTATGGATTTTTTTTTAAATAATGTTTTTGGAGAATAACCGCAAATCAGAATTGGTTATCTTCCGGTTCATACCTAGAGGTTTTCTTGCTGCAGCTCTCATCGCTATCTCATTACCTTAGAATGAATTTTATTTCAAGCATATTGATCGGTGATTTCTAGTTTCATGTTTCGTTTCTAAAGTCCGGTCCTTTTTTCTCTCTCCTTTGAATCCATTTTAATGCGAAACCCTGCTCTTGTCAGACAATGAAATCCCAGAGCGAAAAAATTATGATCCGTTGATGGTGTCGAAGAATCCCTTGCTGAAATTTTGAGAGACCAGCTACATTACGGAAGGAATGAGATTTTCTTGCTGCCATCATGAGTAAATAGGTCAGGGTTCCCAGCTTCCCTTTATTATGCTCAACAAAGAAATTCCCCTTCTTTTTAGTCCTCTTCTCCTCCATTCCTGAAGCTTATGGCGGATTTCGCCCAGTTTACGATCTGACGTCATTTGGCGTGATATCGTCATGCGGCTTGGATTCATGATTTAAAAAACCGCTAATGCGGTTTCGATGCTCCAAAGTATGGAAATTTCCTGACTCCTTACTAATACCTTTTCCCCTCTTTCTTTCGCACTTCCTATTTCTCGAATAGGATTTCCATGAAGTGGTTTCTTTCGATAAGGCATTCTCACATCTCTCTTCTCCCGTCTCTGTTTCATTAGCGGGTACATCGCTAATTCGCGGTCAGTCAGAGGGTAGTGATTCCTGATGGCGTTCTTCCGTGCAGGTGGACGAATCCTCATCCATCCTCCATCCTCCATCCTCCATCCTCCATCCTCCATCCTGCAAAACTTCCCCCCCTAAAAGTAGAAAGCGAAATGACGCATATACCTCCCGAAACAGCACCGTCAGATTAAAGACTTTAAGCTCGATCCAAATTAAGCCAGCCCCCTGTCGCCCCGCCGAATCCTCCATCCTCCATCCTCCATCCTCCATGGAGGTAGGAGGTAGGAGGTAGGAGGTAGGAGGTAGGAGGTAGGAGGTAGGAGGTAGGAGGTAGGAGGTAGGAGGTAGGAGGTAGGAGGTAGGAGGTAGGAGGTAGAGTAACAAGATTTCAACGTTCGTCTTCCTCTTCTTCAATACGACCAGTCATCAGTCACGCTGACTGGTCGTATTGACGTCTCATCAGGGGATATAGATTTGCAAGGTTTCTTTATGTAATAAGATCATAGATGAGGCCGACTCGTCTCTGCTAGAACTAGCTAGATGCGTGCCTAGGTTATTGGGTTTCTGTGGACGGATCGTATTGGTTTAGATTAGAGTACCTAAAGTATACTCTTAGAAAAGAGTGAACGATTTCCCCGAAAGGGAGCGGAACTGGAGTTAGCGATTTTACTCCAAAAAAAAAACGAGGGCACACGACAAAGCAGAACCTGAAAAATAAATCGTAGCACTTACAAAATCTTTCCACCGTGGCGTCACTATTGCGTAATTTGCGTATTCCATAGAAACGCCGTGGGAGAATTTGTTCAAATGCTCCGTTAATGCCGCCAAACAGACCAGAACGCAACGTGGTGACAGGAGCGCAGAGGGCAGACTTTTAATATTTACTATGCAAATTATGATATGGTGGCGACTCCTGGGACAATATTCGACGAGCCCTGCCGGTACGGAATTGTTGCAACCACCAACGGTGACATAGGTTTTATAAAAGCTGCAATGGATTCCCCATGTATCCCTTGTCGTTTCGTGTGCGATGGCACCATCCTATACCTTACAGTTTAGGCACTATAGCATTCGGAAACGAGATACTTTCATCATCACCCTGCACATTATGTAGCTTGTCATCGGTTACGTTATGCTATGATGCGACGACAACATTTTCCGGACAAAATATCTATTCTTTGTTTGCAAACCCCTTTCTCGATTTTTTGAGGAAAAGTAAGTTTACCGGTACTGTCGCGGATGCAGCTCGGATTGGAACAGGAAAGATTTTGTAACCCCTTAACCTACTTCGGAAAAGTTCCTCTGACCTTCATCTCCCCTGTAGTTTCGAATCCCAGACTAATGAAGCTCAGATGCCCTTGAGTTCCCCGACTGCAATCGGGAAATGGGACATTCAACCGAGCCCGACCGTGATTGACAGTCGGCGGGGCGACAGGGGGCTGGCTTAATTTGGATCGAGCTTAAAGTCTTTAATCTGACGGTGCTGTTTCGGGAGGTATATGCGTCATTTCGCTTTCTACTTTTAGGGGGGGAAGTTTTGCTGGATGAATTTGAATACTTTCATTGAAATGTAGAGAAAGTGAATATTTACTTCTTTTTTTTATTGCCGGTGATATTTGCTTATCGGCGACATTTTGTCCATTCGCGGTCGAAAGTACTAAACAGTCCAGAAAACTACGTGTACGTGTATCGATGTACAGCTGCTAACATAAATCGCCTCATTAGAAACTGGATTGCAGTCAACGATGAGACGATTCATGTGTCAGAAACCGCACGTGCTCCCCGAATTTAAAAGCCACGATAATGGGATCGTAGAAAGCAGAAGTAGAAGCTTCCGCGTCTCGCACGATCTCTCTTGAATCGGAGAGAGAAAAAAAAGGCTGAAATTTCAAGGAAATTAAGGAAAAGGCTAATATTTGAAGAGCAGGCCTTCATTCATCCCCTTTTTCAATCGTGGCGATATTCAACTGCAAGGACAGGAAATTGCTCTTCCCTTTCAAAATGCTAAATGGAATTCTAACAAGCAGACAAGCACCGTCGGCTCTGATTGTGGTGTGTACAAAAATGCACCATAGGCAAGCCGAGTATCAAAAAGGAGTTTAATGAATTGTCTTTTTTTCGGGAGGACTCTCAACATAGAACACTTCACCCTGGGGTTGTGATTTAAATTTAGGTTTTGGCCTAGGAGGCATTCATTCTCTAACGGTCAAGTCCAGGGATGTCGAACTCGATAAGGCGGGGGGCCGGATGGAAGCCTTCAAGGGCGATTAGGGGCCACAACAAAAGCCATATTCCTAAACTTTTATGCAGACGAACAAAATGGCCTGTTTGACACCCCTGGTCTCGTCTTTCTTTTTCACACCAGTCATAGGATAATTATTCCATGAGGTCTTGAGTTAAAGCTTATGAGCATCCGTTTCGAACCCTTAATGTTTTCGGGTAGAGCATATATTGAAAAATTCGTTCCACCTGCATTCCGCCCCAATTTAAAGCATTTAAAGTAATCGCTGATGCCACTGTGCACTTGGCCGAAATCTCATTTATTCCCATCAGCAAGGGAATTTATTCAGTATATGATAGCGATAATAATTCTAAGATTCTGATCGTTATCGTACTCTCCGGCGCAATTGAATGCTTACCTTAGACCTTGAATGTGGTGATAAGTGCTTAAGAAGATGCCGGAAGCGGATTCCTTGCGAAAATAAATGATAAAAAATTTAGGACTGTTTAATGGGTAGATGGGCAACGTTAAAAAAAAAATCCAGAGATTTTCGCTCCAGGAGCATTTCCAAGTTCCCCAGATTGACTCCGCCAGGTGTAAGGTTCCCGGTCGGGTTCCCTCTCGGTCGCGTGATTATCACATCTCATGGGATGCGAGATGGGTTTATCGGGCGGGCTTTCCGTTTTTTTTTCGCCTGAAGGACGAGTGCGTCGTGTCGTCGTTGATCTGACAAAAGGGCGTATGTTCAATTTTTTTAAGTTTTAAGAGAAATAAATAAAAATTCGTGCTTTTTAAACTTAAGAATGATATTTATGAAATATTTGACTTTACGTCTGGGAGCAGGCAGTCGCAACTCATTGTTACAAAGGGAAATATCTTTAAATAATGAACTGAACGTTCATTATTTAAAGATATGGCATTCTAAAGGAAGAATTCTTTCCTTGAAAATTTTCAAAGTTACATGTTCTCTCTTCTGATCATCGACGATGAATTTGACGCATTAGGTCATTTACTTTTGAAAGAAACTATTATTCCTGATGCAAATGCGAATTGGAACAGGACCGGAAACCGAATTAATGAAAAGGATACATTTGCGTTAATTAAGAAAAATTCACCTCCGTCTTGGCAGGCGGACTCTTGAAAAAGATGCCGCCCTCTGAAGGTTAATTCGGTTACGTGGCTTTTTGGGGTCAAAAAGGCAGCAGAAGGACCCTGCGTAGAGAAGAAGCCGAGTTTTTCCCTCGGGAACCTTGAAAAATTCATTCAGCTTTCAGGCGAAGTGGAAGTATTTCGAAATAGCTTTTGAATCTCTCCGTGCAGGGATCCGACGACCCCAGCAGCAATCTCAGCGTTAAATTAACGTTTCCTTATGACATCGTAACACGCCGCCTTTAGGATTGGAAAGAAGAAGCTAAAACCAGTATAAAAATTTTCGTTGGTTTATCGTTAGGCCATAGCTGAGGAAGTTGGCTCATCTACGGCAAATGATTGGCCGGCCAACTCACACTTGTGAGTCACTTGTGAGTTGGCCGGCCTATCATTCGTTGGAGATGAGCCAATGTGGCTGAGAAGGTTCCGAAAACCGGCGTGAGATGGAGCTTAAGTAGTCGCAGTAGGGAGTCACTTCTCGGATTCTACGGAAATGAGTCCCCTCTCCCTTTGATACAGTTCCCTATGGTTTCTCAAATAGATCTCAGAGGGAGACAATTGAATTCCTTGAAACATTTCTCGAAAGATGAAACCTAGCCCTGGAATAAACCAGGAAATTCCTGCTTTGAGGTCAGTGGGAGGATCCTTCTACTTTCCACGATAGACCACAGGATATAATTTTCCCCCACAAGACAGAAAAGTCTTATTACATGAATGGAGTACTAGGTTCTCCTGCGGGAAAAATGATACCCTTGCGTTCATGTGTAATTCTGCTTCTGCATGCCGTTATATTCAGTAAGGGTGTTACTTAGGATATACTCAACACGCGGTGATAAGAGTGTACCTGTGTAAGGTATTCGGACAAGGTTCCTATCCTAGATCTCTCCCAAATGAAGGAGCAGGAGAGAACCAAAGGATACATTTTAATTTCTCCAAAATGCGTAATGCTATAGATGCGCCTTTTGTCGATTTTTTTTTCCTATATCTTTTCGTCATTGTGAAAAGTCGGCTTATGGTTGGGACATGTGCGGTTTCCCAACAATGAGCCATAGTTGGCCCAATGATGGGCCAACAGGACATGCCCGACCATAAGCCGGCTTAAACCAACCGTAAGGCAACCATATGCCAGTGATGGCCCAACTACGGCTTAGAGACGCGTCGACGAAAAGCCATCGATGGCCCGATGAAAATTTTTTGACTGGGAAGGACGTAGAAGTCTCCACATCAAAAAAAAATTAAGAATGTACCAGTAGCTCTCCAATCTTCCGCCTTTCGAGTTCAAGATTTGGCTTCACTTCATTCAGACCACGTCCCAGGGGACGTGAGGGGGCAAGGTGGAGGCGGAAAGGGCACAAGTTCTAACGTGCTGATTACTTGAGTGGGAGGAGAGCGTGGGCGTTGGTTCTCATCATTCCTCCCGCACCTCCTTCCACAGTCTCTTTTCCCTTGCATCTCCTTCCACAGCCACTTCCCCTCTCACTTTCACACATTCTCTGCGTTCAAAACCCCCTTGCACAGGGTGGCCCATTTAAAAGTGGATCCGCTCGGCACTCGTTAGCGGCAGCGAAGGTTATTGGAAGTGAATGGTTGTAGATGGTATGATTCCGGGTCCACTTTTAAATGGGCCACCCTGTATTATGGTATAGTAAATTTTCTTTTTGCATTAATCTTGACCGATTCTGGGAAGAGGAAGGGGGAATGTCCCCTCTCCGAGTCCCCACGCTCTTTACGTCTCCTCTGATCACTTCCATGAACTCGCCATCATCTAGGCCGATGAGGGCAGAATTTTACTGTCTGGTGAGCGGTTTACCCAAAGAATGCCCGGTCATAAAAAAAACCACCCCTATGACAAAGGCGCACACAAGACTGGAAAGAGAAACTGGAAAGCAAAATAATTTTTCTTAGAATGCTGCCATCCTGTCTTGCTGAAAGCATACAACCTGAGACCGATCTGAAATGAGACCAAGTTAAGCCTATTGCTCTCTACCTCCAAATAATGAACTTCCTGCTTCTTATTACCGATAGCAGAAGTCTAAAAGAACCCCTTGCGTAGGTAAAACTTATAAAATTGTAGGACTTCATCGTAAGAATGAAGAAATGTTATTAATGATTCTTGAGAGGTAAGATCCTCAATCCTGTTCTACGTATGCGCACGTATCTATCGCAACGGGAAAACTACGACGCTGACTTTAGTGATCTCTGTCATTTTCCTTCCTCTCGAATTTGGAATATTGACGAATCTGTCATTTTTGCAATTGGAGCGTGCAGCATTTATTCCTAATGAATTCCTAAAGAACATATGAAGAGGTGAAAGGCAAAGTGGTCTATCGGCAAAAAATTATTTCCTGGAGCTCCACACGAAATGAGTAAATATTCCAGTGACTGTCATGTTAAATTTAAGAGAAAGTGGTATGTATCGATAGATCACTTCATCCTTTACTTAATTAATATAAAAAACTATAATTTTCTATGAAAGGAACAAGGTTCTATACGCCCAAAACCAGCGACACTTTTTTTTCGACATTTTTTGCACTTTAGACCACTTTACCTTTCAGCCCTTTATACCTTTTGTTCAGGTATTCCTCAAGAATGGAGTGATGATACGATTAACTCTGCCAATATTTGGCCTAGCCAAATATTGACAGATTTAATAGAGATCGAGGTTGAAGATCAGGAAGTCGACAGTACTCAGATCTCAATCCATAAACTCGTTAAACATCGTTGGGCATGGTCTCCCACAAGAAACAATATCAGCATAACGCTGGTGCAGGCATAATTGCTTATCGCATCCCAACTATGGAGGCGGAAAAAAGACACTCATCAATTTTGTCCCCTAAAGCTGTTTTCGCTTGTGTCATAATTGTATAAAAGGCCTGGAACCTCAAATGGAGGCGAGAAATTAAAACAGTACACCACCACGAATCGCTGGGTTTTGTGTGAGAGTGAATGTGAGTGTTTGGGTTAACATCGTAGTTTGTTGAGGGAGAAGCCTCTCGACGCTGACGATGAGGCATCACACCGGCTTGGTATTCTAATACAACATTTGAAGTCATCAAAGCATTTGATTTAAAAATGCAGGGTAAGTAACAGTAAGTCTACGTTAGTCACAGTTGACAGCTTTAAAATTGCAAAATTTTGCAATTACAACAATGGACAGATTTACAGGATATCATATGAAGGGTATGGGACTGGACGTGTCCGGTTTTTTCCATGACGGACATTTCCCAACTGGGATTCTTCTCCAATCGAAAATTCCCCGTGTAAGTAATTTCCCCGATTAAATTATCCCCTCCTGATTCCTTTCGGCGAATATTCACCCAAAATGTAAGCAACCAGTACTCATCAGCCGTCAGTTTTCTTTATTCCTCAGTCAACTCTCGACAATAAATATGTGTCACATCTATCCTGCAAATATTTCTAACACCTTTATGCATCACATCCGTTAACCAGCCTCAGCAGCGTTATGCGACACACCATGAAGGAAGTTCGATCTATCTGCCCCTCTGCATATCGCCGGCGCAAGAGCTTACTTATGAGGTCCGAGTTACAATATTTACAGGTATTCTGCCGGGCGGAGCGCCTCCAGCAAGGAGTTGGCTAATCTTCACTTCATTCAAGCTTTGCTCCCGCTGAAGGACATTCATGAACTCGAAGAGATTGAGAGGACTTCCCCCGCAAACCTCCCCGAAAGTGCAATTCCAACCCACCACGGCATTTGTTTTAAAGGGGAAGATCGTTCATCACACGATATAGCTGTACCAGATAAATTTATTGATGCGGGAAAGAAGGTCCATCTGGAAATTTCTCCTCATACTTCTCACGCACGTGTCCTCGAAGTAACCGAGGAGTTCTCTGTACTCCCATGCCGGGTGAAATACTCCGTACGGGAAAGGAGGGGAATTTTCCGAGAATTTTTTTCCCCCTTCGTGGACCATCAGGGGAAAGCCCCTTCGGGGAAGTCTCCTTTCGAGGAAATGATCCTCCTGGGATAAGACAGTTTTGGACAAGTCCGCTCTGGGGAAATTCCTTTCGTGGAGTAAACCATTCTGGGAATTAGTTTGCTTGGAAGAGTCCGTGAATCGGGGCTGCAAGTGGTAACAGGAGAAAAGAAAAATCAAGGTTGTGCTTGAACTGTAATGTTTTTAATGGAATACACTGTACATCAGCGGTTCTCAAACTGGCGCGACCCTTAGGGGGGCGCGACAGGTCATGGAGTTTTTAGTCTTTTTATTTATTTACTATAATGAGAAATTTCAAAAACGATGTCTTATATGGGTTATTTTATTTTATTCTTACTGGAAATTCTCCACACGTTCCTTCGCAGCCTTGTGAAGACGCAGATTTAAGCAGAATAACGGGACTAAAACTCCCCTTTTATCTGAAATACAAGACCGAGGTCTTCCTGGTTCTTTTTTCAGGAGTACTAGACTAAATGAAGGCAATCCCCTAGCGCAGGCGCTGAAATCCGATTCTTTCTCAACGGGTGTTCATTTTCATCGACGATCCGATGATCCGGAGCAAGACAACAAATGGATTGTGTTTCTCTTTGTGCTGTAACTGGAACACTCAGTGTAGTGTTGCTGCACTGGTTTTCTCTTGATAAATATTTGAAAAGACTCAAAGAGTCGGAAGCTGGCTTCCCAAGCAGTGAAAAATGCGTTTAAACATTTTCCTCTCAGGTCTTTGGAAATTCTCCTCCCATATGCCTCATCTTATTGCTGCGAAAATTCGGTGCCGTTTGGATGTTAAAATTGACAAATTTTGTGCTCATTGCTACTGTCCAGTCCAGATTTGATCATTTGTGGGCCCAGAAGCATGTGTGCTTCGTTCTCATTAAATTTGGTGAGATAATTAAATTCCTAGCTGTGACTTTCCGTGAACAGTTGTAACCTTTCATCATCTATTCTCCCAATCATTGTAGAAAGAAAACATCTGGGGCTCCTCTCTGAAAGGAAGGGAAGGGAAGGGGGGGGGGGGGGGGGGGGGTGGCCACGCCAGGGCGGCGGGGGGGGGGGGAAACCCAGATGTTTTCTTTCTACAATGATTGGGAGAATAGATGATGAAAGGTTACAACTGTTCACGGAAAGGGCGCGTCGCCATGCCATGGCGGCTAGGGGGGGCGTAAGCATAAAAGGCCTGGGAATTGCTGCTGTAGATGGCTGTCAACAGTATAACGATTTTAACTCTTCCAAAATTTCATCAAAATGAGCTAATCTAAGAATATAATGAAGAAATAGGCGGCACGGATCCACTCATCTTATAACCTTCGCCCTGCTGAGGTTCCCGTATAAGTTGTCCTATACTATCAATATACTGTATACTGTATGTTAAGTAAACCGGACTATCTTGGAACACCTGGTAACTTGGATCGATAATTTTGGGGGGAATTCTGCTACATTAGGTGTTCTACGAGTTCTACGTTCTACGAGATACAGAGACCTTTCTTATTATAATGCAAGTGTGTGTTGCACTGTTCATAGTTCAAAGTTTAAACGTAGCATCAGCTCATTTTGCTGCTCTATTGTCAAAGATATGAGAGCAGCTGGATAAATAAATAAAACTTACTTCTTGAGGTTCAAAAGAATTCCTAGAAATTTAAATTTGCTGGGTTCCTTTTTTCTTGTGGCTCTATCTTTCAAACAACTTTTGGATTAAGGCACATTTCCATGCAAGGCTAAATGGAAGTTAAGCCCGAAAGTGGAAAAACTCGGAAGGAGAGTCTGAAGGTCTTCATAATCGGTTCACAATATTCAGAGTGAATTCCCGGCCAGTATCTCCTCGTGTAGCAGAATGCCAAAGTCAATAGTTCCGCCAAGCTCATAGCTATAAGGAGAAGAGTACACTCAATGAATTACCGACACTTGATTAACTCATGGAAAGGTTGAAGGTTAATGAAAAGTAGATTAAATTAATTAGGGGGAAAGCAAGACAAAGGAGACACAAATGACATTAATAAACGAAGGTATTCACCAGCGCATTTAAATCGATTTTCTGGTCGTGTTTGCTTCATACTGAAGAGAATTTCTATTGCTTGGAAATCTAAATAGCTTACAAGAGAAAAGCAAGAAAGATTGCCGCGCTCTCGTTTGTGGTTACTTCAATGAAACTCACTCCTGTCTCTCCTTTTGTCAGTCTTTCCAGTTAGAGTAATTAGAAACGAGTCAGGATCAACACGTTGATGAGAGATATGCCAGCCCTTTAACCTGTTTTATGACTCTATAAAAACCTATACAGCCCGTGTTCCAAGTTACCCAGACTGAGGTAACTCGGAACAGCAGAAACACAGGCATAGGGGAGTGGCACCAGTTCGCGAACGGGCGCCAGATAGCGAACGGCGAGTCATGAGATGGGAGCTGACATCATATTTGTTTGATGTCATGCTTCATCCCTTGTACTAATTCACTGGTGTAGCCTTTTTCTACATTTTCCACAAGCTCGACATGGAATGATTGTAATAGAAACGGAATGAAAAATGCATATCTGTCGCCTACCGTGGAAAGGCAGGGATTTTTATCTGCTGTAGCTAAGACCATCACCTTCTTCACGCATCAAACATTCGTCCACCCTGCCACCCTATAGTGATATGTGTGTTCTTCATTGTAGTTTTTCCCCTAAATATTGTGATTTGAGAATCTCCCAGCTGAATTGAGCCAAAAAT
>CAJPEV010000039.1:190822-251365 GCA_905338385.1 Darwinula stevensoni
GGCGGCAATGCAAATCCGTACATCCTAATTTTGCTTCGATACACCCAATAACAGATTTGATTGATTTTACACTATGAACTGCGGTTGGCAGAAAACGTGCGAGGTAAATGTAAGGTCGTTCGCAAACTGGCTCAGTAACTGTTCGCTAACTGGGGCAAGGTGTTCGCTATCTATGAAATTCAAGTATGCAGCGTTTTGAGCTGTCCTGCAGCAAATGCGTGTAGCAGAAGACGATAGGATTTACATGAATATTATCAGATGACACCTGGGAGTGGAAGGAAAGCGGGATCCGCATCAAGAATGCTCTTCAGTGTGATTGCTGACCTAGAGTTCAATTATTTCTCCTTAGGGTGTTCGCTAACTGGGTCCGCTCCCCTAAATATTTACATTCATTTTAGACCGTGAACATTATGAAAATGAAAAGTCTCAAGTCGCGTTGTTATCAGGAATGAGGCTCCTCACCCTTGACAAACTTCCCCCCCTTTTAGCAAGAGCAAGGTTTCTGGAGGTTTCTTTCAAGTTACCCAAGTTTACCTTATTGAGCAAAGAAGATGAAGAGAGCTTTCTAATCCGGTGCTATTTGCGATCTTGGCACCAGGGAGTTCGGAGAGAGGATAAACTAATGGAAAGGAAAGGATCCGGCTTTCGGAAATATGTATTTCAAGAAGCAATGCTCAATGCACCTTCTAGCTCGCATATCGATCCTTATTTCAAGGAAGATGGAAAAATATGAGATATGGAGTTCAAAAATACCTTTTTCTGCTCTGGAAGATATAGGTTATGCTTTCGTGAGGATTATACGTCTAAACGAGGCGTCTTTTTTTCTGAATAGCCTTGTCTCCGAAAACTGGAACTGCTCAAGACAAAGAGGTACAAATAATCTGCAAACTTTCTCTCGTGTTGGCTGTGCCAGGCAAGGACACATCTAGGGGGGTTAAGGGGGTTCGACATCTCCCTCGCCTCGTTGTGACTGTCACCCCTTATCCTATATTGTCGCCATCCGCCCTTCCAGCCCTCCAAATTTCATGTTAACCACCCCCTAGGCATTCACGAGGGGCAGACGCATGGGCCCTGGACTACTCTCAATTCAGAACACACCCTTCGACCAGCAGCCTCGGCCTCCCCCCCCCCCTTCGACCCAACGTCCAGCACCCTCACCCTCGCCGCTTCTGACCCAGATGCATCCCCATTTGAATATGCGTCACTGGTGCCAAGAGAATTCAGAACGGGGCATTCATGGCATGAATAGGAATCCCAATCCAGATTAGGGAAGTTTTTCAGGCTTTGGATTAAGAGAGATTAATAGAAAGGAAGGGTGCCTATAACGGGGGTTTTCGGTCCCCTTTCCATTGTGTGCTATTCTAATTCTAATAATGTACAAAGAACTGCTCTACTACTGTATTTAGCCACGAAAAAGGAGCGCATATGTCAGTTATACAAAAATTGCAAAATACAGGGTGATGCGAATATAGTTTGTCCCTAAGGAGGAAAAAAATATACATTTTCCAAGGAGCCATAAAAAAAATTAGAAGTTATGAAGTAAATTTTCTCAGAACAAAAACATGTATGGGTTGTAGGGCAAATAACTCATCTCCACATAAGAAAGAATAGAGACGGGTTCTACAGGTAGCATTGTGCTTTCTGCAGAAGAGTGGTACGCCTCGTGCCTTTTTTCAAAATAGAATTTGGATAAATACCTCAACAACCTAGACTTGTTTTGACTTTTAAGGAAAGTACTTTCTGCCGGTAATTATTTGTTATAGTTTTTTTCTGAGTCATGTAAAAAAGTTTATTTTTTCAGTAATGGCTAAATAATGACACCGAATTATTTAATTACATGTAATGCTGTGGAGTAGAGCCCCCCCCAGGACTATTCAACCGCGTATAGCTAAGTAAGATTTTGCCCATCCACATGGAGCACGTGAAACTAAGATGGGAGGACCAGAATTTCTCAAGAAATTGGTAATTCGACCAAATAGACGATTATTTGACTACTCACAGCACCTTTGGGGTTGAAAGTCTGTAAACTTGTCATTCAATACATGAAGGCTATGAAGTTGATTACGTCCTGCCGGGAACTATTTATTTTTATTTACAGCGCTTCTAATTTCCTCGATGTTTTGGGGCCGAACTCCCCCTTATGGACACCCATTCCCTCAATTCCTAACCACATTATTATTTCTTATCTTTCTTTGCAGTCCCCCATTCTGTCGAGGGAGCTACTGTCCTCATTCTAAATATCTTCGCATTCGTCATTGTTTCAGAGAAAGAAAGGATGAAAAACACCGTTAAATATGGCTGAGTTATAATACGAGTAATGAGACTTCCTTTTTAATGAGAAATGGCGAACCTACTTGTCAGCATATACGAGGCAGGGTCAAAATCCTCAGGGTGCCATCATCATTGTCGTCATCGTCATCGTCATCGTCATCCTCATCATCAGCACTGCGCAAATCTGAGGGGATATATAGGGAACTAATGTATTTGGTCGCCTATCATCATATATCCCGATTTATTTGTTCTCTCCTCCAACACGAGAGTTCCATTTAGGACAAGCTGTGGACTCCTGATGACGCTGATGAGATCAATTCAGGAAATTATTCTCATAAATATGCAAATGAAAGGGAGGACTGAATGAGACCCGTTGTGAAAGGCAAGACTTAACGTCAACTCCACACCTTTAAACTTGTTTTCCCGTCAGGCTCAGCATACACTACATTGCACATTACGTCAACGTCGGTTGAGTTTGACATCACAAAAACAACAGGAAAGAGGAGACGCTAATCAGGGATTCAATGAGTTTTCTCGTGTGTGATGGAACGGCAGTAATTTTGCGGAGGCTGTTGACATGGACGTGTGATGAGATTCTTCCGTAATTTCTGTATTATTTTTCCTCCTCATAACGTACATAGGCAGACAGCTGCTCGGAGGCGGCAGACGTTGGGGTGAGAATAGGGCGGAGACTGTAGGGATCAATTCCAACATGGATTCTCTTCACGCTCCATCCGCCACGTGGATCAACTCGCATTTTCTCATTCTCTTTCCTACTTCATTTTGCTCGGCAATAACTTCATTCATTCAGTTATCCATTCCAATTCAGAACTCTCGCCGACCACGCGTCTTCTCTTGATTGGAAAGGCAGACGACGCGAGAAAGTGTAGGCCCCAGAGGCCCCAATCTGTCAAAAGTTGGCGACAGGAATGAGGTCGAAGATTGAGACAGAAATGTCAAAAGTCCGCTGCAAACATGCCCTCAATTTCTATCTTTTTCCTCTATCTCTCCCTTCCCTTCTCCTGCATAGGCGAAATTCCCGGAGGAGTGTGTTCCTCGCATTTGGGGCACGAGACCGGAATTCAGATTCACCCTTGACTTCATCATGATTTTCATGGTCGCATCCGGGCATTTCCAGGTCTGACCTCGAAAAAGAGGGCATCTCATTTCAAGAGAAAACTTATCATACATTAACAGCCTGCAGAATTCAAACGAATTTCTGAGAGTGTGCACATTTGCATCAGTCGCACGTAACCATTATCAACCCATGAGGTAAAATTTTTCTCTTTCTAGATGATGTGGGAAAGGGGGAATCAGATTCCTTCATGTAAGTTTGATGTGGGGGCTGCAAAGGAATGGAATTACCCCCGTTTCCCCTCTGTGTATTGAAGAAGAGAGAGACTAGGACAGAAGAAGCAGAAGAGGGATAAAGAAGCTCAAGGATGAGAGTGGGAGGAGAAAAGCAATCGATGGAAAACCCGGTTACCATGACAACGGGAATGGTAGTTGGGGTGAGACCCCGATAGATGTCTCTTGATACACGTACCACCATCTTTCTCTCTCCTGTCGCCTCTCTTTTCTCATCGTCTTCTTCGTCTGGGTGAGTATCTTGACTTTCTTACTTCTAATGATGTTAACAGCAGCCTTCTAGCCAACGAAAATTTATCGTGCGATCAACAAGGATTCATCGAAAGCCCAAATACAATTAGAAAAGCAAGCATGGTCCATCTATATGAAAGAATCGCTGTCAGTTCTGTGTCTGGGTGAGCGCATGGCCAAAATGTGGAATGTTGGAATCCCTTAGTTTGGAACGTGTGAAATCAGAAGGTATCATAGCTTCAACATCGGGTTTCATTAAATAATATCGACATTAAAAAATAAAACTTGAAATGAAATTGAAAGCTCAAGGTCCTTTGAAGGAGTGACGTCCAACATGTGGATATCCTTTCCATTGATCAATATTCAGGGAATCTCATACATTTTCCTGGACAGTTGAAAAACATGGAGAGAGGAATCTTTTGGATGTTCTTCCTCTTCGGCCCCGCCCTCTCTTTCGACTACTTTCCCAAGGACTTTCCCGTGAGTGACAGCCATAACAGCTGTTGGATGCCAGCTGGATGTCGAGTTCTTCAGAGTCTCCTACTCTTCCTTTACCTTTTCCCCCACAGGTTCCGATGAGCTTTCGCGATGAACTTCTGAGAGAAATCCTGCAAAACCGGGCAGATCCAGAGCCTATGAATGGGGACTACTTTGATGAGTCTTCCTCCAGGTTATTTCCCCTTCATCCAGTCTTGCGCGAGGAAACGATTTGCCAATCTAGATCCCTGTCATTGAATATTAATGATGAATGCCTGAAATTCTCTGATTACGATACTGGACACAAGTATATTTTTGTAAACAGTTGGGGAGTCAACATCAACGAAGATCACTAGCTTTCGTATGCTGGCAGCTCCAAATGTCGGCAAATATTGATCTTATACTATAATATATTGCTCAGCACTCTCACAAGGTTAAATGTTGGTAAGGAGATTTAAAAAAATACTTTGACATGACTTACATGCTTTGGAACTGAACTTGAAACCATACTTAAGTGTGTTCTTTTGTCGGTAACCTTAGGATGGAAATGGCTCCACCGTTGGCTGTGGCTCGAGGATTCGGCTCAGTTGCAGGGAATCCGATGACCCGAGATCGAGAATACCTGGAGCATTCTCCTCTCTGGGGACATCAATACATGCAAGGTGAGGCAAGCCGCCTTTTCACGTCCATCCATGGGTTCCTCTTGTCCACGGAGGAAAAATGTATCCTGTAAAAGGAGGCGCCGGTGAGGGGAGGCAGAGGCTGAAACCAGATGGGAGCGAGAGGAATCAACAGGAGGTGAAGACGGATGCCGTTCTACCTGCATATTGCGATCCCCCCAATCCTTGCCCCATCGGATACACTGGCAAGTATTTTTTTTCTCTATTTCTTCTTCGTCAATGGACTAAGATGGGTGATTTCTGGTGATCTCTTGTCATCAGCGGAGGACGGATGTCTGGAAGTGTTCGAGAACACGGCTGGATTTTCCCGGGAATATCAAGCAGCTCAAGAGTGTCTGTGCGATTCCGAACACATGTTCTCTTGCCCGGAATCCTCCAACGGCAACAGCCTTGACGATGAGGAACTCGATCGCCTTCTCCGGGATTATCATGTATGCTTACCTCCCCTCTCCTCCTATGTCCTTATTTATTGTCAGCTGACGTTCTCCCCCTCCAATCCCTATTTTTGCAGATCGAGGGACAGCACAAAAGTCTGGTGGCGAAGAAATTCCACGTCAAAAAAGTAATAATTTCCTCAGTTAGTAATTATACGTGAAAATTTTCCCAGGCCACTTAACGTCATCTCTGCTGATCTTTCAGGATCACAAGGTGAAACGCAGCTACAATGAAATGGAGAACATCGCCAAGGAACTCGGAAAACTCCACAGTTCCTCCATCGTGAGTTTTTTTTTTTTTTTTAAGAGAGAGAGGAGCGGTTCAGTTTTTTTTTCCCTTTTCGTTTTACTCTCCCCCCTCTCTCAGCATGAACCCAAATATTATCAAGAGATTCAGTCTTCATCGATCTTGTTTTTATCTTCCAATCCAGACCCGGAATCCGTTTTTGGAAGGTCCCAAGCTCCCCGTGCTGGCCAAGAAAGGAACGAAACTTCATTAAGAGCCCTCAATGTATTTTTTTCGCCCTCCTTTCACATCCCTTGTCTGCCTCCATGTGCTACGAAAGAAAATCGTGATGTTATCGTGATCTCACAAAATATTCTCTATTGTAGAAATTCTATCCAATGTCGCTATGTTCAAGAAAGTAAAAAGCTGTCGATAGAGTCGCTAAGAAATTCGTTTTCGTTGAAGTCAGAATCACAGACATTAGTTCTTTCTTGATGAAGCAACGCAATGACAAGCTTTCAACGCATGAACGAACGGATATCTATAGCCGTCATATCCCATTTCAATCAAAGCAATTGAGTGAAACTTGAAACTTAAAAGATACACAGATAGCCTCAGTCAAAGAAGTTGCTCATCGCTACACAAACCATGTATGCATTATGTAAACCCACAGGCTGTGTAAACTAAAGGAAACGTGACCCCGAAGTAGGCGGGGAGTCCGGATATCTCCATGAAAATATTCCCCACAGACCCTGTTCGCTACCCCTTATCCCCGTGACTGGAGTGGAGGTACCTAGGCTGATTGGGGTCTTCCGTCCCACTCTAATTTTAGAGTCTGCACACTACTGGGTCGGATGTTTCAAGTGAATCACCGAAGGAAGGCACGGGATCGAATTTGAGAAGCTTCAGATTAAATCTTGGTCAAACCTGCGGTACCATCGATGCAAGTGTCTAGAATCGAGTCTGCAACCTAGATTTCATGATTTCAGTAGGCATGACGTCAACCGTTGTCAGTTCGAAAGAAGAGGTAAATAGTCCTTGAACCCAATGCTGGATGTCATGACGCAAAAATTAAACTTTCATGGCATTTTTCCACCATAAATATTCAGAATTTGTTCCCTGGAAGCGGACTCGTGGTTATCTGACCCAGATTATCAGAATGTTTCATAATTCTTCACTGCGTCTGTTGGGAGAAATCTGAAAGAGAAAGGTCTGTTAAGTTATTAATCCTGCATCAGATACATTCACGTAGTAGTGAATTTTCCTTCATTAACACAACTGCAGCAGTCGTCCCACGAAAATGCGTTTCCCTGCTTAGACTCCCAGTACCGCAGCTTACGAAAACCGGTACAGGAGTGCAAATAGACGACGCTGATTTTTTCGAAGATCAGAAGAGGCTTATGAGGACTTATGGATATCCTGGTATACCTCGCACATTCTGTACCATCAATTATCGTGATGTCTTCAAGGCTCATCTAAGCAAGATACTATGATGACTTTCCGAGCTGATAGAGTCGTCTGGCCTTCCTAGAGTAATGAATCAGAGAGTTCCAGGAGGGTAGAGCAAGCATTTTCCTAGTACTTCGTATAGGAGGGCACACAATATTTAGTCCCCCCCCCCTTCTGTAGTCCATTGGTATAACTAAACAAGGAATGCTCTTTACTTCTGGAAAGAACACTTAATGTGAGCTTGCAGAGATGCATTTGAAATGTTTGTATGCCCACAAACAACATTTATGCACACTTTTAACACATTCACGCCCAGCGACTCCAGAACACTATGGGTTTAAAAACGTAATATTACGGTTCCCGGCGTCAATGGGTTAATCTCTGATCTCCATGCTCCAGGATGATTCAGGAGTATACTGGAGGATTCCCCGGTTAATCACTTCACGGGAGTGCTGGAAGGCTTGAAGGACAACACTTGACTCTTCCAGCAGCTTCTCAAATCTTGTCCCTCCCTCATCAAGCGTGCATGAATGCTGCTGGTGGACATGAAATTGCTGGAGAAGCATGAAAATTTGGATGAAAAATTTTAAGGCATCCCTACAAACTCATAATTAAATGTACCTTCGTAATGTAAAAAAGAAAAGATTTTATTGTCGAAGTTATACCAGTGGGCTCCACAGAGGTGGGGCTAAATATTGTGTGCTATCCTTTGCATGTAAGTTTTGCAACATTTAAAATTATTTCAATTGCGAATATACCCGAACCTCGATCGCTTCAACTTTTCTTCTTTCGATGACACATGCACATTCGTTCTATACTACGTTGATTCTTAATAAAACTCTGCTCGTCGTCCTTTGATGGTCGTTACTTACTCTGTTACTTAATCCTGAGTCCCATTTCTCTCCTTGAGAAAGAAGCTAAACAGAAATCCAAGGGACTGCTGATGTTCTCTCATACCGAGGGAAAAAATCATAAAAAAAAAACGAAAATCGACCATTGGAAAAATTGTGACTCATTTATTCTCTCTGACAACCAGTTCTGAAACCTCTGAAATGCAAGGGGAAAATATTTGACCTGGTAATATTAAGGTGACCAGACGTCCCGATTAAGGCGGGACATTCCACTTATTCCCGTGTACCCCAAAGAACTAAGCAGTTTAATACCAGTTCTAATTCATGTTTTTACAACAATACATATATAATTGCCAGTGCAATAAACACATTCTTATTCTTTTTCATGAGACAAGGGAAGTATTAATCGGGTGTCCCGCTTTCGCGACGCAGAAATCTATTCACTTTGGGTAATATGGATCTTGTGTGTCCTCGATTTCACTCTGCGTCGATCATCTGCAACTTTGATACCTACTGAAGTAAAACAACTTCATAGCAAATGGATTCAAATTACTTCGTACCACCATTAATTAACATTAGATCCATTGATCTGATGGCATTTCTATCATGGGAGATGTACCCACCCTCACCTTGGAGATTGGGCAATATAATTACGAGCTATATTGCCCAGTCTCAAAGGTGGTACCATTACCTTCTTCAAATCAGTTGCCGGCTGGGCTTTTTGTGAATATCATGTCGTTTCCTATTAAAGCCCGTGAAAAACGTCATCGATGGCGGAATATCACCGTTGTATCGACCTGGGACCATTCCTCAGTCGCGAGATCTTGCGGATTATGACATCTGTGAGAGCAGGAAAGAAGCTAATAGTTGATGTTTGGAAACGGCAGAGTGCAATTTCACATTCCAGCCGGTGAATATGGCGTCAAAGGGAAAGACGGATGACCAGGTAGGCCTAGGCTAATATTTCTTGATTTTCGCCTCTACCTTGTCTCAAGTCCAGAACCGGGAAAATCTTTCACGTCAGAGCCAATCCCGCAATTTTTCTGCGAGCGGTTTGCAATTGTTAGCTGTGTATTTTTCATGCGGGAAGCAAGGTGTATACAGGGTGTCCCAGAATTAACTGAACATAATGAGTTTCATATCCGGACCGCCCTGACCTCTGCTACTTCAACCTAACGCGCGAGACCTACTAGACTATGCCTTTCTAGGCTAGGAGGAAGGACTTATGTTCGGTAAATTTTGGGACACCTTGTGTAAGGGACTAGTAGACTCAATGATGAATTGGCCTTCAGACTTGACAGGCGTCAATCACTATATCCTAGACCTAAACATGTGGGTTCAAGGGCATAGTAAAGATGTGTAGGCTAAAATATAGTGGCTGTTTTATAGAGCCTATTGCTCTTTGGGGAAATGAATGAAAATGTTTCACTTATTTCATATAAAATTTTCTGCTTTGTTTGATATTACTTTGAACAGGAAAAGGTCATATATTGAAGCCTGCATATGGAAAAGAGCAGAAAGGTAACAATGCATCAGCCAAAACAGCCCTTCTAGGCCTAACGGCCTCTGGTAATTGTAACCATTACTTCTGCTCTTTTTTTCATGTACAGATTTTATTCAAGCATTTTTTCCTCCATTCATCTCTCTAAGCCCAGCCTTATCCTTTTATACCTTTGAGTGCATAGAATAGACAGCAAAGCCATAAGACAAAGTGAGGAAGCATAAATAAAATTTATATTATTAACTTTCCAACAAAGAAAGGTTTTTATCTTGTACCATGAATTGATTTTGCTAAAAGAATTACAATTGCTTGGCCTATTCATCAGTGCTGAAACATGCCAAATAGGAGAATCAGGTGCATATTTTTTCAGTCTTGTTTTAGTTGCCCTTCTCACAAAGGAAGGTTTGGTACTATGGGGTAGTCTAAAGAGTGATAATAGAGGGCAGATTTATATTCCACAAAATATGTTCCTGTGTCTATAAGACATGACTAAAACATTAATGAATGTGACAAAAACCAAGGTCAAATATTTCAGTGATATGTAGATTGTGAATCAAGAATGCTTCAGTTGACTTTGATATAAGGGTATAATAATACTGGGTGATTGAGAAGTTGCATAACCCTGCCATGCCACACAATCTTGCCATGACCAAAAGAAACAGCACAGAAACTTTTTATTCCACTGGAACCTTGTTCCACTAGTGTAGCATCCATAACTTCTGTTTGAAGACTCAGTGGTAGATGTGCACACACAGTATACAAGTAGTATACAAAAGCCTATTGTAGGTGTTCAATAGTTGACAATACTTATTTTGTGTTGCATGACTTCACAATCACCCTGTAGTTTTGATCATTTATGGTCAGCTAGTATCACTTTTTTGCACTAGACGTTAAGCCCATTTTCACTTTAATTGACCCTTAACACATTTGCCATTGTCTAACAGCAAAAGCTGACTAGGCAGTCACTATATTAAACTGTCATTGCCTGTTTTTGATGATGAACAAGTTTGGTTGCAGATGGATAGAGCTAGAGATCAGAGATGGTGCTTACTAGTGTCTAAAAAGCCTATGTGAATTAGCTCCATTCAACTGTAAATTCATTAAAAGAATTGCCACTGCCATTGAATACTAAAAGATATGGCTTTGAAAATGCTGATATCTTTCCTGCATAATTTTGCCTAGCAAAAAGGGCTTATTCCCCCAGCCAGCATGTTTCCATTAAGTACATGTGAATGTTTGTGATGAAGCTTAACTCTTTATTGCATTGCGTTCCCATTCTGGAACATACCAGTATAATCTTTATACAAAATGTCTAAAGTCTGACTCACCTGGTGCCAAATGGGCAATTTCTGAAGCATCCTTGATGTTCCTGATAGAGAAAAGCATAAATAATTTTTTATTGTGTGCTTGTTACCAACCAACTGGGAGCATATTGTTGATTTTTTATTATTATTATATTTGATTTAAAAAAAAATTTGTCTTGCATATATTGTCTCTTATCTTTATCTCACATCATTGTCTGACCTTTTTGAAATGTTACCTTTTGCAGTTTTCTTCCATTTTTGACCAATACCTAAAATTGCAATAAAATGACAATTTTGGAAGTTTGATGTAAAGTATCTTATATTCGCGCCTCTCAGGAAATGTATATGAAATTTGTGAATCTCTGTGGGCTTATGAATCAATCTCTTAACAATAGGCCTACATTTCTTTCATCTCTTACCTTAAAATTCTTGCAAAATTCTGCCCACTCATTTTTTCGCAAAGAGCTGCATTTTCATTGAGAGATGGAGGAACTCGGGCCCGAGATTTGTGCGCTCCACGCCTACCAACTACTCTTTCGCTGATACGTTTCCTCACGCAAAAATAAAATTCGAGTCACCTTCGCGTTTTCGCTCCTGGGCTGGAGAAAATCGAACAATAATTTTAGGACGTTTCAAGGATACGTAGAAGTCGTAAAAAAAAATTGCCTTGCTATCCTCCATCTCATAAACTCCAATGAATCGCAAAGAGCGGCGCGTTTTTTTCGTCTCATCCGGTATATATGGTTTTGCTTTTAAATCTGCCCTCTACTTGGAGAATCTAGTAGGCCTACTATAGCTTTACTTTTCACGTGCAAATTTGAATTTTTTGTGAGGCCTATTCCATTGTTGGTACTCGGTGGGCAAACAAGAATGTAGTAATATATTTAATACCATTATCCTCATATTTTCAAAGTTCTATAATCTCTCAATAGTACTCACCAATTATGTGTAGTTTGCTTTGGGTCAGTTAGGCTAGAACTGCGGTTGCTATATTGATTGAGTACTGTCCCGTGTAGGCTCTAGCGCAGTGGTGTTCAAACCGCGGCCTCTGATTACAAAGACGTACTTTTCTGCAAAGAGGAGTTTCTTACTTGTATCAGTAGGTTTTTTTTTTTTTTTCAGTGCGTCTCACTTAACTCTTATAGTGCCAGAGCCGATTAGAGCGACGCTACGAATTTCATTGAAAAAGGCCAGTGTCTAAGAGCTGACGATTAAAGGGTTAAGAAATGTTTATAGTCCGAGCGTTCGATCGTGTTCCTTCTTGAACTTTGGACATTTTAGTGCCAGCTCTTCGACTCTGGCATTTTGAAGCGATATTTGTAGCGTCGTTGAAATCGACTCTGGTACTATAAGGATTAGGGTTGGTCACGTCTGGATGCGACCTCCTGCTCAAACAGTTTGAATATCATTGCTCTTACAGTTATAATGTTACATCCCCCATCCAATATGTTCAGTTCCTTTGCAGCATTGATTATACCCTGACAGAGTCTAGAATTGCATTATTATGCCAGATTTTCTTGTTGGCCCAGGAAGGAAAACATTTTGACATTCTGAAATCCTCACTTCCCCTAATCCCACCATGTTCGCACGCACCCAATATAGTCTACAAGTTCATTCCTCCTCACGGGCACCGACCAACCTTCTTTTTATGATGATATAGTTTCGGCGAGTAAATATGATTACGTTTATGATGACCCAGACGGAAGATTCTCCGTTTCCCTGTGCGCCCCCATATAAATTCCCCTCCTTATCCATACTCTGTCCTAACCGGATATCTTGAATCTCGGCATATATTTGAAGGAATCTAACAAGATGGCGATGCTGGAAACCAAGCAAAACCCCATCAGAGAGATCTTGCTCCTGGTGGCGGCATAAAATGTATATCAGCATGAGCCAGGGAATGCGTGATAGTGTCAGATCCTCTCATAACATTGCGCAAGGGAAAGAGAAAAGATTACGCAAAACGCAGCAACCTGTCATTCAGTTTTTACATTATCCCCTCAGGACTGCCCATTTGGTGAAATAACACGAGAAGGGTCGTATAGACGTGCAAGAGCAGCATTGCATTTACTATCGCATGGGAGGAGCCATGTGTGAGAAACGGTGGTCTTGTACGAGGATGAGAGAGATAGACTATTTCTGCCTTGAGTCGTGGTTCTGCCAAGCCGGCATTCTTCTTCTGTCCCTCCCCTAAAAATAGTCGAGACCCCACTTATTCACAAGGAAGGAGACACCATTTCGAAGACGAGAGAAAGCAAAGTTTGTCAACTTTTTTTCTGCGTTATTCCCGCTCATCATCACGAGTTTCATAACGAGAAGGCGTGAAGGTTATTGACAGGTTCCCCTACGAGCCAGTATTTTTTTCCCCCTGGCTACCCTGGTAATGCATCCTTGTCTTAGATGAACGAGGGAGCAGGAATGCGATGGTCCTGATAAATATTGCCCACGACAGTCCAAACATTTCCATTTGGCAGGACTGGTCGTTCGTGAACTCTTAATGATTCGATTGTCTATCTACGAGACTGATAGCATTTGTCTTGTTCTCTTTTTTTTTCCCATCCTCTTCCGATCTGCATTGTGACGGCATGATGAGTTAACCTCAAGCACCCAGTTCACTGCAAAAATCTTTTAAAAAGACAATCAGTGTTGAAAAAATCTAACCGCACTGACGTCCTTTTTGACAAGGTCGGTTCGTGCGTCTTCCTCGAAGTGTCGTGGGAACCGGCTCTTCCAGCAACAAGAATGAAAGAAATATCGCTACCGGCACGCTGATATACTGGATAAATCGATCAAACATGATGTTCGGGATGCATCTGTTTCTCCGAAATATATCCATAGGCGTATCTTAGGCACTTGCGTGCATTGAGGTCTTGGTAAGGAGAGTAGAGGTCTCGAGTTGCGCAGCAAATGTTGGGATTTAAAAGCCAAAAAGGAAGGAGCAAGGCGACTTGAAGTCGTTTGTTCCCCGTCCGTTGATGGGCCATAGCGGAGACCGTGACAGGCATCTCAATGAGATTTCACTCAATCGGCAATGGGCTATCCATTTCCTTCCCACCTCCCTTCACTTTGCCCTTTGATTTCCACATCTCAGCTGTCGAATCTAGGGATTCCTGTTCATGGCGCTTTATTGAAAACGCCCTGATAATGTTTAAGGGCAATCGATGTTCATTACTGGCTTGATCTGTGCATGGGCAGCTGCCCGGGAACTTTTCCTGAAAAGTTCCAAGCGTGTTCATTAGCAGGAGACCCCAGATGGAAGTTGCTGAGGGAGAGAGAGATGGAAGTAAGTACCGGCATTTAATGACGAGAAGGAAGGAAAGAAGAGCAATAGCGGGGCGTCAACAGGTCATTTGCATGGAATGTTTTTCCCGTTCATGATTGATAGGAGGGAAATTATGTTGTATCTGTCGTATAGTAGCGATGTAACTGCACGGGAAAGAGGAGCACGAGGAATACTATGCCCTGATGCAAGATTACATTCGAAAGATTTTAATGATCTTACTAGAGTAACAGACGAAATCCTAAAAGACAAATATTCTTATTAGTAAGAGGCCAAATTTTCACCCCTTGATTTCGTCCGCCTTGAGTCAGTCAATTCCATAATTTTGCTCATATAAACTGTCATATAGGGCGAAATCAGATGCTGATTGCGGCTTAAAATGAATAGATATTTGATATGGATAACATGATGCATCTTGTAAAGTGCTTCTCTTTTGTCATCAATTTTTTTCACTTGACTAATATGCCTACGTGTGGGAAGGTGTCCGAGTCAAGTGAAAACTCTGACGTGAAAAACTGATATCAAAAGGCACTCGCTCACCATTCCCTTTCAAACATCCATTGAGCCATTTGGACTAACTGCTCATCATCGGACCCAGATCCGTAAATGGAAGATTTAATTTCCGTTTTCTCGTTCACTTGTCGATATTGCAGCTCCTTCCTCAGGACTCATCTGGAAAGCCAAATAGACACGCCATTCACTTGACCAATTACATTGTATCCTGTACTAGTAGAGTAATGAGGTTGCTGTCCCTTTTTTTTCCTCGGTGCATGCATGCTGGGGATTTAAATTCCTTCTCTTGTCTCTTAGTTTTAATAATCGCCATTATTCACTCGAGCTAAAACGTTTGGCACGGAAGGTGTTCATTTGGAAGATTGTAATATTTTATTTCTTTATAAAATTGGCAGTTGAAATGTCTGAATTCTGCGCTCAAACACCGTTAGGATGCGCGTGCGCGGTCAGCTTGAGAAAATTAGATTTCTGCAGTTACTGCTAATTGCAACTACTTGTGGTTCGTATGAGCATGCAATTGGTACAGTTGACTGAATTGATTTTATTGAAAACATAGCTCCCTGCTTGTATCGCCTGACATGGTTTATAAATGTCCGCATCAGACGAGGACTACGTAACTACCATAAACTAACTTCCAATGCCAATGCATCCTAGTAAATGCTCTATACGTTGTCGTGAAAAAGGATTGCTTGGTTATGGTTTTATGTTCATGTATTCGAGTTGTACGTTGTAGCGGAACGAGGAAAGGAGGGTCGGGGCTGGGATGTACAGGGTCCGCCAAAAGTAGTGTAGGGATTTGTCTATTGAAAAACTTCTGAAATATCGGTGATATTATTTTTCTCTTTTTTTTTTAGGTTGTAGAGTGGGCCTTAGAGTTTTATGATGAATCGTTGAACAGTCGAACAACATGCAGCAATTGTGGAGCTTTACTTTTTTAACGGACACTCCATCCTCGAAGCTCAGTGCGCCTACCATTGATGGTTTGGTTGAAGCACCTTCTGAACATGATATTCATTGGTGCATTGCACAATTTCGTGGTGGTGTTGCTGAACAGCCACAATCCAGAAGACCTCGCAGCAGCTGAAATTCGCAACGCGTAGAGACTGTTCACCAGGCATTTCCAGNAATTCCAGAAAATCAGTGCATTGCCTATCTCAGGAGTTAGGAATATCCAGAACATCACTGCATCGCATTTAATCGAATGAATTACACTTCTACCCACATAAAATTCAGCTTGTGCAAGATCTGCATGGATGGATAGAGTTCCTCTCCTCAATGCACTGATTACTTGGGACTCCCCAGAATTATCTGACGAATAGTCTCTACACGTTGCGAACTTCTACAGCTATGAGGTCTTCTGGATCATGGTTGATTTGCAACACCTCCATTGGCATGAAAATGTGCAACACACCAACGAATAACATGTTAAGAAGGTGCTTCACAAACACCAAACCGTCGACGGTAGAAGTGCTGAGCTTCAAAGATGGAGTGTCCATTAAAAAAGTAAAGCTCCACAATTGCTGCATGTTGTTTTCGACTGTCCAACGATTCATCGTAAAACTCCAAGGCCCACTCTACAACCTAAAAAAAATGAGAAAAATAATATCACCGATATTTCAGAAGTTATTCAATAGACAAATCCCAATACTACTTTTGCCGGACCTTGTATGTATTGACGACAGAGGCAAAGGCCCTTCGAAAGGGTCGGATAAGTGGTGAAATCGCTGGGTTATCCGACGGCTCGTTCGACACGGGGTCTACTGAGTGCCGTCGGTACACGAAATCATCCCACAATATTTCTGCTTGAGATTTCATTAGAGTAAGGCTAAAACTCTGTTAGTGCAGGATAAATCTCAGGGAGAAGCATAAACAAAAGTAAAAGCTTAATTGCTAAATAGTGTCTGGGTCGTTGTTTTTCAAGCAGTGGGATTGCTGAAGGGGCTAACTTTTTCAACTCTATGGGGCAGCTTACAACTACCCCGAATGGGTGAAAAAGTTTCCAGCAGAAGTCGTTGTCAACTCCTTCGTCTCCCAGTACCAAGAAACAATGGCTTCATTCCCTACATTTTCCAGTTTCCGGAATCACCATTTAACAATCTGTATTCAACATTCTCCAATCAATGCTGATCCAAAAAATCACAGATTTATTGCCATGAAGACTGGAATCACACAACGGGATACAAAGGATCCCAAATCAAATTAAATTCTACAGGTTAGAGGTGTATGCAAGACTTAAAGGAAGAGGAAGGGAGCCACAGGATCGAACCAGTTGAATGATGACTGGGAGTGGGGGTCCAGCTTCCTGAATCCCTCTTCCTTATATATGCAACTGTTGAAGGTACAGGGAAGTAAAAAGCATATAAGTTGCACCTGGCTCTGAAAATCCAGTTTCATAGAGAATTGAGAAAACCACTCTTTTGCTTGAATCTAGTATGAATCTTGAATCAAACAAAGGCTTGCAATCAATGCATCTCAACATCTCAGAATTGACAAACAAATCAAGGATGGCTTAAGAATTACTTAAATTACAACCTCAGCCAAAGTAATTCATACTCTTTTATGCTCAAATTCATCCTCTTTGGATGACAGGTCTCAAAGAATCACAAGGGGGGAAAAAGTGACATGGAAAGACAATACTGATCATGTCATTAAACAATTCAGAATAATGAATTAATGAATCCAATCACAAGAGAATCACTGAAAATCCAATCACATCAGAAGTCACAGAGAATCAGATCACATCAGAAATCACTGGGAAGCCTAACATACCAGGAATCACTAAATCACAAAAGTTAGAGAAAGAAGGAATACCAACTAGGTGCAAGAATATATCAAAGGTCAAAGGAAATTAGAGATCTAATTTAAAAATAACATCAAATCAACAAAACTCATTTACACTTAAGAGAAAAAAATAAGACTGAGAAAACTCTCAGAAAAAATGAAAGGAATGAATGAATCAAGATGATGAAGATCAGGGCCTACATCACAACAAAGTCCTGCTAGGTCCAGGTGAATACAAATCACAAGGAAGTGACAGAGATCAGGGTGTCCAAGGTACAACAGACCTTGCAAAAAGAATGGTCAGATCACATTGTCAGGCCTTAAGACCAGGCAAAGAGAGCACAGATCCTATAAGAAGAGAAGCAGAAGAAGTCCTGGAGAACTAATATTTGGTAAGACAGAACGCAAAACAGGGCAATGTAACAGAGACAGGCTGTGAGAGATACAGATAGTGTAAATTAAAAAATGGAATTGAAATCAAGCAGCTATGTATGAGATCATTTCAAAATGGGGGGGGGGGGGAAATATATTTCATCTGAGAAATAATTCAAACCAGGCCCACTCCATTTCCCCACTCATGCATGTTTGCTTCAACCAACAAACAGATTCCGGGAAACCAGTTCAACACATTGGAAAAAGAAGGGGTACTAGCTTAAAATAAAGCAATGAATGAACCTACAAGTAGACAACAGGAGCCATTGTAACTCAACAGATTACACACAAAGGGCAAAGTCCCTCAGATCTCACGAATTTGAGAATCATTAGTTGCACTCACAGATACAAAGAACCAACAGCAGATTGCACACAAAGGACATGAACCCTCAGATTTAATGAACTTAAGAGGTATGAGTGGCTCTTGTTTATATATAAAATAATAGCAAGACACTAGATTTTATGCAAGGGATGAGATCCTGCACATCACAGAATTTCAGATTTGTGAGCTCATTTTGTACATATTTATACCCAAGGTCTGTTCAATGCTCAAGAAGTGATGAGGCTCCAAAAGCAGCATTTGCAGGATGAAGACAGAGCTAAGGTTTGGTGATGTCTATCTTACCAAATGGACTTTCCTGGCACAGCTGGACCTGCCTTTGTTTGTGCATCACTGCAACATTAAGGAGAGAAACTGTTACCTTTCAGCATTGCATTTTGCTCACTAACTCATGCTTATAACATTATATAACACTTACAGATTATGTCAACACATCTTAACATCACAGTTTTGGAGAATACAGGCAATGCACCGTATTCAGGGTCGGATTTAAAAATTGTGAGGCCAAGGAAAATGGATTCTTGGCTACCCTCTCCCCAAGACATTTTACAAGATGGTGCAAGTAGCCCAGAGTCACACAGTTGAGTGCCTGTGGCAATGGGGTAGCCAGGATTTCGCCAATGGGGGAGTAAGCGGAATGATGGGGGGACTTACTTTTCCTCACCTGAGGGGGCTGAAGCCCCCCCCCCCCAGCCCCCTCTTGCAGCACCACTGGCTGGTGGTGTAAATTTTGATTTGTAACATCTACTACTTTACAAAAATACTTAACGTTTTTAATTTCCTTCAGGGGTCCCTTGGAAAAGTTGGGGCCCAGGGCAACAGCCCCCTTTCTCCCCCCTTAAATCTGGCCCTGACTGTATTGATTGTTGGAATGACTGCTTTTCGACATATGGGGAAAAAATATATAAAAAAGCCTCCTATTATGGCAGCTTTGTGAATGATTTTCTATTTATGGATTTATTTAATTTGGGTACAATGTCATACCTTGACATAAAATATTATTTGAATAAGGTGCTGATCCAGGACTGGATAAATTTCAACAACAGGTACAACCTCTTCATCAATGGTAAACTAACAGCTGCCAAGATGTTGTTTCAGAGGTCAGAAGAAATGGTTATCAAAAAGCAACTATCAGGATTTTAGGCTTCTCACTCCATCTCATCAATTTTGTAATAGGGAACTGGTGCTCTATGGGGCCTATAATTTTCAAGCAAGAAGAGTAAGCCTCTAGTTAGAAATCCATACCATTTCCTTCAGTTTTGATATTGCATTGGGTCACTCAGACACCTAGCATATCTCACTGAAGGTATTGCTACACCCATAGCAAAAACATTACAACATTGGGGGAGAGTACCTCATTAAACTTTAAACCAAAAAAGGCATATTTTTCTTTTGCTTGAAAAATTCATATGTGAAAGGGTTCATTAGAATGAAAGAAATAGTGTTGAAATATAGTCTTTCTTTTTTTCAACCATCCTATAAGTTTTCCTACGAAAAGCTGGCAAAAGTTAGCCAATTGAGTTCATTTGACAAAATTTGACAAAAAGCCTGTTGCAATTAAGAAAATATACTCATCATTAACATGTCACTGATGCAAATCCAATCAAAATAGATGCAGCTTGAAATTCCAAAGAAAACTAAAATGCAAATTAACAAGCAACATCAAAGATGTCATGACAGAAGGAAGGCAAACAGACCCAGGAGAGCAAAAAAGGCTCTGACAGCCTCAGCGGAAGTTGTGATGGATGGGGGGAAGAGTTCTTGATAGGTTGCCTTCTCACCCTTATTCCATTTCTCTCCCACCTTCTCATAAATACTGTCAGCAGATGGCATTCTCCATGCAAGACGAGCAGCTATAACAGAGAAAACAATCTAAATGAGAGCATGCCACATACAAGGTTCCTGGGAAGAGGGGGACAGTCATCATTCATACATTCAGCCTCGTCGGGGATGCTGAGGATTGGGGGAAGGGGAGGTCGCTCCTCCTGGATCGCCTCACCTTGGAAACTACACAACCACATAATGACTTCAAAAAGGCTCTTTCTCTGACATGTTGCATGAGCATGGAAAGAACATAAGGACCTACCTAGGGGGCTCTTCTTGACCTGAAGTCATCAACTGGGAAGGCACAGAGATACTGATAGACCTCTCGGCTCCAGAGGATTCAGCTGCCCGCAAAATTGACTCTGTCCCACTCTACAAATAGAAGACACATAATGGAGCATTTTCAGAGATTATATATAGCATCACTGAAAACCCATTACATTCTATCCAGCATATGCTGAATAGAATGTAATGAGTTTTTATAAATGGGAAAATATGACAGCATATATACTTAACAGATTACTTCCAAAAGAGTTAATTCTTTGATTTTTTAAAATGCAATTGAGTCTTGAGTCTATTGAGTCTTGACTAAGAAACAGTGGCATTTGGTTATGGTAATAAACATTTGGCAAGATACTCTATAACACCTTAACTTTGCTTGACTATATATACTTTTTTAAAAGGTGGAAAGTACAACTAGAAGAACCAGTTTAGGTGAAGACAGTGGAGCCAAGATTTAATTCAGGTGTATGTGGAGATAAGGTCAGCTCTTAGTTCTTCACTGCATCAGACACCTTTGAGTTTCATTGAGATAGTCTCCATATTAGCATGACTTGTAGAAATAGTTTCTTGATGAGTATAATTTTGAACTGAGAGTATTCTCATAGATTTTTAAATGTATTTTGTAATGGAGACAATGATACTAATGCATTAAGGTAAGAGGAAGACAAATTTTCACATGTAATCTATTAGCCACTGGCTTCAGCATGAACAAAATAAGGAGGAAAGGAAAATACCAGTGGAAATACTGGGTTTATAAAGCACAGCATAGATGGAGATACCTTTCCTTGAGGAGGGATCTCTACAAAATCAATTCAGGCAGATAATTTTTTATTGAATCACAGTTACTGATTCTGTTAGAATTACTGATCCTTGGTCATGCAGTGCATTACAGTAACCAATGCTTCTCATGATGTGGAATGTCACTCTTTTCTCAAAGAAATTTGAGAAATTTATTTATTATAAAGGTGTTCCAAAAGAGTTCTTTTTCCATCTAGTTGTGGTGATAAAAAGTATGCTGCACCAAATGAAACTTCAGCCATTTTATTCTACTATTACAATGTATACCATGATATGCAATGATACCAACTGAGTTAGGCAAATAAGTGAGTAGGGCTTTCGACTTCAAAATCCATGAGGTATAGAATATTAAATATTCTCTATATTAAAACATGTTTTACAAATTTTTTTTATGCAGAATAGCTGCCTGTCAGGGTATCACATATGCCTCATCTTAGCTTGCATAACATTTTGGATGTAATTCAGGGGGCTTGACAACCCATTTCTTTTTGAAGGGGGGGAACCTGATAGGGCTTTTCTTGCCCTGTTAGCATGTGTGGTGCTGGAATCAAGCATGCATTATTTGTGTTAATGATGGCAATTCAAAAACATCAGTTGTCAAGTGTCCACAGCCTGTCCTAGGTTACACAAAGAAAAAAATACTTTAAAAAAGGTATGTATTGAGATTAAGAAATAGAAAGAGGTGGGTAATGAGAAAGACCTCAGTTTGAGCTTCAGGGATGGACACTTGAGCTTGTTGTTCTTGCCTCTCCCTCATCCTATCATGCTTCTTGTCAAGTTTGTTTCTCTTGCCCTCCAAATCCTGTTGCAGATGGAAGACCCGTCTCAATAGCTGTCGGTGCTCAATCTTGGCTTCCTCTTGCTCTTTCCTACCTGCAGCATCCCGAACCTGAGCTGCCGCTCTGTTGAGATCTTCCTCAGCAGAATGTAGCTCCTCCTCCAAAGCTGTAATCATGGCTGTGAGATCATCATCAACAGGTGTAGCCTGATGTTGCCTCCTTCTCTTGGGACTCCTCATATCCTCCCTTTCAATACTTTCCCTTTCCCTAGATTTTTGTCTTTCTCTCTGAAGCTGCTTCATCAGTCGCTTCCGTCGAAGAGTCTCCTCATCCCTTCGGGCACACAATTCATCCACTCTGAGACGATTGATCTCTTCATCCAGCTCCCTGATGGATTCTTGGATGTCAAAGATAGCCTCTTCGAGATCATGACTGGATTTTCGTCGCATCTGCTCTTGCATCTGAAGCAGCTGATTTTGAAGCAATCCCATTTGCCCCTCAGCATTGTCTGCCTTTTCTCGATACTCACTCATGTGCTGGTGAGCCTCTTCTTCACGTCTCCTTAATTCTTTCACTGCTTGATCTTCTGCATCATGCTCTTCTAGTGGAAGGGGAGGTTCTTCTGATCTTTGTCGCTGTGGAGAAGGTACCTCAGGTTCTTGTCGCCATGGGGAAGGCTCATGGGTACCACGATCAGCATCAGATTCATTAGTAGGATGGAAGGCTGGCAGAGAAGGAGCTCTCAGTGCTCTCTGAAAGAGAGCCAATAAGGGACCTCTCCTGATGAATGTATTCCCTGGCATCCCCCATAGATCCTCCTCTTCTGGTTGACTCTGAGGGAAATCTGCTGGCACACTCTACAACAACAGACAGACTATATGAAAGGGACCTTGCCCTCTGATGCTGGGGGGGAATCTTTCATCTGCAGACCTGCATTATTACCCTTCAGATATAGGGGATGAAGAATAGCTCATCAGGATAAGAACAGGGTATGGAGAGGAATGAAGAGAATACAAACCATGCCCTTCCCTTGAAGGCTTACTTTGCAAAGGTTCATGGAAACTTTTTCCCTCACACCTTTTCAATGGACCTTTATAAAGTGCTTAATACACATAGTATGAGTCTAATGACCATTATCATCTCTATTACACAGAAAAACCTGCATGGTCCATGGATATTAATGATAATAATAATGAAGTGGTGAACCATATGTTGTCACCAAAAACCATATTTTAAAATAAATTCATCACATTCCTCTTTCCTTCCCCAGTTACAACAGTACAAGCAGGTTGCTCAGCATTAGTACTGTTCAAAATGGGCATTAAAATGATTGATATTGGTGACCACTAAATGATAGACATCATTGACTCCTAAGATCAGAATCTGAAACAGCAGAAAAAAAACCTCAGGATGCAGACAGGAATAACATTGCTATAGAATCTACATATAGCAAAAGGAATATTAGTTGTTTCTTGCTTGTGACTTTGAGAGGTTTTTTTTCTTGAAAAGTCCTATTCATGTTCCAAGAAAAAAGTGGAGATAATGAGCCTCCTAGAGTATTCGTAAAGTTAATGCCAATGAAGCATGGTGATACCTATGCAATTTCTCCCCCATCTGTGATAACAGTCTGACATTTGTAGCTGGGATGCCTGTATTCTCCTTTCTGTACTACAGTACATAAGTATAATTGCTCTGGAGAGACAAATTGCAACAAAAGCTTTGCCCTTTAGTTTTTCCTTCAAGCATCTCCTATGCAGGCCTTGTAGTTTGGGGAGTAGTATAAGGTGATGAAAGCTTCCATGTGGAGCTTTCCTACATCAATCATTCAGCTTCTCTTTCAGCAGACAATCCTATATATCAATACAAACTAGAGTAATCAGAAAGAGGTAGTATAAAGCTGAGAAATGATATTCTGATATGCAGACTTATCACTAATCAGATCAATATTAAGATATGCCAACTATAGCATCCACCTTCCTTGGCAATGCCAGAAAGTCATAGCTCGAGTGTGCCATCACTACTATATAAGGTTTATCAGTGGCACAACCAAGAATAGGGTTTGAATTCCCTCCTGTCCCCCAAAAGGCATATACAGGAGGAGGAGAGAGTGTCAACTCAATGGTTGTAGATGTATAATAGATGATTGTGTGCTTTCAGCAACAGTCATGTTTATCTCTTTACATTGCACACATGGGACAATTTTGTCAAAACAACACCAACTTCTCATAGCATACTATAGGTAGTACCAGCATTCCTTGAGAGCCATATCACTGTGATCAAGTAGGACACGAGACAGAACTAAACAGACTGAGGAAATGAATAGGGATATTGAGTCACTGAAACTGATGAGAGAAAACCCTAGAGACCACTACACATGATCTAATTATCTGTTGGAGATGTGTGTGAGAGGAAACGAGCAGTCAGAAGCTTCACTGATTGCAGCACCCATACACATTCCAATCATGGTCCTTGGGCTCTGACCAGACAGGTACAGTGAGCTAATGAGGAATTGCAAAAGTTTCCTATTGTTGCTGCCTGTAGTCATGGATCTGAAGATAATGAGAAGCTTTCCTCAGGCTTTTCCTCGTTCATCTCTGGGAAAAATCAAGCAGAACATCAAACTAGTAAAGGTCTATGCTGTTTTCCATCAAGTTCAGTAGTTTTTTCACTTGCAGGGTTTTAGTAAACTACAAAATCATAGGGCGAAGGTGGTGATTAGGATGAGGTAGGCCTGCTGAGAGAGTGGTGAACGCGTGGAATGCGTTAGATGACGAAGTAGTGGCTGCCCCGCGCTGTGACTATCTTTAAGAAGAAACTGGACGCTTTCATGGACAGGCAAAAAGGTGGGGGGCAATGTTGACGTTAGGTACTAGACAGTAAGCAACTAGGATAGTTAAAAATAAAAAATAAAAAAAAAAATAAAAATTTAGCTTTAAGAGGGTTAGGACTACCCTAAAATTAAGGAATGCTTAACCTCGACACATGATATCGAAATGGGTGAAATCGCCTCTTGATATCACTAACTATCTTGAATCTTGAAAGATGTACATGGCACATCTTGATCAATCCCCCATAGTGCATTGCATGAAACATCAGATCCTGTTGCATACACTGTTTTCATGCAACACATTGGATGGCTGGAGGAAGGGAAAGTGCAGAAGATGCACTGGAATGTCAGATTCTGGATATAGGATGGATCTGATATCTGGATGGATTCTGGCTATCTGATGCCATCTCACACTACTAGATTTCTACATAAAATTGGGTCAGGTGATGATTGAATACACAAGAGAGGAATAGCAATATCTTGCTGATTTGAAAAATATCCTGCTTAAAGCTCCACTAGCTTATTGTGCGAAAAAAGCAGAGAGAATGCACGCCATAAGCAACCTTTCTGCTGACTTCATTAAACATGCAAGCATGCAATTTTTTGCTGCATTTGGGAAAAATGTTACACAATTCAATGAGCAGTTGTATAAATCACACATAAAATATATGTATAAATCAGAAACTATGTTCTACCAGCAAAGCCAAAATGCTTTTTTTTTAATGCAATAAAAGAGATGACTCACGGTGCGATCAGGAACAAATAATTGCCATGCAAGATTGAGGGAATTCTGACAGCGAGTCAAATTCATGTCAATATCTCGGTCAATCATCACTCGTGGTCGACGAGCTCTCCGTGCCTGAGCTCCCTGAAATGCAGCATAACACACAACAATGTAACCACAAAACTAAGAGTGACACATTAAAGAATCATGGCCATACATTTATAATCTGTAACAATATACAGGGTGGCTGAAAAGTCACCGTACCCCTATTTACCTTCTCATATATTTTTATATAGTTCGCGAAGAGAGATCTAAAAAATACCAGTGTGCCCTTCTCCCATGTCCGCTCAACACAGCGGCGAGAAAAGGAGCATGCTCGACCGGGCTGGACGACTTCTGTGAAAACTCAGCAGAATCAGTTTTGGCTGTTAACCATGGCAGACACCCAGGGCCGGCCATAGCTATTTAGGATTATTTAGTTATTTATTTAGCAAAGAGACTCCGAAGCGACACTGCTCTCACAATTCGAGAGTTTTTGGCTAACAAAAAAAATTCCTGTTTTGCCCCACCCGCTCCATTCACCGGACCTGGCTCCGTGTGAACTTTTTCCTGTTCCCCAAGATTAAATTTCACCCGAAAGGAAAAAGATTTGAAGATATTGCACAAGCATCAAGGAAAATGTGACGAGGCAGCTTAAGAGCCTTTCACTCCAGGACTTCCAGCACTGCTTCCAGAAGTTGCAGGAGCATTGGGATAAGTGCATAGCATCAAGGGGGGAATACTTTGAAGGGGACAACAAATAATTATAATGTACTTATTAAAAATAAAGTTTACGGATAAAAGTACTGGAACTTTTGATCAGACCTCGTATATATGAAAAGGTAGATAGGGGTACGGTGACTTCTCGGCCACCCTGTATAAGAACATAACATCCAACTGGAATGAGCCCTTGTCTATGGTCTTTCCATGTTGTACGATCAAAATGATAAAGGAAATTTAATATACTCAAAAATTTTATACCATAATAACTAACTATCTCATTTATACCCAATTGTTTCATTTCAGAACCTCATTTTAAAACTTTTTCATAACTTTGCTCATGCACTTTTCTAGGTCATGGTCTTGCATCTTGGGTCTGTGGATGAACACCAGACTTTCCTTGAAGAGGCATAGCTAAAATTAGAATTCCCAAGGAAGGTTGAAATATGCCTGTCAGTGTCACTGAACAGGAAGCCCAAGTGGGGGGGTTTAGGGTTTAAACTCCTAAACCCCCCCCCCCCCTTTCCTATGCCACTGATTGCCATCCTAAAAGGAATAGGATGTGGCATTTTTCATTGCTCTGGACATGAGGGGAGGAGGGAGGCAATGATGACTTGAATCTAGGGGCATACTTGGGGAGTTCTTAAGAACTCCCTTAACTGTGATAACAGATTGATGACTGGAACAAAAGGGGATTTAAAAAACCTCATTCCCCTGCCTAGCATCTTTCTTACTTTCATGTCTGCCCTTGAAAGAATGAGATCAATATCTCATAAGAGGGTAAAACATCACATGGATCTGACTATAAAAGGTCTGAGGGCACACACTGTAGAACAGAAAATAAGAATTTGTTAGCTGGCTGAACTAATGCAGTTGCAATACTTTCTTGAATTTCTAACTATTTTAAATAATTTCAACTTAACTTTAATTTGATTCTAAAAGTGTTGTTTTTCAAAAGCACAAATGTGTTTGCAAGCCTTCTAGAAGCAGCAAAACTAAATGTAATAGTTTTCTCAAGCCCAAAATATCATTCAAACAAGGAAGGGCAAAAAAAAACAAAAAAAACAGACACCTGGTGAAATATTGAAAAAAATACTCTTCTATGCTGAGGAGACAACATTTCCCATTTCCCAGAGTCTAGCTGGCCTTGGTTTGCTTGTTGGTTACCTTTAGAATAATAGCCACTCAGTGTAAAAAGGAGAAAATAACATGTTAAAGAAGATTTAGCAACACTGGTTAACATTCTCTGGGTTGCTTTCAACAGCCATGGCAGAAGTAGTAGCAGTATGAGTTTTGAGAAGATGAAGACTGATGACCTTGACATGGATGAATACAGCTGATAAAAAAACCCTAGTGTGTCATTGTAGTACCACTTTTCACTGTGAGCCTCTCATAAATCACATTTACAGCAAAAATTCCATGATAATAAACCATAAATGAAGTTACCCTAGATTTTGTACTAAATCTAAACCATGACTATTCAGGATGAGGAAGCAGATGCCAAATTTTCCCATTTGGGAATCTTTACCATTATCACTTCATAGTGGAGATAAAGAGATAAGACTGCCAATGATTACATAAAAGCAACTCCTCATAATAGGCCAATATGTCTCTGAGTCTAAAGAATGGAGATGGATACAGAGGATTCAGAAGAGCAGTCTCACATGTTGAGGAGGATGCTGTTCCCCTGCCCCTTCTTGTGAAGCTTGATATACTGACTGAGCCTGTTCTGGAGGAGCTTGAGATAACTGCAGTGCTTCTTCCAATGGAGCCAGTGGTGCTTCTTCCAGAGGAGCTTGAACCTGTGGCTGTTCATCCTCTATTGGAGCAATGGGTGCTTCAAAAGACCTTTGTCCTTCAAAAGACACCAATGTGTCTCGCCCACTACAAGTGAGAACCAATAGGCATAAATCTTCAACTGTAAAATTGGCACTTCTCCCACTCTCATAATTCTCAGGAATGCCAAAAAGTTTCAGTGCATATATTTTGAGGCTCTTTACTGCATCACAAGCACCATGCAAGTATCTGTATACAGTCAATAGTGGTATCAAATGTATTCATAATAGCATCTCATACATATTTGACTGGATTGGCTCTTTACTCAAAGGCTAGTAATTCTGACAACTTTTAGTCTTACCATTACCTGTAATGCTTAAGCATACAAGAAAAGGATGTGAACAAAGTTCTTTATTCTATATCATACTATGGAAAATGCTTATACACCCTTAACTGGGGGAAAAGTGTTAACTGGAGCATACCCTATTCTGCTTATCCTTTACTATTCTTGGAGGTGACTTGGCCCCTCATGGCAAACAAATCTGACCGGTGGATAATGTGGGCTTCTTGTATTGGGCCAGTGAAGAGTATCAAAATAGGCCATCAGCTAACAATATCAAATACCATCTAAAAAGGTCATTTAAGCAACCTTGGGATAGATGGAGAAAAGTCCTGCTTAGATATTTCTCCATCTACTCTAACGCCTTGTTGGCAAATTTCCAACCGTATTACTGTACCATGACCAATCCAGCTCCAAGCTGTCATCACAAATCCATGATTTATGGCTATTGATGTAAAGAGGGGTAACTTCCACAACAGTCATATTGCAGCACTCCCCCTTTTCAGATGGATTTTTCTCAATTTCACTTTTCTACACCTCTATTATCTTAAAAGTGAACCTCTGTTACGTTATGCCACAAGGTTGGCAAAATAATACCCTGTCTATGTTTCCCTTGTTAATTGGAAAACACTCTTTTGGCTCTGCTCTAGTAGAAATGGGAAAAGTTGGCATCCATATTTGGCATGTATTTAATCTGGATGTTCACCATAGACATAATTCAGGTGTGGACTGTAATGTCATGTTAGTGGTTGTCCCTCCCCCACTACCCTAGAGAGAGATGGAAGAATGACCACCACTTTCCATCATAGTATAAAAATGAACCTCTTGAGATAGATCTTGGTAACTTCTGTTGGAAGTCCCAATAAGCTACTACAGAACCTGAATGCATGAAATAAGAAGAGGGAAGAATTCTACTGCAACAAAGATTGAGTGAGATGCACTCACACAGAAGGAGGACCTGTCTGACTTTGACGTATGATAGTAGCTAGAGGTGACAACAATTCTGCAGGTTCTTCAAGGGAGAGCTCCCAGTCCCGTCGAATATCAAAAACACCAAACTGTGTGAAAATAGCACATGGCCATGCAGATAAGGCATGCAAGTTGCATCATGCAAAACATGAGAAAAACAAACTATAAAAACGTAGTCAGATAAGTATCAAACAAGCAAATGCACATTAAAACCAGGGAGACACTAATAGATGAATTAGGCCATCAGACTTAGAGCAGAACATGATCTCAATCCCATTCACATATTGGTAGTATCATTATAAACTGATTGGAGAGGCTAATATCATGACCTTCAAAGAGAGGCAGAGACTAGTAAGATAGCTTGAGGGAGAAGTCCCCATCCATGAGGCTCCAGACAAAATTAGGTAAGGGAGAGAAAAAAAAGACATGAACATTTTCAGCCCCATACTTGTCACATTATGCCCTACAATCACAGTATACTCAAATCATAGAGGTAGAAGGGGTTAAAGGCTTTCTTATACTTTTCTTTTATCCTCTGCCACCAAAAGCTTACCAGTTCTGTAATTCCAACAACACTCTGTCCTTTGTTTGCATCTCTCTTTTTCATTTCGTTTTTAAGCTATCAATTTCTTTTACTAACTTTCTTTGCACTTTTGCATATTTTTGTTTTTCTTTCTAGTTTTAAGTTTTCAAGTTTTACTTCATTTTGGTCCTTCTTTTCCCTTGGTTGTTGTTTTCTCAGGCTGGTACAATGCACTCTTTCCCAATGCTATTTTAAATTTATTGCATTCTACTTTTACATACCATATTTTTTTGCTCCCACTTTTGCAATGCATTTCTGCTAATTGATACTCTGAAGAAGAGAGGATTTGTTCTCTTGAAACATCAATTCATAAATTTCCAGTTAAATAATTTCTCCTGTTAGAAAATGTTAATTGTCACCTCATAATGACCAATCCCTTTGGTTTAGATGGTTTGGGCCATGCATCTGGGGCATGCCACAAGAGTTCCAGGAGTGTCCTCTAACTCTTCCACAAATCCTTCCTCCTTCTCTTCTTTCAAGGACACTCACATGTACTGTTAAAAAAATAAAATAATTTTGAATGGCACTATTTACTGGAATTTAAGAATTCTCTGAGTGCTGTGCCATGATCGCTTCGGGAGCTGCAAGTTTCCAATGATGTTCTAAACCCAAAGGATGAAGCAGATAGATAATAGGATAAAAACAAATAACAGATTATGTTCTGAATTGTGGGTACACAGGACATAGGAGTGTGATGTGTGCACAAAGTAGATCACTGTCCAACAGATAACAGTTGTTTTGGACGATGGCCCAGCCACCCAAATTACCATGATTTTATAATATAAAAAAAAGGTTCTTGAGTAGACCCAAGTGAACCAACCACATTGCCATATAGAACATGCAAAAAATTGGATGTTCAAGTGACAGAGAAGCATAACTGCTTCTTACTACACTAGCAAGGTAATGAATATGCAAATCATGCTATATGAGATATTAATCATAACATCAGGATTTAAATTAGATGATTGATTTGTGGTTTTGACTGAATCAATTGAATTTTGGAGATATCAGTTACAAGGCAAGACCTAGAAATCTTGACATGATTTGAAGATTTTCCCACTTTTGATTGAAATTAGGGCTTGAAGTTATTAAATAGAGCCATATCCCATATGCTGATGTCTCAATTCTAAAACTTCCTTTACTTACACCAAGCCCATCATATGAACTAACATTTGTGTACACAAAGAATGCTCCAAAAGTGCTACAAGAATCTTTACAAAATCAATTCATGGGTCCTTTCATTTCCCTGAAATGCCTACATATCATCATGTGAAACATTGCCAACAGCAACACCCATTAATATTTATAACTTTGCCTTCCATCAGGAACATTGTTGCACATCTAGTCAAGAGTACAACCTAACTTCAATGATTGAAAAAGCAAATTGTGAATAAATTCAGGAGATAGGAGTCATCAACATCATATGTGGAGGCTATGATGGCAAGCTGGAAGTCATGGCATCAAGCTCCATATGCAAAATGCACAAAACACATAATGGACAGTGGAAGGAAAAAACTCAAATCCAGACCACAATTTGACCAATGCTACCAAGAGTCCATGCATCACATGCACTGTCAGAAAGCTTCACACATATATTTTCTCAATAAGAAGATATAACTTTTTAAAGTAGTGTGTTACTAATTGATTTAGTGCATATCAGAGTGGGATTACCCATGTGAGCAGGTCAGCCATGGATTTGGTGTGCTTACATGAAAATAGTGGCAATTTCTACTTCATGGAGTACTCTCACAATATGAGGTCATCAATCAAAATCATGATCGATCAAAAAGTTCTAAGACTTAATTTTTAATGACGCTGTGGTGACTCTTTCCAACTGCTGATGGTTATATCCTTTAAACTAGTCCTCTTTGGCATCTACACAAATTTTCCACCGTTTTTTCAGCCACTTGAAGCATTGCTGACACTAATATTTTGGAATCACCAGCAGCGCTCGCAGCGCGTTCATAATATTGTTTTAAATGTTCTGAGATTTCCTTTCTCTTGCAATTTCAGCAGTTTCTGACCTACCCCGCAATCCTGTGCTTCATCAGCCATCCAACTCGTTGGGATTTAGCTCCTAGTCATTTATTTTTGTTCCCTAAATTAAATAATCTGCTGAAATGAAGGAGATTCCAAAAGATGAGTGCCAGCAGTGCTTCTGGCAGCTGAAGAAACACCGGAAAATTTGTGAAGATGCTGAAGAGGACTAGTTTAAAGAATATAACTATCAGCAGTTGGAAAGAGTCACCACAGCATCATAAAAAATTAAGTCTTAGAACTTTCTGATCACACCTCGTACATATGCTGTCTATAAAGACAATCATGTGAAAAACTTTCATGTAAGCATGCTTGCATGACAGCTTCATAAATACCCCATTACAAATAGAAATCAGATATTTGAGTTTCCAGGGTTCGTTCTTGCTCTTGAAAATTATGTATGAGTCTTCCAAAGCAATAATGCTAGGAATACTATTCTGGGAACAGTTTCCTGAGTTGACTATCTTGAGATGGAATCGTGTTTAAGCATGGATGTGAGGCTACTCCTGAAAATATAGCTCATAAAGCAGTGACTGAAAGAAGAATCATAAATGAAGATGCACACTTACCCCCTCGTCTTCCAAGTCAGCAGGGCGAACCAAAGGAAGATCATCCTCAAGCATAGTTATCTCTTCAGCACGAGCCTGGCAGGGAGCACCACGAAAATCCAACTCGGAAACATCTGGAACTGGGATTGAAACAAATTTCACTCTGCCAATTTAGCTTGATAATAGAGAGTTGTAGTAAAAGTAGTAAAACACCCAGGTGAACCTAATATTTCCAGAAACTCTTCCACTTATAATTCATCAAGCTCAATGCAAATGCTTCCTCATCCAGTGTCCTCAGTCAGTGGCAGAGGAAGTTTTCTCCCAATGGCAACTTAATTATTCTTCATGTAAGCAACATGATGGCCTAGACATATTTCTGTGACGAACTCTGCCACTACAGACTACTTCACTTATATTTCTAGGGCAAATATTTACTCAAATGAAAACATGTTATCAACATTTCTTGTTGCAAATTCCCCTCCCCAAAGTAATGTTTACTATGGCCAAATCTTGCTCAAAAGAGAAGGTTGTCTTTTAGCTTGTCTGCCTCTCAATAATTTTTTTTTTGAAAAAAGGGTAACTCATCACATGTCAGGTGAAGTAATCATGTTTCTCATTTTCTATGTAGGCAATTGGTCATCAGCATGCTGGCAATAAAGGGCTGACTGGAAAGAGATGTGACTCACGTGACATGTCTAAGAATGAATCAGGAAGTCTACCAACTTCATCTTGTTCCCCCACTTGAATTAAATCCCTTTGGGTAACAACGGTCTTTCTCCTTTTATTTTTGGAATCCTTTTGTCCATCAAGCACTCTGACAGAAAACATACAATACACAATACAACATCAAGATATGTACATAGCCAGTCATAATACTCCAGTTTAAATATCCTTCCTTAGGAATTGTTAAGAAGTCAAGGTTTCCATTAGGACGAAGAAAAGGTCATACATCAGTTCACTTGATCAACCACCCAGATATCCATCTCATTGGTTGACACATGCAATTCTCCTACAACCTTTTATGTATATTTTCATTTAGACACTCCTTCACAAATATCAGGGGTGCTAAGACCAGCTGAATGCATATGATATTGACACACGTTGAGAAAGTTATCTATGCACCTTGGCATCAGCTAACCCAATAGAAATCTTTGTAAAGCTATAAATTGACTCTGCAACAAGAGCAGCACTAGATGAGTGATAAACACTTACACTGTGGATTTGGGTTACAATAAATGCCACTACACTCTGTCCCAAAAAATATTGGAAGTTTTTTCCATTTTTAGCCACTTGTAATTGGTTCAGGCTATCACTCTGTGCATTTGTGGGTGAACTAATGCATCAAATGAGTACATGCATGCAAAGTTATAACAATATTCATTTGCTGGTTCTTGAAATACAGGAGGTGATTCAGAGCATGCCAGCAGTAAGGGAGTGCCACCAAAACTGTACACTAGTCCAAATTCAGCATTATGCCCCATACAGCATGGCTTACACGATGCGCACGACCAAGATAACTTCATTAATCTTTCCTGTTTGGCACTCAGATGAGGTACAGTGTCATTCTGTGAAAAGGCCTGTAACATTGATCAAAGCCCAAATGCTGCACAGTCCCCATCTTCTTGTGACAGGGGAATAATGAGTTCCCTCTTGGGCTGGCTGTGCTTGCACTGAGTGTGGTCAGTGGCAATGGTCTGCCACAACCTTACTTGGAATAAGCTATTGGATCTCCAAAATGAAACAATGGATTTTGATACAACTTTGCATGCATGTGCCATTTGATGTCATAGTCAGACCTCAAAAGTGCACAGTGATAGTCTGAACCAATTTCGAAAAGCTACAAACTGAAAAAGGTTCCAAGATTTTTTTGGGACAGAGTATATAAGATATTAAGCACAAATCTTCCTTCAGAGTCCAAAATTGAATAATCTCTTGAAATTTGTTAAAATCATAAAATTACCATTCCCAAAGGAGTTCTTTAGTGCATCCTCTATTTTTTAATAGCTTGTCCCCTGCAAAATGTACTTAGAATATAAGTAAGTAAGAAAGTATTTACATATTCAAAAGGTAACAGTGTAATTGTATTCATGTACTTAAACTGCATGTTTAGTGGTCACCCACCATTGGCAAGTTGACATTAGGTGGAGTTGCCATTGATGCCCAGAGGTGGATTAAAATGTGTATAAAGATTCAACAGTTAGGCAAGATCCCTCTATTGGAAGCATAATTGTGAATATGCATTCAAAATCACTATCTTTCACTTCCTTCAGCCTGGAAGCAGGTCACCCAGTCATAGTTCTGTTTCTTAATCAGTAACATGGCAATGGTCATATTATGTATTACTTTTATGACCTCAGCTAGCATTTCATGACACTGGTTTACCCATCACTCCCTCATAAGCAGCAGCAAGATAAAAGGTAGCTAATCTGGTCTAATTTTTCATCAAAATGAGTTTTCCCCAGTAGTTGTACTGGCTTATCAGTCAACTCTAGAGTGAAAAAATCAACTTGGAATAAGTTGAGGGCAGCCTCACTCTGATATTCTACCAGAAGATGTACAGGGAAGTTCACAAAACTTGATACCCCTCATGGTGCATATTAGGCTCTGGTTCAATGGCAATAGGTTCTTAATACATAAAGGCCATTTGCTGCCAACCACAGGCACAGTCAATGCATGTTCTCATAGATTATGAGATTGCAATGCTCAAGTAAACTCAGTGGGAAATGGGTTAGAGCATCAGACATAATCAATCAGCAGTGAAAAAATGGATTCAGTAACATCATGTAGCAGATAGAAGAGCCATAAAACTGAATCTGAGTCTATCAAGTTGCACTCTAAACAGGTTTAACAAGTAATGAAGGCTACTTTGTATGATAATAAGAGCACAGTCAAACTTGCATCCCATTGGCACCCATCAGAACAAAATAGGATTCCACTGGTACACTATGAACATCAAATAAAACTTTTCTAAATGCTGACAACTTATATCAGTAGGAAAATTCACATTGCTTCATCTCAGAGTGATGAGAACTCACGGAGTGGCTGGGAGTGGGAGGTCAATTACAAACTGTGCCAGGCGGAATGCTCTGATATTCACCACAGCTCTTGTTGCATCCTCTGAAAAGAAATCACTGCCAATCAGATTGCCAAACTCAAATGATGTAAGGTCATTAGGCAGCATGAAACATAACATCTGCTCAACCTTTCTCATGAGAATAATGATATTGAAGATTTAAATTAACAAAGAGTGGTTCAGCATACAAGAAGGCCATAGGTAAAAAGAAAAAATATCAGAAAGAGAGAAAAGGAGAGAGAGATTCAGATTTCAAGCAGCTGGGGAGGGCTAAACTATTTCAGTAATGTGGGATCAAGGTAAGTCCTTCACCATCCATGACTTTGATCATTCATCATCCATCTTCTACTACTTCCACTACAATTCAACAAAAATGCATAAACCAAGGGCTAAAACAAACTGCAGTAAGATGCACATCCATGACCAGCCCTTTTATCTCTTTATATTTCCTCAAAAAATATAAGAATAGAAGTGAAGAGAAAAGTTTTTAGAGTCCACCTTCCATTTCATCTTAAAGAGTATACACACCTAGAATAGTCATAACTTGTTCTTTCTTTGATTCTATTTGTTTTCCTCTTACCAGTTCCAAAAAATGTTCCCATGAAAATGAACAGCAATCTTGACAATTATGTTTCTATTTTTATTTAGAAATGGGTCTCAGTATGGCACCTTGGTGGCAGTATGACTATAAGCAATGTCTTATGGTTTCCATACCATGATGACAGTATTCCACAGTCTTCATGCTGTGGTGATAATGTTGGAAAATGGAAAGGGGTTGGTATGATAATCATGAGAACTGAATACTGTGGGATGATGAAAATACTTATATACTACAATGCCCTAGTCTGCATTACAATAAGTGATGAACACAGTATGGGTCATGAGCCTCTTTTACTCAAAATCTTATAAATGTTTGTGAGAGAGAAGTAAGGAGAATGGAAAGAGAGATGCAGATGATTTGGAGGAACCATAAATACAGACTCAGAGATGGAGAAAGAAGAGGAATACCAGCAGGGAGGGGACAAACCCAAAAGAAAGATGACTTGCTGCTCAAAGACTCTGATAGTCCCATACAAAAGCATTGATGAAAGGTAGAGAGAAAATCTGGTCCGCTCATCTCCTGGTCGCTTTGCAGGCACAGTGAGCTGCATCAGGGAAGCACTACAAGCAAGAAAAATATTAGCCTCAGCAGAAACATGACATCTGAAGGCAAAATTGGTTTCTGCAAGTATCACCTCCATTTATAGTCAGTAACACAAAAAATTTTAAATATTCTTCTACAATGGTAACCTGATGAAAGTTGAAGCCTATGTTCACAAACACATCATCCACCCAATGAGGCAATGCAGTCAGCCATTGGTCTTGGGTTGTAGTAACCTGAAATGTCACTCACCATCAGAGGGAAAACTGCAATTTTTAAGAAATAGCCAAAGGATAAATCCATACCATTCCCATTCAGTACTTTCCAAGCTTCCTATGTCTCTTCATTGGAAATGATTAAAAACTTGACTGAATAGAGCTCAAGCAAAAATGTTTATCCACATATGGTGTTCTAGTTTCATCACTACCTTCCATATTTCCAATAATCTCCCATGTCTCTGCCAAGAAAAGGGCAAATTAAGTACATTAGGCAGATAGATAAAACAAGGTATTTGCAAGTTAACTTGAACTCCCAGTAATATGACATACAACTGAACTGCACAATTCTGAGTTTCTGTTCATTTCTGCTTCCATTGGACACCTGCTTTAGGCAGTGGTACATCATAAAGATGATATTTACCTTCCTGGACATCATTTGCAGCAGCACTCAGAATTGGCAACCCAGCACATTTAACTTCCTCACTTCCCTACTGGTGGGTGATTAAGGAGATATGTCATCAACACATGAATGAAAATATGGAGAACTTTAGAGAAAAGGAACTCCTTACCAAGTGTGAGTGACTTTCACTGTTAAAATCTGCCTGGCCCCTCTGTCACTTCTTCTCTGGCATTTTATTACTCCAGTTGCTACCAGCCATATCACCCCAAACTCCCCTTTTCTTCTAAGGATACTTGGCTCATAGAACATTATCACATCTAGGAAGACCTGAATACATATTTGAAAAAATGATCAATGTTGTGGTGAATAAGTAGCCTTCATTGGATCTTGAATATATCGAAATGAGAAAAAAAATTTTTTATGCCATCTGGCATCTCCAATTGCTTTCAGTTTCTCCAAGGAAATGAATAGAAAATTTACATATAAATTGACTCCACCATTCCCTTTCGCAGAAAGAAGAAAAAGTCCCTATTCAAGCAGTTGCAAAAAGCATGGAGATATTTGTAACCCACCACAAATACTTGGTTAGTTGTTCAAAATATTGTCATCATGTACTTATGGAAATTAGCACCAGGTCAGGTGCTTAACCTTGAGTGAAGGCTCAGGCATGTTTGGGAAGGGGGGCCCTGAGTTTATATCATGCATGTCTCAAGTTGATATTGGAAAAAGCTGCCTGGTGGGTGACAAAGGCTGAACCCAAAATAAGGCTCTGATGTCAGGCCATGTTCATGGGCTTTGGGACTTCTGCACTTGGTAGCAGACCAGGTATTGATGGGTTGGTTCTCATCTGGAATGGAGGCACTGCCCTGAAATGCTAATTGTAACTAGAGCCCTATGCTCTTAATGCATCTTCATTGATGGCCTGAAAAGCTAAGAAGTAACCACCCAGTTGTAATGAACCCAGTGTGGTCTGCTATATTTAGCTCTCCTTTTGTTCATTTTCAACACCCACAAGGTAAGTTATGTCATAATACACAACAAATCTTCCTCTTTCCAAAACATGCTAATATTCAGGGTGATCCAAAAGTCCCTTAATACTTTTGCTATTGTTCTATTTCTGCTTCTATGTACTTATATCTGATATCTTACATTCTGTTTATTTCTTTCAGATAACTAAGGGAAGTCATGACCAGAAAGTTGTTTACAGCAGAACAGTATATTGGTAAATTTTGTAAAAATTTTGTAAATAAATGTTCTTTTCAGCACATCAAAGTGTAAAGTGATTTTTGGATCACCTTGTACAGGCCATCCATGAAGCATGGGAGTTTGTATTTGAATGATTGATCCACGTGCACTTATCCAACTTAAAAATAAATTGAGTGTGTGTATTTGCATGTGATTCATATCTTTGCAAGAGGGAAGTCTCACATTATAACAGCATAAATAATAACTTCCATACTTCAACACCAGCTTTGTTAGGAATGACCTAGTTCATTCTGATTATGAGGGATATTTAATGTCCATTCATTCAATAGAAAAACAATAATTCTAAGAACCATTCTTGGACTCCATGGAAAGGATTACAGACTGAACCTATTGGCTTTGGAATTAGACCCCATTAGGAGATAGGATTGACAAGATTGCTCTAGGCAGGAGGAAGCAGGATAAAACTTGTTAGTTAAACTTCAATATATTGGGTTTTAGGAGTGCCAGATGTACACTAGAACCAAAAGCATGCCATTAACAGAAAGGGTGAGGGATTATGGACTGGGCCCTCCAAAAGGAAGCCAAGGACTGAAAACCAATTCAGCCTCCCATGCAACATGCAGACCTCAGTGCCACCCCATACCAAATATACCACGTGACAACATTTGAACAAACCACAATACTTGCTACTTAAAAACTATTTCACCAACAACCATGCCTTCACCAATTATTTTACCAGCACCACCTAAAACATCGCATGCTAATCAAAAAGGGCAGATCCAAGATATTTTTATGGGGGATTTTTCTATGCTCAGTGAAGCCTCTTCTTTCTTTACCTCTCCCCCAACATGATATGAAAGAAAACCTCTGTTACAGTTCCCATAAAAGAAAGATGAATGAAAATAAAGCCTCCCTTCGTTCAAGAATAAAGGATTAATCATTCCTCCATTTGTGAAAGGATGAGCATGATAACACTAAAGGGGAATATAGATATCCCTATTTAAACATCATTGGACTAATAAGTTTAATTTGTCCAATTACATCTAAGCTACTATATGTACTATACAAAGACTATGAGTAACTATTTCTGCATTTTTCACCACTCTAGATATGCTTGCCATGACCAATGCAAGGTCATTCTGGGGATGTGTGATTGGTACTTCTTTCTAATACATTAGATGCAATATGGAATTTAAGAATACATTTTTTTTGGAATAGTAAAAATTATTCTTGTCTTGCCTGCTCTGCCTTGTATATACAGTGAAGTTCTGCTTCAATTTAAAGATTTTAAATGGGGTATTTGAGTGCCCTTTCATCTCTTGAACTTGATGTAATTATTTCAATTTTCATAGAATTATGAATATTTTGATATAAAAACTAAATTTCTGTACCCAAAATAAATTCCAAGGTCTTTCATGACAGTTCTGTGCAAATTTTCAGTCTTGCTGAGCATGGGAAGAGCATCACACTTATCACAGGAAATCAAGCATGGGGCTTACTGTGATATTACTAATGTTAGCTTTTGTTGAATTTTCCTGTCTCATTCACTTTTAAATACTGAGTGCACTTGCAGGCTAATGAACAAGCCTTTCAGCCTCAACACACAGGATATAATGGTATTTAGTTTATTATTGCTGTTCATTGGAAATAGTTAAGTTCCTTCTTATCAGCACAGTGTCAGTTGTCAGAATATGATAAGGTATGGTCTTTGCACATGCAACATTTTCAGCAGTGTGATGTTGCCAATTCATCTTTTGCAATATGTTCAACTCAGAGAAAAAAATTCCAATACATGATTATATACCCTGAAAGCTCTGTCAAAAGAAAATGCTTACACGTCTGTGCATATAAATGCATAAAATCATTATATGATTTTATGCATTTAATGCAATAAATTTATATGCATTCGTACTGAATCACATTCACTATTTTGATTGGATCTTATGTTTCCAGCACCATTCACTTGATGATTACACTTTCCCCAACAGGGTATGACTGCAATAATCATTCCAGTCTAAACACTGTTCACTTTTAGTTTTTTTTTGACTGAATGGATCAACAGCAGCTTCCGTAGAATATTTTTCCAGTCACTCAAATATGAAAACAATTCCTTTTTCAACCATGTTTCCCAAAAATGTTTAGGAGGAACTTCCCAGATTTCCTGACTGCCCATGACTATATGGCCTTTTAAAGCATGTCTACCATTTCTATGGGATGAACAAATGTTCACAAGTGTCCTGTGGTATGCAAGGGTACATCCTCCCAAAACAATGAAACTGGATGGGAATGAAAAATCATAGTTGCATTCCCGAACATACTCAAGGTAAGAGTGATGAATAAACGTATTAATAATGTTGTGTGCACTATAATATCACAAAAGTCCACAAACTTAGAATTGTCATTCAAACACTGCATTAGGTTACATACATACTCAGATCATGCAATTTATCAGGTCATCCCATAAGTAATGTGGTTTTTTTGCATTGCCAAACTTGTGTCTTGTTTATACGTGTGTCTGTGCATATCTCATGGAATATTTCTATGCTAACTTGTGTAGACGTTAGTCTTCAGTCTACGTGTAGGTTTTAACGAGTTAACAGTGCTCCGTTTTTCTTAGACGTTAAAAACAAGATGGAGGTGTCAGAAGAACACATTCGGCATAAATGCTTTATGAATTTAAGAAAGGGAATAACATGACTGCAGCCACGAAAAACATTCAAAATTTTTTTGGTGAGGAAGCCCTAAATGTGAGGAAATGCCAACGGTGGTTCCAGAAGTTCAGGTGTGGTAACTACAGCTTAGCCGATGAAGCGGGTTCAGGCCGACCTGTTGAGTTCGATGATGACCTGCAGATAGCCACACTTAAAGATTATCCTGCTAATGAGTCAATTCAAAAACGGCACTTGAAGTTCACGAGAATGCTGTGAAGCGCAAATGTTTTCCTGATCTCTAAGATTGTCTGGTGACAACACATGTGGAACCCACTTTCCAAGCTTTGACACTTTTCCCAGCCGTTGTTTCCCGTCGTTTCCTAGCGGCAATGAACGGAGAAATGGGTCGAATTGAGTTTCTGGGCAAGTTCTTCAACTGTTACAGCAGGATCTGATAGCCACTCTTCAAGAGTGGCTATCAGCAGGTCATCATCGAACTCAACAGGTCAGCCTGAACCCGCTTCATCGGCTAAGCTGTAGTCGCCAGACCTGAATTTCTGGAACCACTGTTGGCATTTCCTCACATTTAGAGCTTCCTCACCAAAAACATCTTGAATGTTTTTCGTGGCTGCAGTTGCGTTATTCCCTTTCTTAAATTCATAAAGCATTTTATGCCGAATGTGTTCCTCTGACACCTCCATCTTGTTTTTAACGTCTAAGAAAAACGAAGCACTGTTAACTTGTTAAAACCTACAAGTAGACTGAAGACTAACGTCTACACAAGTTAGCATAGAAATATTCCATGAGATGTGCATAGATACACGTATAAACAAGACACAAGTTTGGCAATGCGAAAAAACCGCATTACTTATGGGATGACCTGATGTGTAATGTCATAATCTTTTCCCTCTACAATCCCAATATTTTGCCAAATGACATTATTAATGTTAAAGAAGCTCAGCCTAATTTCAAAAGGCTTTCCCCAGACTATAACAGGCACAAAGCTCAAACTGTTACTTGGAGGGATTCAAATGCTTCAAATGCTCAGAAATCTGGTTCAGTGGGAAGGACATCATGAATACAGTTCATGCAACATTACATAGTAACTGCAGATTTCCACCAACATGCATTCTCCAAATGGATATTGTGCCCTGCAAGGAAATCACAATCCAAGCCTGTCAAAATATTATTATTAAGAAATGGCATGCAATGGAAGTGGATGTGTGGATTCAATATCAAAACATAACACCAAACCTAACACTTGACTTAGCAAGATTTAGGTATTTTTCTATGGAACTCATTTTTTGAGACAGCAGGCCAGTTTCAGATGGATAATACTATTTGCAGCCCAAGGATAAATTTCAATAAAAAGCAGAGAAAATTCTGATGTCCTCTTTATTGACATCAATATTACACACGACGGCCACCAGTAAACTGAGGGGTGGTCTGTACCACTTGGAGGTTGGGGATAGAGTTGAAATCCAACATTTTCAGCATATCCTTGGTCTCATTATCAATCTCCAATATATCCTTTGCATCCAATTCAGAGATTTCTGGGACATAGTTGTCTCTTCTCTCTCGTTCTTCTTCCTGGAGCTTGATGGAAATGCCACGCACTGGGGCCCGTTGGATACGCTTCATCAAATGAGTGACAAAGCCAGCAATCCTGTTGCGTAGCCTTTTACTGGGGATGATGGCTATCTCCTCGCAGATTCTCTTGTTCGTATGGAAATCCAAGGTAAGCCGTGGATAATACTTTTCTATGATGACCCTGGAGGCCTTCTTCACGGTTTTGGTTCTCACACGCCCCATGGCATAAGAATGATCAGGAACACCCAATCAGCTTCTCTGAAATAATAATTAAAAATGCAGAAGATGTCATTATAAGGAATATGCTGTATATCCGAAACATCAAAGGGATAATCACAAAAAAATAAGATTTTCACTTGACAAAGAGCATGGGTAATCAGTCAAGATATACATTTAATTTCAGGATTACAGCTCATATGTGATCTAACCTTGCTTTTTCCTTCCCAGATGGTATATCACAATAGAGTTAATATTGCTGAAAGAATACAAGGAATCACATTTTGCAATGCCTGGGAAGCTGGGGTGGGTCTTACTTCTTTATCGTGGATCCCAAAAAATTCAGGGATTAGAAAAAGCTGTGGAAAAGCATTGTAACTGGAACTCCTGATCAAATAACTTCCTCCTCTCATTCCATTTCTTTGTCATTAATTGCAATCCATAAAAAATATAAAATGATGGAAAACCAATAGAACACAGGCAACACAAGTCTGTAGCTCTAGAAGGCATCATTCACTATTTACTTCCATATGCCAAATCCTGATTGTTTTCTTTAGTATCAAGAATAACTTCCTTAATATGAATAAATTAGACCTTAACTTGTATGGGTTCATGAAGCAAACAAATGAAAGAATTTGGTTGAAAGGAAACCCCTAACAACTCAATAAAATATATTTCCAATCAACAGATTTTGTAAGCTCCATAAAGAGAATCTTAAATTTTGACTGGCCATCACATAATGCATTTGGAATGCATTAAAACAGGATCCCCACTTTTGCCATTAAAACTTATGGTCATAGCAGAGAAACAGCTGGCATAGCCATGTAATAGCAGGAGCTAATATTTGTTCACTTATGTCATACCAGAAGAAAGTGCAGGATTTCCAAGGGATTAATATTCTGAAAAAAAGGATGGGATTTGCAACTAATTCCACAACAAGCTATGGCAATCTTATTACATTCAATACAATACAATCTTATTAAGAGGAATGATAAATCTCATTCATAAAAATACCCCTTCCATCCCGTGTGAGAGGGTCACATACACATATCAAGCCTGCCTAGTCAACATGCCTAACAATAAAATTATAACCACCTTTCTGAACAATCTCGGCTAAAACCTAAACATGGAATCTAGTCATGAAGAGCTTGCTACTGATATATCACATGCCATTCTCCAGGGGGTCCACTTCAGAAGTCTTTCCCAACAAGATGCCATTCATGATAACCATCCAACTCATGTGTTAAAGGCCAATTCAAATAGTTACTAAGATGCACTTTCAAAATCCTAACACATAGTTGCATGCATGCAACAGTATCTCATTAATTTTGCAAAAAACTGAAGAAATTATGACACCTACTACTACCACTCTGAAATGCCTTTTCAACAAGGTCAGTGATCCCTGGTTAAATTTTCTAGTTTTTAAACTTCATTTCGACTTAGAATGAAAGGTTACTTGTTGTTCAAGGTGACATGCTAGCATGGTTGACTTGGAGTCACTATTACTGGTGGAAAACAAACTTTTGAGTAGACACTATAGGTATTTAGTGGCCATGATTGGGGGCATGCAATGGATGGATGAATACAGAGAGTGGAAATTAGCATGAGGTGTTGTGTGAGAATATGGGGAGTTGGCATAGATACTTCTGACTTATAGAAATGTCAAGGAAGCTGTTAGGAATGGTCAGCATGAGCCTTGTCATGTGAAATCTCACAAATAGCAAGAGTAGTGTGAGACTATCATTGATTCCCTGGATTTGTATGGCTGCCACCATGACAGGAGAGCACATATAGATCCAAGGACCATTGCTTTTAATGTGGAATAAAGTGGCCCTACTGACTTCGTTCACTAAATTCAGGGTCAATTCATGATGTGGGAGGGTTACTTCAGTACTTCATCTTAATCTCCCCTCATTGGAGGTCACCAGTGATCACTGACTAAGCCTACTGAGCACAATGAAGGTTCGTGGCCTTTGAGAAAGACGAAGGTTGTTCACAAGATGTCAAGTAATTCTTAGGGTTACATGGCTAATGAGTCATGGAGGAAACTATCTAATTCAAATAAAACCACCTGTAAGCCTTGGACACAGATCTAGGCCTGCCCTCTGAACATGGGTACAGGCCTATTACAGTCTAACGTTAAAATGAAAACTAAACTATCATCGTGTAGCCGAGCATTACGGCGTAATTTACCTATCAAAATGCGGTCTTACGCCTACATCATAGTTAAATTTTGATGACGAAGTTAACCCGACATAATTCTCGCATTTTAAAAATTAAATAGCTCTGAAGCATAAGTCTAGGCACGACTTCCGACATATTTCTTCTCCGCTGTGAGAAATCGCACTGAATCAAGACCCACAGGCACGAGTCAAGTAAAAACTTACACAGAGGATTCAGATGTAGGAAGAAAACTACACAGGACTCCATGCAGGAAAAGACGGCAAACGCATATTCGATTCCCACGCTTGGCACCACCTGAGTGGATTTGAGAGGGTTTGTCCTCTACTGGCGGCATGTCAAGACCGTGAACACAATTTAGTTTAGTTTTGTTTATTGGGACTGAATGGTGGATGCAAATGACATGACAGTACTCACAGACAGAAGAGGGGGAGTATTGTGAGATCTGGCTGTCTCTGAGATGCAATAATGAGGGGAGTGAACCCAAGACACAAGCAAGAAAAATAACTAGCACATCCATTAAATAAATTCAAAACAAGGCATGGAAAAAAGCAAAACAAGACCAAACTGTCTCCAAAATAGGTCAGGTTAACCCTGGAGTCGGGAACCTTTTTGGCCATTTGAGCCATATTAAGATTGAGGTAAGTGCTTGTGAGCGAAAGATATTCAGAACCACCGATTTTTTCCTGAAGTTAGCGAGATACAAGTGCATTCCTTGATACATGAGAAAAATGAGGAACAACCATGATTTTTAGCCATGGCTCATGAACCATAGGTTCCCGACCCCTGGGTTAACCAGTTAATAACCCTCTACTTCCAGGTTAACTACATCAAGCTCTTTATCGTCACTTCCTCGCATTTTTCTTTTTTATGCATATGCGAATTTAACATCTTTGTGAGCATTACTTCTAGATATCTTTCTTCATATCGCTCCTTACGCAGGAGTTCCACTCGTTTCTTCCATAAGCTCTCACAAAAATATTCCAAGAAACTTAATTTACCGAGGCAACGAGCTTTTGAATTTCCGCTGTAAACCAGTTTAGATGCTACCCAGACCACTCTCTTCTACCTAACACTTTTTAGGTTTATGATTGACTTCCGAAGTTGCCTATTACTTATTACATCCACCTTGAGTGCTCCACGTAGTACGAGTCCCATCCTTTTTTTTGCCTCCGTACACATAACGCATGTATCTGTATTGTTCTTTCCTCTTCTCGGAATGCATGTCCAAAATTTAGTAAAATATTTCTCTCATTGGCTATTTTGCCTTTTCAGCCCCTTTTCAACCTGGAATCGCTAGACTAACTGAAATGGAAGTTGATCGACCAGGACAGAATTCATGGATCAAAGCGAATTTGGCTTCAAGGAAACCGGTTCACTGTCGCGAGAATCGGAGAAGTTCCCAGCAATTTTACCAGCGGAAAATTATATGAAATGTTTGACATATTACTGGTCTGTTTAACGTTACTATTCCATATTTGTACCCGTTGGATTCAACTGCAGGAGGTTTCAATCTATTTTGAACCGTATCAAATTCAGAACAGAGTAAAGATGTACAGAAGTCCGTGATGGCGAAAACAAATGCTTTTTGTTGAAACAGGGCTTTCTCAAAACTATTTACTTTTTACTTTCACGAATTAGGGAATGTGAAAAAAAGCAAATGCAAAATTAAGACTTCTGCTCTCGTTTTAAAAAACGTTGCTATTGAACGAATTTTTTAAAAAATAGATGTGCACACATCTTCTGAATCAAGAGATTTCATATTTAGATATTCCGCAGGGTCATAGTACTTTGCCATGCTTGATTTTCTAGTTCCGAAGAAAATTTATTTCCACATCCATCCCAAATGAACGAGTTACTCCTGTAACTTCAAGAACTTGGGTGGTCATACATTCAACTCTTTGTTTCATCACTTCATTCCCAAAGAATCTCTTCAAAATACTTTGTTCAATCGCTAATCACATGTCCTCAGGAAAATATATACACAGAGTATCTAACTACAAGTTTAAGGCGTAGCCTACATAAATGGCTCAATTTTTCGTGGACGTGGACATGATTGGTTCCTTCCGGACCAATCACGTCCATGCAAGGTAAAGTAAGGCATGAGCCACGTTTTCAGCACGTGGTGTAGAGCAGGGCCAGCTGGCCTCTGTGAACGCACGATTGCGCATTGTTGCGAACAAAATAATTTTCCTTGGACAAGTTCGAAGCTCACCTACAAGTATTTCAAAAACGCAGCAGGAGAAACGGCTCACTGCAGCCTATAGTTGTGCCCTGCAACTGATTGGTGTTGAACTTTAGGAACTTTATCTTACTAGAGAGCTAACAATAAATATAATAGCTTCAATTATAGATGGAAAATTACCATTTACAACAGGGGTACTTGTATATAAAATAAAACTACATGTGATTCACTGCAGAGAATTCAGTTCCAAATGCTATAAAATTACAAGATTCTGGAACCTACATGCTTGTCTGGGAAAGTGAAGAACAGAGGATATTGAGGATTAAAAAAAAAATGAGCAAAGAAAATTTGCATAATTGAAATGTGTATCTCCATTTCACAGAAATGAAGATACATCTTAAAAATCTAACCATTACAATATCTAGAGCAGGGAATGCTGATATCCTGATTATATAGATTGTGTGATGGATGAATGCAAGGCCTGAAAGAAAGGCACAAAAAGAGCTCCCAATTGCATGTATTCACAACATTGAGAAGACTTGAGGGTCAAGACAATTTTGTCCTCATGGAAAAGTCACCAATTAACAAAATTATTATGACCAACATTATCCTGAGCATTCTTCCAGGAGGACACTGGTAGTTGTACAGGAGTGTGAAGTACTCTTTTGAAAGTCAGATCTCACTCCTCAAATTCACATAGGTGTTTCCATTTTTGGGTCACTATTTTCTTCACTGTCCTGGAAATGAAACAGAAAATAGCATTAGATCATGCTCATTCCATTTCTTATATATTTTCCTTTGCCCACATCAAGCATTCTGGTTGCAGGGCAACTCCAGAAAATGTCGCCAAGTGCAATGAGGAAGGAAGGAATACAAATTAGCTAAGTAAACCAACAAATTCCAAGAATGGGCTTCCTTTCAAGTTTGTACTACATATGTAGAATAACAATGGATTTGAGTTATCTCACTTCCAATACCAACAGACTTATGGAGACAGACATTAGCAACAACACATTAGACAGACAGGGGTATTAGCCTGCTCCAACTGCATGGAGAGTCCCACTTGTACAAGTCAACTGATCAATATATTCTGGGTTTATGGAACAAGAAGAGAGTAAACTTTGTGATTTTAGTTTCAGGTGTTTCCTTAGAGATGAAAACTGAGAGCTCTAAACTAAAGGTCCTTTTCTCTCATCATGAAGAAATCTCACCTGATCTTTGGATCTGTGAGGAGGTTCATCTGCACAAGTATCCCATTTGAATCTTTTGCTAAGTGGCTCATCATCTTCTATTTGTTCCTCATCTTCTACTTCTAGGCTTGGTACTGATTCCTCTTGATCTTCTGCCAAGGGGGAAACGTTCCCATCTTCTCTTCCTATCAGGGAATCTTCATCAGGATTTTCAGATTCCTTCAAGATTTCCCCTTTCGGTTTTAGGCTGAAAACACTTGTATCATCCTGAGAAGCCTTCTCATCCTCTTCTGATGTCTGATCTGACTTTTGCTGCATGTCATTCAATTGTTCACTATCTGTCCTATCTGTGTCACTGTTGTCACTTTTGTCAAGACTACCATTGACAGCAGGTGGAGGCTCCTCCTTCTCTTCTGTACCTTCTTCAAGAGGAGGGGTTTCCTTGTTTTCATCCAGAGTCTCAGGGGTTTCATTCTCACTCTCACCATCCTCGCTATCTTCATTCTCCTTTTCTTCATGATCATTGTTCTCCTTGTCTCCTGCCAGATCATCTTTCTGGTCATCAGTCTCATCATCAGCCTTGCTCTCAGGGAGGAATTCTGGTAGATGAGACTGCTCTTCTCTTCTCTGACTGGAAGCTAAGAAAATCAAAACATTACTTGCTTTCAGGAAAGCAGAATGTAGTCACTATATCCCTATTTGACTATTATTTCAATTGCAGGTTATTAATTCACATGCATGTAATGCTGAAATATTAAGTAATTCTTTCAAATGAAAAAATCAATGAAAAAAATTACACTTACCTTCACTGGTACTAATAATAAAAACAGAAATAAAAATAACCAGAACAAAGCAAAGAAATATCATGCATTACCACAAGAAAATTGGAAATTTCAGATGGAGAACACTCACCCAAGATAATACTGGAAAAGTTAAATCACAGAAACTAACCAATAAACATAAAAAACATTCAGGTAATCCTCTGACAACAAATGCAGCTCAATTAGTCTATGCCTACAAGTCTCTGAAAAAGCAAAAAAAAAAACCTAGAATTTTGCTTCCGGTACATAACATGAAATCAAGCATGAGCATACCAGAAGACAACTTTGTTGTGCTGTCAGGACAGCTTCTTTTGTCAGGTGGAATATCTTCAACTTCCATTTGGCTGCCAAGTATCCCATTGAGTAGGACAGGTGGGGGTGGGTCTTGACGTTTCCTGAGCCAAGAACAATCATCCTTACATTCATGGCTTTGCAAATGCAATGGCAATATATGAAGATGTGAGTCTATCAATATTGTCAAAGTAAACAAATATTTAGGCACCGTGAAAATTCTCAGGAATGAAGTGCACAATGCATTACACATCTTAAAGAAAATCTAATGCCAATAATTGTGGAATATAACACTTTCCTTCACATTTAATACATACATGTTGTTCCTGATACATCAAGAGGCTAATGCAATGCTGCCATGGGCCACCTGATGAGTTCTAATGATGGATAAACATAAGTTCCAGAGCATGTAGGGGCAACTCACACAGGGATTGGCTCCACACCACTGACAACGTTCACATTCTTCTCAAGGCCTCGCAAAAACTTGTCAACGCGCTTGTAATGTTTTGTTGGATCCACCAGGAGCTCACAAATTCTCTGAATTGTGAATGGAGCCAACCTGCAAGCAAGAGTGTACAGGGTCATGCACCCAATCTCTCTCATTTAAATTGGGATTGGCAAAGATACAATGGGATCAGGAAGGTAAGGTAAAATACCTAGTGATGGGCCATGGTGCATAAAAATTCTTAATAGCTTAGCATGCACAACAATGCAGTGACATAGGTTATTAAACTCCTGCAAGCATATATATCACTGCTGGAGTGTGCATGTTACTCATGCCTAAATGTTGGAATTAAGCCCTTCACTGGGTATTATACCCAACTCAAATAAGAATCAAAGATCCATATAGCTTACCACACAAATTAACTTTTAATTTTCAAAATAATAAAAAAATGAATTAAATTAAATGGACAAGTTAGAGCAGTGGTGCCAAACCTTTTCAGCTCGAGGGCCACATAGCTTAGTCCCATAGCCATTGTGGGCCATAAGTAGTCACTAGTATTGTAGGAGACTATTTTAAGGAAACCTGAGGATATTAATTGTGGGTAAGGGCCTCACAGGCCACTTGTAAGCACTTGGTGGGCTACTTCCTGCCCATGGGGCACGGGTTGGGCACCACTGGGTTAGAGGTACATTTCCTTGATTTCAACCTGTAAGGTATGAGAATACCATGTAGAGTGAAGAGTTCTGAATACAGCACAAAATTATATGAAAAAACTGAATAATATTGTTTTTGACAGGTTTTACAAAGGAACCACACAAGTAAAGCCTAACATACCAGTACTGACATATAAAGTTTTACTTTAGGTGAGAAAAATGCTTAATGAAAGATTGCATACGAATCAAATAAAAAGTGTCAGTCCATTTTGAAAAGAAAAGACAGCCCTTCTGCAATGTTTCTGCCATCTAAGAAAGATTCTGAATGCAATGACTCTAGGAGCAGTCCAAATATTTACATCATTATGTAAGGGGATACCAAAATCTCATTCACTGGAGAGAACTATCAACATACCCATTGAATCCATCCAAACGATCTAGGATGAAGTTTTTAGTGGCTCCAAAGTCAAAACGGGGCACATTTGGATGGGTGACAATTTCTTCAGGAGGTGTGAGTTCCAGAAACTCCTGGAGAACACGTTCCATTTTCACCTTGACAACAGGTTTGACCTTGGGCCATGGAAACACAGTCTCTCCTGTTTTGGCGACATGATGCAGGAAATCCTCCAGCATGCTAGTTACCTCAAGCTGCTTCTCAAAATCTGAAAGATGGGGGAAAAAAGGAGAAATTAGTGATGCATCTTATCTGCAGATAAATTTTTCTCATATCTGCTTCTAGTCCTAGGCCTGCATACAGGATCCCAGAGTCACTGGATGCAAGGCAATTCTGCTCTGAATATAAAATGAGTATGAAGTTCATCAGATGAATTTTCAAGAAAATGCTTCATGTGATTCATTCAACTTAAGCCTAACCTCTGATTTCCACAGGGCATTTCCTGGGATAAAAATATTCTTGTCAATAAATTTCCCCATTGAAATGACCCTCCCTACTTCTTTTGCATCACCAACAAACCATGGACGTACACCCATCCCCTCTTCAACTCTTTTTATAATGGATGGATGTATTCATTCTTTTTCAGCCCTTAAGCACATAAATCAGGCATGGCCTATGGTACCATTCTATAGGTCAACAATCAGAAATGAGGCTGTCAGCCAACTAAAGATGGACTTTCTTTATGACATATTTCCCTTTGGAAAGGAAGACAATGAAATCAAGGAATTGAAGAAAGTAAGTCATAACATAATCATGCAAAGAACATTATCAAGAATTTTCAGGGATAAGAATTGTAGCAATGCATCCATATGCAGCAGTGTGAACACATCATAAGTAACATGTTTGATATCATCTGCATTTATGATGGCCCATGCACCTTTGATGTACTTTATACAAAGTTGGAAGGAAGAAGAATAAGAAGATTGATAAAATGCTCCTAAAAGGATCTTGTAAATTTTTTGCACCAATCAAGATAGTACAATTCATTTTGCTCATATTCCAGACAACTTACTCCCAACCAGCAAACTCTATCATCCACCAAATTCATAAATATTAATCTATCAGAATGATGGGGGTCACCTGCCTTTAAGTAAAATAAGGATTTACATAAAATACTTTCTTTTATCTAAAACATCTTAAATAATGATGGCATTGCCCACCTATGGCCTATAGAGGAGATGAGATTACATAATGTGAGTAAAGTAAATCAGAGATTTCAACCCCCAAATTTCTTTACCTGTAAATATTAAAAGCAAACTGATTTAATCTTATCTAGCAGGCTTCCTTTTACAATGAACAAAATTAAAAAATCAGAAGCCATGAACTTTCAGGATGTAGTTTACCTGTATAATTAAAGACCAGTTGAGCTTATACCTGTATAGCTATCTCAGCTTATGGAGTTCACTATGGAGAGACTGAGTATTCATCTAGAGCAGGGCTTCCCAACCCAGGGGTCACGACCCCATTTGGGGTCACCAAGGCCATGTTTGGGGTTGCAAACTGGCAACTAAATGCCATGCTATGTTTTTTCTTTGGGATTTTAGCACATAGGTGAGGGAGCCTGTCGAACTTCAGCCAGTGCTTGGGGTCCTGACCGGTACGATCTTGATTTGTGGGGTCATGCATGAAAAAGGTTGGGAAGCCTTGATCTAGAGTGTTTTATAGCTGATTGTGGTCTTTACTGGGAGGGGGGGAAGAAAATGACAGTTTTGCCTCTTGTAGCATTAAATCCTTGTGATACATACCCAGATAAGAAGAAACCATCTGTAAGCCAATCAATTGTCTTGACCAGTAACTGCAACCTGTTAGTATATATTTTAAAAATATTTTTGCATTCATTTTTGTTCTGCTTATTTTCAACCCTTTCTTAGTCACTTATTGTTCCTGTCTCTTTTTTTTTTTTTTTTTTGCTCTTTTTGTAAGGGAATTCACAATATTATAAGCCATGATCATGGCCAGAAAACATACACAAAAAAACTTATTCATAAAATCCGACAGACAATCCAAGAAATGCTTCTTGAGAATATACTCAAATGAGGGCAAGGAAGGCATGTTGTTCTTACCTTCTAATGCTTGAAGCACTGCTTCAGCATTCTCCAAACTGTGATTTTCAGTTTGATGAGCATTATGAGTATCATTTGAGGCCAAAGCTGTTTCCTCAGTCATTCTAACACTCCACTTTCAACCTGAAAATTCAACAAAGCAACAGTGATGCATACCATGGATAATAAAGTTTGGAAAAAGGCCATACAAGCCAATAACTTATACCTAACCAATGACATACTAGTATAAGTTATGTTTGACTTCAAACTCTCACTCAAAGAAAATCTATCAGAAAGACTACACATTGCACCACACTACTCTGGCTCTAATATCAGTCAGATGTTGACTGCAGGGTCCAAGAGAATGCTGTTTTAGACTACTTATCTTCCTATATATGCCCACTTGAAAAACAACAATTTTGCAATAGCCTACAAGATAATGTAACATTCTTAATCAACGGGAATAGCTACTTCTGAATTACCTTCACCTTCATGGTTGAGGGTCAATGGTAGTAACATAACCAAGGTCTCATTTTTAGTGAAGGGCTAGAGTGATTCTTGGGTGGAAGTACCTTGCTATGCCATGAAGAAAAAAACCTGGAAATTAGATTGATTGCTAAATTTTAGTCTTGGGATTGAATTATAACCTTCCATTATAACACTTCCATCTGTTGCAGGCAGTAATATATTCCAGATGGATTATTTTGTGGTTCTGCTGATGAAGTAGATACCCTGGAAGTAGCGATTACTCAGCTCTCTACTGGCCAGGGGGTATGAATCCAACTCGAAGTCACTACATCTTCGCCTAATATGTTTCACGGATACATTACCCTGAAAGCAAAAAGGCAATCCCTCAACCGCATTTTCACTTGCGGCTTACGCAACTTGCACCGGTTCCCTAATTATCATCGACGTGGTGGCTCATTTTCTGGGAAAAATAAACATACAGTATGCCTCTAGCCATTCTATAGGCGTTGATAAATGTGGTGCAAACAGATCAACATAGGTACTAACCTTAAACACAAAATTATATGTTCCTTAATGACATTTTGCGAACCAAAACGAGCGATTCAGGAGGTTTCATTGAGTGGCTAAGTTAGGCTCTATAAAGAGACCTCCCCATAACCAGCACAATTCAGCCATCCGCCCTTGGCTTAAGACAGACTAACGTGACAGACGGAGTGAAGAAAATGAGAAGCGGCCCAACAACGTTGGAGAGTGCAAGCGCAGCCGAAGAGACCCACGAACGCCGCCATGCACCATGCGGAAATGGCAGTGTTGCAACGATAGGTTAAAATTTTATTTATGATGTATTGTGACTCACTTTTTGAGCTTTAGTTACTAGCTCTTCACTGATGCTTTGAATGGAATGAAAAGATTCTGAAATCTACAACTGGATGGTAAGTTCGAAAGTGTTCGAATAGATCAATCAATATAATTTTCTTCACAGCCATCCCCTTATTGGTGACGCTACTGAAGCTGCTCGAGTTTCACCATTGTCCTTAGGTCCATTGAAAGAAAGAAGCATAATTTAGGGCTTAGTACGACAACTGATTTATGGAAGGGGGATATTCGTTCCACCTCATGAAATGGACGGTTAGGACATAAGGGATTCGGGATTTTTGGATTTGGGAATATTGATTCTGCGAATACATTTACCAGTTATGCAACGTTATTTCAATAGTTATTGGAGGGCAGTAGGTATTAGGCTTAGCAGTATCAACGGGGACCGGCCATGCAGGTCTTTTAGTAATACTGGTCATGTGTGCCATCTCCCCCTGGTCAGAGAGCCATAACGTTTTCAAATGCTAATATTTGCTGATAGGAAGAAAGTACCTTCTTCTCAATTCAATACGATCTGTAATACAAAGCTCTTCTTTTAATATGGGAATAAAATTTCCATTTACTGCTACACAGGCCTGCCCATCGGGGACAATCTGCCCCGGGCCTCTGGAAACCTCAGGGCGGGCTTGCTGCTACAGTTGGACTGGGATGTCAAATACCATTATTTAACCCTAATCCGGGCAAGGTGAGTCCGCTGGACTCACTACGACATATTTCGGTCTATTACTGTCATTATTTTTTTAAACTATCCGGACCATTGAATAAATTGTCTGTATTATTTTAGTTACAGTACTGTTATTTATAAGAATACATACCGTAACCGCAGCAAACGGCCTTATTTTACATGAGTCTGATAGACTCGCCTTGCCCGGAATAGGTTGTAAAAAAGCTTGCCCGGATGAGGGTTAAAAAAGAAATGTATTTATAACTGGCTGCTCCTTTACCTCCCATTTCTGCTGCTTACCCTTATTTCTTTATTTCCCATTTCTTCTGAATTGCCTGACTCTTCAACTTTTTAGGGATGCTCTACAGAACATTCCAGAAGGATCTCGAAAATCCGGCACTGCTTTTCTAACGTTTGTCTTCGTAACCCTCCCTCCCAATTGAAACCGGAAATGCATTCGCGTGGTTCACTGAAATCTGAAAAGAAATGCAATACCGTAGCATCTCTACACTTTGATAAATGAAACCAACGTAGCATCATGCTTATTTACCTCAAGTATCGAGACTGTAAGAACATTCATGCATCTGTCACTCCGTGATTTACAGGATGGACGAGCCAGAACTATTCTGAGGGTGCGTTGCCATCAATGAAGTGTCAATAATGACCGTTCAACATAGGAGTGGGGGGGGCATCAAGCTAAGTTTTAGCCTCATGAACTTTGGTCTAAATGCATCCCCACACCCCCGATCCCTCAAAAATAATTTCTGGCTATCTTAAGGTGAAGCTAAGAAATTCTAGCCGTCGTCCCCCCCCCCCCCCCCCCCCCCCCCCCCCTCCCCCCCCCCCCCCCCCCCCCCCCCCCCCCCCAATCCCCCCCACCCCCCCCCCCCCCCCCCCCCCCTTCCTCTGGAAAAATCATGGCTATGCCTCTGTTCCTCATGGTTCAAGACAAGATGCTGAGAAGCTTTTTGCTCATTATGGCACCTCGTGTCAAGGTCGACAGTTCGTTCAGAATTAAATCGAGCTACCCCTTTTAGGGGAAAATATTTTTGCGGGTGCTCGCACCTACTGCCAGTTACTTACATACTACGTGGCTCCCTTTTGCTTTTTGTCTACGAAGGCATCGAACCTCATCTCAAGTCTAGTCAAGGGCCGGGACTACATTATCGCTTGGTGTATTCCACCGATTCGCCACCCAACAAGCAAGATGTCCTTCCTCAACCTGTCTCATTTCAGGTTTACGCAACTTGAACTGGTTTTCTCTCGTTTTGCTGATACAATCGAGTTGGTAAAGCCAAGGACAAGGACTCCTCTACTTTATCATCTGAAATATTAGCTTACCCGACGTTTCTTGACGTACTTGAATTGTGGCTGTCCCCATAGGCACACCAAGATTCTTGAAGTTTGGGGAGAGGGGGGGGGGGGGCAAAGAATGAAATATTTTGACACCCCCCCCCCTACCGTTACTGCGTTTTGTGGCTTCCCCCATATTCAAGTTGAAATAAAAGGCTATCAATGAAATGATTTTTCTTCCAGGTTCTTGAAAGTCCTTCTGTTAGTCTTTTTATCATGCAGCCAAGGCTACTCTTGCACCTTTTCGATGAACTCCCAGTTGTTCGATTCCTGATCACAGGAAACTTGGGGGGAAGCAGTTCACTATAGGTATATATGGCGATCCTGCCATCCGCAAAGCCTTTTGCCTGAACCCTTGCTTCCTTGACCAAGTTAAATAATTTCCAGCCCCTCGGACGAGTCGTCGAGGCGGAATGCTTAAAACATCAGACTCGGTCAGCGAATATTCCTATTTAAAAAAATTACGGAGAGATTTAATGGAAGTCACGAAAGCACCCAGGGAGTTGGAAATCGAAGTCGGATCGATCTGCATTGTATGTTGGAAACAATCATTTTTCTATTGGTAGGCTACCCCAGGAGTTTCCATGAATTTCTGCACTGGGTCAGAAATAAAAATGAATTCTGCATGGAGGGATTGCTCCATTTAAATGGATGAACGTGATGTGAATACTCAGGTTTCTCCATCGCACTTGATAGACGGTAAATTTTCTCGAGTACGTTTTTCTCATCGGAAAAAAAAGAAACCTTGGTGATTCCGTGGTGTACGCATGTGTTCGCAGCAAGACGACACGACCCGGTGCAATAGCCAATCGCAAGGTTCAATTGGCGAAAGGGAGGAATCGTTGAAGACGCCTAATTGGACTGCCAAAGCCACTAAAAAGTATTTCTCTTTCTCTCGTGGGATTCCTCAAGGGCTGATTTTCAATGCATTTTTGTTTGGGTTTAAATCGAATGACCCAAAGCAGCAAGTCCATAACCACTCATTTACTTTATGAACGGTAACCCAGTTGAAACAAAACGCAAAGTATTTGTCCGAGGGGACTGTCCAGAAAAGTAAAAGAAAGAAAGCGGTGAAATGGGCGAACGCTCAACTTAAAAAAATATAAACGCAGGGAATTCCAAGTTACGTAGGATGGATTTGCCTCACGCTAGTCGAGTTTCCAATGTAGATACACTTCACTCAAACACTCATGATGCCGACAAACAAACACTGCTCCGTTGACCCACTTGCAAGAAGAGACCGGAACAAACAACTGACCGGAACGCTAACAAAAGACCGACTCTCACGAGAGAGAGAGAATCCAGAAGATGATTGAGAAGAGGGCAGTAGGCGGTGCCATAAGGCGCGGACACATGACTGACCGCTATGACGAGGATGCAAACGGGAGGGGCTCAAGAAAATAACGGTGGAAAGGGAGAGTGGCTGCGTGATGATGGCGTAAGTATGGGAAGCGGGGGGCTTTCCGCTCGTTTCCCACTCGATCCTTACGTAACCGCAGCCGAGCTCGAGGGGAATCCTACACATAAATGTTCCACGAACGAGCAAAGAAGACCGATACGGGTACTTTGGGTACCCAATTTGCTGTTTCTGTTGGCGATACGTCCGGTCAGCGGACGCGCGTCGAAGACATTCCGCTGGGCATCGCACACGGCGGCAGGTCGTGTGCTGCATGAGTGTCCCCGAGTCAAGGTATTAATATGTGCGGAGAAGTCACGATGGTGTGAGCGGAGGGACTGAAGATCCACCGATTTGTCAGAAGAGCTGATAACCGATGGATATCCATGCATATATGGAGCCAGGTATCCGCCCTGAAGTCTCTCCTTCGAGTCTAGAAGCGCGATCAGACTCCACGATTTCGTTCACATGCGACTGTTCCCGTGAGTGCATTTGCCATGAGCGGGTGAGCAGATAGTCATGAGAGAATCCGGCGAGTTTCGAAGAATACCACTTCCGCGTGTTCTGCTTCACTCAAGCAGGATGCATTTCTGGGTTCCCGACCGCATCGGGATGCGAGTAACAGACGGCGAATGGTGGCGGCTTGAGCCACTATCGCCAGAGACATAATTAGGAGAGAAAATCGCTGCGAGGAAGTGAAGCGAACGACTTCTTGCCAATTTTTCCGTAGAGGCACGGAAGAGTTCACCCAAAACCTAGTGTGAGACAAAAGTATATGTTATGTCGGTAAGATCTGTCATATTTTTCTCCGACCTGTTCCAGAAAGATGGTCGTCCATAGAGGATTCACTCAGTTAAGGAGTTAGCGAGAGATTCATGCGAGTTTACGACTAGTTTACAGACCCTGATTACACGAGCTCATAGCTCACACAGTGTGTTCCGAAAGTTTCTAACCTTCTTCTGACCTTCGGAAGTTGACCTTGAACTGTGCGAACCTCAAAACTCCGAACACCAGCGGCACAGGTTCCAACAGTGTTCTGGCTCGGCCACCTCTCCCCCCCCCACCCCCACCCCCACCCCCACCCCCACCCCCCTCCTCGCCAGAAAGGGACGAGAAGCCGCTCTCGAAGGACATGGACTCGGAAGGCGACGGTGACGGGCTGGCGCTGGTTTCACTGAAGCATGGGCCGGGCGATGAGATGGTACAGTCCGGGATGGGTCGAGGCGCATTTGTCTTCAACTTCTCCTCCGATGTCGTTGTGGCTGTCGTCCAAGTGGACGTACTCGTGTCCGACTCTGATCTTGGTGTTCCTTCGGCTGGTTTAATGGCGGATCGATCCGTTCGGAACAGAGACGTGTCTTCCGATCCGGTTTGGAGTTTCTGAGGCCGGGGAGCTCCAGCAGGTTCCTGTCCGTGGACTGTATTTCGTACGCTCGGGAGGCCACTATCCTCGGAAAATATATCCGTGAGGCTCTCCTCGGCCGTGGGTACTTTCACGGCCGCGAGGGAGTCCACAGTCTTTACTGCCATTCTGGCAGATTCTCGACTTACAACTCCGGGAGACGCGACGGACGAGAGAGAAAACGCAGCCAAATTTATATCCGACGGACCCAGTGTCGCTCCATAGAGGTCGCTCTCACCGAAGACATCTTCCCGTCGGTAGACTGGGTACTCGGGGTCGGAGACGCCTCGGGAAACTTCGGCTGGCACCGCCGAAGACTCCGGTTGGGCGAGGCCGGGCCCGGTTCGCCGAGCCGTGCTCGAAGCGGACCCGACGCTCGACTCGATCGCCTCGCATTTCCCGCCCACGACTGGAACGTCTTCGGGCGTAACGGCAGGACGTGACGTGACGGGCGTCCCGTCTTTCCTCTCGACGGGAAGATCCGCCGGAAGCGACTCGCTGTCCGAGGTAGTGTCGCCGGTCGAACCACTCGACTCGGACGAGCTGCTGGACGCCGTCGACTTTTCCGACATCTTGGATCGGATTTTCTTGCCCGGGCGTGTAGAAGACCGTGTCGGACCCGATTTTCTCAGATCTGCTCTCCTTCAAACTGTCTTGCACTCCGGCTATTCGAGCTCCCCCACCGTAAATGTTTACACATGCAGGAAATTTGAAAGCATTTCTGGATATTCTGGGGAACAGACCAAATGGCATTTAAAACGAGGGTCACGGGATATAGAACTATGAACACCACTCCGAATTCTTAAAACACAGATTTTCAAATATATTCCTCCCATAGGCTTACGTGTACTCGTTGATAGCCTATTCGACATACGCATGAAGATCCCATCAGACGCGCATTCAGCAATTTCAAGAAACTTTTATGTTTCGGCAAAGCACCATCGAGAAAATATTTTGATGGAAAGTTTCCAGGATTGACGCTGAAAACGGCAGAACTCACGCAAATCAAATCGATGCCTACTTAATTTTTCACCGAGTGTTGTCTGTCGACCTGAAGGCGAACGATTTTGAAGGAAAACGAAAGGTTCGCTTTCGCTGATATTCAGCGAAGACGGCTGGATTTTTTTTTTCAAGCGTTCTGGCATTGAAAAAAAAAAATAGCCAGTCGTTCCACCCGCGAAACTTCGTGCCGATCCCACAGCCTCGATCTTTTCCCGAGATCAGAATGAAAAGAATGAAAGCG
>CAJPEV010000039.1:251386-269422 GCA_905338385.1 Darwinula stevensoni
GACTGACCGCTATGACGAGGATGCAAACGGGAGGGGCTCAAGAAAATAACGGTGGAAAGGGAGAGTGGCTGCGTGATGATGGCGTAAGTATGGGAAGCGGGGGGCTTTCCGCTCGTTTCCCACTCGATCCTTACGTAACCGCAGCCGAGCTCGAGGGGAATCCTACACATAAATGTTCCACGAACGAGCAAAGAAGACCGATACGGGTACTTTGGGTACCCAATTTGCTGTTTCTGTTGGCGATACGTCCGGTCAGCGGACGCGCGTCGAAGACATTCCGCTGGGCATCGCACACGGCGGCAGGTCGTGTGCTGCATGAGTGTCCCCGAGTCAAGGTATTAATATGTGCGGAGAAGTCACGATGGTGTGAGCGGAGGGACTGAAGATCCACCGATTTGTCAGAAGAGCTGATAACCGATGGATATCCATGCATATATGGAGCCAGGTATCCGCCCTGAAGTCTCTCCTTCGAGTCTAGAAGCGCGATCAGACTCCACGATTTCGTTCACATGCGACTGTTCCCGTGAGTGCATTTGCCATGAGCGGGTGAGCAGATAGTCATGAGAGAATCCGGCGAGTTTCGAAGAATACCACTTCCGCGTGTTCTGCTTCACTCAAGCAGGATGCATTTCTGGGTTCCCGACCGCATCGGGATGCGAGTAACAGACGGCGAATGGTGGCGGCTTGAGCCACTATCGCCAGAGACATAATTAGGAGAGAAAATCGCTGCGAGGAAGTGAAGCGAACGACTTCTTGCCAATTTTTCCGTAGAGGCACGGAAGAGTTCACCCAAAACCTAGTGTGAGACAAAAGTATATGTTATGTCGGTAAGATCTGTCATATTTTTCTCCGACCTGTTCCAGAAAGATGGTCGTCCATAGAGGATTCACTCAGTTAAGGAGTTAGCGAGAGATTCATGCGAGTTTACGACTAGTTTACAGACCCTGATTACACGAGCTCATAGCTCACACAGTGTGTTCCGAAAGTTTCTAACCTTCTTCTGACCTTCGGAAGTTGACCTTGAACTGTGCGAACCTCAAAACTCCGAACACCAGCGGCACAGGTTCCAACAGTGTTCTGGCTCGGCCACCTCTCCCCCCCCCACCCCCACCCCCACCCCCACACCTCCCATAAATCGAGTGTCAGCCATTACCAGGGTTCTTGGAGTGAGAAACCAACACGACGAATGTCATCCGTGGATTCGTCGAGAGCTTTGGGACTGTCGATCCAAAAGTCATATCAATTATCGATGCAGGAGTTAGTTCATAGTTCCCGTTAGTCTCGTCTGAACCTTTATTTTAGTGGGTCAGAAACATTCGAAAGGCGCTGGACACGTAACAAAATTAGGTTCTATTCTCGGCTTGCACTACTTCTTTTGTCCTTTTCTGTCTCTGTCGCAGCAAGGACAAGCACTCGTCCTGCATGCGTGGCAGTTCGTGTTCGTCCCATTCTTTCGATATTCACCTCCTGTACGTACGTCAAGAGTTCTGATTATATTCAGCACTTAAGCGCTGCATATAATCAGAACTGGACCCTTTATACATTTATAACGGGTTCAGCGAAAAAGATGTGAGGGGAAAAGGTTTTCAACAAAATCGACCAAGTTGGCTTTCAAGGGCTTTCAATATTTTGTTGTACCTGAAGAGAAAAAGGTGAACAGAGAAAAATAAATGAGAGAAAAGGGGAAAGAAATGAGGAGCCAAATGAGAAACGGACGGAAGGGTTCATGCCATCAGGAGAGCAGGCATCAAAGACGAAATTTGTGACGATTTTCCAAAGAACGACGAGATTCCTGAGAAGAGTGAGAGTGGAGATCTTCAACTCTGATGGAGTGATTTAGAAGACAGAAATGAGATGGAACCGGCTCAGAAGATTTAGTAGAATCCCCCGAAAGGTGCTCCACAAAACGATTGCCCTAGCGACGTTCACCTGTGTGAGATTTGGAAGGGCAGATGGTGCAGGAGACGAGATAGGCATCGTCTTTAATGCGGCATGTAAAATGTTGCAAGATTTTGAAGCGGGAGGGATGGGGGCAGCGTCGGGTTCAGACACGAGAATGCGAGGCATCTACTGGTTTTGCAAACAGGCTTGCCAAGCCCAGCCACAACAGTGGATCCCCTTTCAGTCGGAGTCAGGAGTCAGGAGAGTTAGTGATATCAAGAGGCGATTTCGCCCATTTCGATATCACGTGTCGAGGTCGAGCGTTCCTTAATTTTAGGGTAGGCCTAACCCTCTTAAAGCTAAATATTTTTGTATTTTTGTTATTATTTTTTTATTTTATTATTATTTTTTTTTTTTACTATCCTAGTTGCTTACTGTCTAGTACCTACGTCAAAATTGCCCCCCACCTTTTGCCTGTCCATGAAAGCATCTAGTTTCTTCTTAAAGATAGTCACAGCGCGGGGCAGCCACTACTTCGTCATCTAACGCATTCCACGCGTTCACCACTCTGCAAGTAAAGAATTCCTGTCTCGACCTGAGCCGCATCTGCGGTTTGCGCAACTTAAGTCGGTTACCTCTCGTTCTCTTGCTGTCATCAAACTGGAAAAACCTACCACACTCGACATTATCTATTCCTTTAATTATCTTGAAAGCCTGGATGAGATCGCCCCTCCTTAACCTTCGTTCGAGCGAGTACAGTCTCAACACTTCTAAACGCTTCTCGTATGATAGTCCCCTAACCTCCTTAATCATTCTTGTGGCCCTCCTCTGTACTCCCTCGAGCGCCAACAAATCGCCCTTATTTGTAGGCCTCCAAAACTGGATGCAATATTCCAGCTGGGGTCTTATCAGCGCCGCATACAACGGAAGAATAACGCGAGATGTCCTACTTGCAACCGACCGACGAATGTAACCTAGAATCCTATTGCATTTGGCCACCGTCGCTTGCGCGTGCGAGGAAAACTTGAGGTCCTCATCGATAGAAACACCTAAATCTCTCTCTCCGTTTGCCTCATCCAATTTAACATCGCCGAACGTGTCGAGAGACCTACCGTTGTTTCGACCGACGTGGAGAACTTTACACTTACTTTTATTAAACCTCATGAGCCATTTCTTGCTCCATTCGTCCAAAAGACTTAAATCTCGCTCGGCTCGAGCCCTATCCGCCTCCCCCCTTATGGTAAAATCTATCTTGGTGTCGTCGGCAAATTTACTTATCTTACCCTCTACCTCTAATTTACTTATCTTACCCTCGAAGATCTTACCTATTTAGGAGTTTGCGAATGTTAGCCTTCTTAACCCTACACTGCATGGTGTATCGGATATGGCACGCTCTGCTTTGCATTGAAACTCATTACAACACAATGGAAAAACCAAAATTAAAGTATAATTTTTTCATTATTTTTCTCGTCAACATAAAAATATTGGAGGGAGACCCCTGAGTTATGGCCTCTTATTCAGCCCACCAAGTGAAATTCTGACGCTCTACCGTCAATGAAAGGAACACAGACTGTTCGTATTGGAATGCCACAAAGGGACTATTTACCGCCCTGTTTCTGGTCATTCCAGGGCCTCAGGGCAAATGGAGGTACAGTTGGTTGCATTTTAGCTACCACCCTAACTAGAACTTGCTATGGTTACATGTCCATGATGCACTTGATGTGAGGGGAATATGACCTAGTGGCGTCAAGCAAGTGACTATAGCTTTCCGATCCTCGAAAGTGAATGAGAAGATTCATTCCCATGTCACATGGCCAGGTCGCTGTCGAGATTGTTCATTTTAAAATTCATATTTCATGCCTGCAACTCATGTAACACTTAGTCACCTGAAAATGCACAACTGCCTATCGCTGTCTGATGTCATAGGCATTTCCCTGGATTTCACCTTTGCCCTGAATAATTTTGAATTTCCTCATACTGAAGCACAAGCCATAATTGGATTCCTTGAGAAATTTCTTTTAAACTCTTCAGCCATACTTCTTTGTTGTGTTGACAATAGGGATATTTTTTGAGGAATGAAAACATGAGATTTGGCGAAATTTACAACTTTTTTTTAAAAACCAATTGTCACACATTTTATGCAGCATTTAAATTTCTCCAGCAATGAAATCTTCAGGTATCAGGATCTATTTCAGGGGAAGCTAGGTTGTTTTGCATGCAGTAACCTTGCAATATGGCTGCTATATTAATAAATGCCAAAATGTTTGTGCTCCATGAGGTGTGTCCATTGATGTAATAGTTTTTTAACATGCAAGATGGAACCCAAACAATTTTGGAACCTGCAGGAGTAAAATAAGAGTGGGATTGATAGTGAGATAATAGATTTGTGAAATTTTTACATAAAAAACTAAGGGAGTTAAATAAGGTAAGGGAAATATCACATATTTTCCCTGGAACAAAGATGCATTATCAGATAAGGTGGATTTTTGAACAGAGAACTAAGTGTTATAAAAAGCTTGATTAAAGAGTGGATGAAAATAGAATGCAAGATTATTATACCAGGGGGGGGAAGGGGGGGAAGGACAAAAGCTAAAACCAACTATTAAAAAAAAAAACATGGAGCTCCTCGAGTTTCATGAGGATATATCCCTTTCTTTTTCCATTTGTTTCTTGAAATTTCATGCTGCAAACATGACAAATTCCATGTCATTGGAAAGCTCTTTTCATCCCCTTCAAGTCATTGCAAAAAAAGAAAACAACACAACTCTTGCAGGAGTTTCCAAAGCACAATCAAGGGAAGATGAATGAGTCAATCTCATTCATTACTTCTTCACTGTTGCTTCTTTTATAGAATGTATATATGTGTATCATTTCTGAGATAACCACAACATACCTCAAGTCCCACAAGTCAATGATACAACTCGAAAGCAATTCATAATATTCCAAGTCCCAATAAATGCAAATAATCCCTCAATGGGAATTTTTTTTTTCCCAAAGAAAACACTTATGGTAACAATGGAATAATTGTCTATTTTCAAATATATAATTCCAGCAGAGAAACAAAAGTATGAGTACAAAAACAATGAAATAATACTTGAAGCTAGATCAATGTGATATTGAGCATAAAACATTATAAGTACATGGAAGGGTTGCCAGGTAAAAATTGTTCACTGACTCACATGCACTGCATGATCAAAGGGATAAAATATACATTTGGAAAGGTCACATGATCTCAAGATGAAAATATCACAGAAGCTGTCTAGTTGACTACCATGCTAGGACCTTAGGCATTTTAGTCTAGGATTGGAAACAACAGTAGTCACTCCTGGGCCTGCCTTAACTGCAGCCTAAGGTTAGCATGTGGAATCATTTCACTCTTAAAGATATATGAATTGATCTCAGACATCTGAAAAGATACAATCAACATTCACTGGCTGCCTGATATCACAGTTCACTTATTGAAGAGAGCTACATGAAATGATAAGGCAAGGCAGACAAAACCAAATACAAATTGGTTGCAGCCTATAGAGCTCCAGTTTCAAATATTGAGCCCTGAGAAATTTAGCATGAAAAAGAAGTTTCTCAGGAGAGAAAGCAATTGATCGCATTTTGCCTTTGAATAATACAGAAGGCATTAATAAGAATCAATTGCGTCCATACAGCTGAATTTAACATGTTTTGCTTTCAGTTACTGAATGTTGAGGATGTTCAGCAACCACAAAGTCATCCTCCACACACACTAGAGCCAAAAAAGAATTAGGCCCAATATAAAAAAGAAAAACTGAAAGAAAGGTTGATAATGTAGGAAGAAAAACAGTTGTACACATTGAACTGTTTCACATCTGAGGTGAACCAAATAAAATAGCTTTAAAAAGGTATTTCAGTCTATGGGAAATACTTTACAACCGGTAACTTCCCAATTCCCAGTTCTAAAAAATCCAATAATAATTGAACAAAAATTATCAAAGATAAAATATAAAAAATTGATGCCCTTTTCACACATTGATCACACCAATGCCTTAATGGATATTAAAAGGCATTTCCTCATTCTCACTAGTGATCAAAATTCAAAGATGTGGATTAGACAGCATTGTCATGGAAAAAATAAGGTTTCATCATAGAGCATGCATATCCAGAGGCATAATAATTGCAAATCCTTCAGTTTTCACTGGTTCTCAATTGTGCAGCATGTGGAATTCAAGGACAAATCATGGTTTTTCTGCAATAAATCAGCACTAGAGTAATAATTCTCTTAATTTTGGTAAACTACTCAATGCATCAATTATGTCTTTTAATATATCTGCTTCAGGCTCTGATGAGGCAAATTTCCAAATATAGCAGTATCTCACCAAGCTCACATCTTGTGAGTTACTTCTGATTTTTAAGATAAATATAATTCAATATTTGAGTTGATTCTTTTGGAAATGCATTTCACACATTAAACACTGTTGATGAGGCACAGAGTTTAGCAGATAGCCAGGAAGTGCTGGATCTACAGAATATCACATCTGGACTCTTCTCACGAGGATATGCAGATGAGGAATCACGTTCCTCTATTGTGGTAGGTTCTTGGACCTGTTCCTTCATGCATGCAAGGATGGACTCTCTTTGAATGAGGCAATCAGCAGTCAGTTGATGACTTGATACTAGCAAAGTTTCAAGGCTGGCTTTGTCTGACACAAGGTTCCCATTTGTGAAATGGGCACTTTGTGTCAGATTTCCTCCATCTTGAGTGGATTCAACTGGTGACCCCAGACACTCTTGTGATGATTCCTTCATGGGTTGTACTTCTGAGACATGACTCTCTTGTGATGATGCATGGATGGATTGCACTGTTGAGATTTCACTCCTTTGTGATGATTCGTGGCTGGAGTGTTGTATTGAGGTGTTACTCTCTTGTGATGAAGTGTTGGATCCAGGGTCTGACTTGACAGGGGAACAAAAAATGTCAATGATGTCAAACATATGCTGGGGCTTGTTGGAAAGTGATGAGTTTTTCTGGCTTCCTGATACTCCCAGCTGTAGCTGAGACTCATAGGTAACTTTTGGAGGAGCTGGAGGGGAAGAATTGAATAGCACTGATCCAGAATATGCTGTCCCAATGATGGACCTTTGCTCAGGTCTAATGTTCTCCTCCTTATCCATATTTCCCTCTGCTTCTTCTTGCTCTTTCACTTCAGCACATGGCATACTTGGACTTCTTGGATGAAATTCCTGCCACTCCATTCCAGCTTTGTTCTGAGATTTTTCTAATAAAACTTTATCTTCTTTCATCACAGTGGGTGGCCCCAATGGAATGTCAGGAGTTGATGTCTCATCTTCTATCTTGGGTAAAAAATGAGACCAGGAATACTCCTCTGTGTCCTGACTGGAAGTCCTTCCTGTCTCTTGACTGGATGTCCTTTCTGTCTCTTGACTAGATGTTCTTTCTGCCTCCTGACTGGATGATCTTTCCTCTACCTGACTGGGTGTCCTTTCTACCTCTGGATTGGATATCCTACCCAACTTATAAATGTGGGTACTTGGGTATTTAGATGATTCTTTTGGCACTGTCTTGAGCTGAACATCTCTTGGCCTTTCACCTTCCTCTTCTGAGCTGACATTGTTTAGAGACCTCAACATCTTGTCCTCTTCAGGGTTCTTTCTTTTCCTTTTTAATGAAGCTGGTTCATCAGCAGTTTCCTCAAAGATTCTCCTCCTGGTTCTCATGCTTTTTCTTAGCAACCAGTCACTACTAGAGCATCCCTCTTCCTCTTCTCTCAATCTGTGAGCAGTGCTTTGAAGAAGTGGATTCACTTCACCATATGTACTGGGTCCTTCCTGACTTCTACAAGAATCCAATGGAACCATGCCTACTCCTGACAACTGGGACTCTTCAAGGTGTATGCTCTTGAATGACAACTCTTCAGAGGAGCTCTCACTTCCTTTCCTCTGTCTTTCTCTTTGCAGAAATGAATTCAACAGCTCCAGTACCTACAGCATTCATAAAAAGCATTTAAAAAATCAAATGCAAAGAATGGCTTTCCATGAAACCACACATAATGGGAGGTAAATTAAGAAAATGACAATAAATTTTAGATTATATATTTTGTTCCACAACTTGAACACTGAGGAACATGCCTATTGAATTGGAATTTTGAAGAATGCACTGAAGCACCTTGTCAGTTTGCAGAAACCAAAACAAGGGTTATAGGAATTAATTCAATCACACCAAAGTGAAAGGAGAAATGATGACACATCATTCCAAGCCTACAGATAGTCAATCTATGCACACAAAGTAAATGGCTACTTCATATTCAACAACAAAAAACTTGCCAACAGTCACATTATTTAGTTTCCTCTGAGGCCATCTCTCATTGACATCAAAAATCCCAAAATCATCCACTTGAAATGGTAGCTAGAATTAGTAGCATTCTTTGTGTATGGCAATGAAAGTATTCCTGAAGAAACAGAATTCCTATGCTCAGTAGGTGCTCCCTCCCAGACATACAAATTTTTCGTATTCAGAGTTTTACTCTTAAAATTCATATCAGAATGAGGCTTAAAAACTCACTCACCTTCTCTTTACTTGAGCCAAAAGGAATGACATTTGGAACTGCCTGCATTGGCTTTAGGTACTTGATGAGATCCAGGATTTCTGAACAAGAAGAATGGGTTGGGTAGCAGAGACGCACAAATGAGGAATCTTCACTCACTGATGTGATGTCGCTCATATCACTCCTCACTGCAAACCACATCACAGATGGTTTTATCATTCTGACATAAATAGGATATCCATCTGCACTCCTAAAGCCACATCTCAGCTGGCCTTCCTGAGCAACATCACGGCCATGCACCTGCAAAACATAAATGAATTTAGGTGATTTTCCTCTTGAATGAAATACTGCACTTGCCTGCTGTGCCATTGAAGTTACTGAATAATAAAAATTATGCCATTAGATCATCATGTAAGCACTTGGTCACACTATTCTTGACCTTTAGCATATGAAGTATAAACTTGCCTACAGAGTTCAAGAATTAGAGCTGCACAGCACTGACAAGGCAAGGGCAATAAGATGAGATCTTGCTCAGAAATTAGCTAGAAATGTTGTTGGGTATAATGCAAACGATAAGGATGCTTTTCTCAGGAAAGTCCAGAGACAAGAAATGACAGGAGAAGCTTGAGGTGCAAGGCTTGGGTCAGGGGGCAAAGAAACATATATTCCCATAGAGATTTCCCAAATCAAGATCAACAGGAATCATGCAAAATTTTTGAAAAACAAATACACATCCACCTGCTTCAGTCTGTCAGATTTGAAAGGCATGGATTGCATTGTAGCACCATTAGCGAAAGGCAGGAATGCAAATTCCAATGACAAATAAGATAAGAACAAAATGTGCTCAGCTCACCCCAGGGATTATGCATGCATGAACCCTTGTTTCATTGGGATCACAGGTTACAGCATCCAATATTTCTGTGACCCCCTCATACTGCTTCCACTGCCAGTCAGTTACGTGGATCTTGCATCCTATCTTCTGCTTCACTTGTAGCAACAGGTATTCATGTCCATATGTAGCTAGAAAATGATGTTCAGTTTGCAACATAAAGACTGATAAACAGAAAGGGGAATTGATTAAGAGGAAGAGGAGACAGAAGCACATTGACTTCAGCATAATTCTCCCCATATTATACCTGAAGCTCTGATGTGAATGACATGCCAAGGGCTCAAATTCAACCATTCCTGGATGACTTCTGCTAACTTATCAGCTGACTCATGCCTAGAAGGGAAATGCATGGCCTTCTCAGAGCAAAAAGTTGTATCTATGTAAATAGTCTTGATGGTCTTGGGTTTTCCATCCAATTTGTGAAGGGCTTTCATTGCCTGAACATCCTCTAGTGAAAGTCGGAAGTCTCCGGTGTACAAAACATTACCATCTGGTCCCTCTAATAGCACCCTAAAGGAATGGAGAAGTTGGTCTGCATTCATAAATCCATGTTTGAGACAATGATGTGATGAAATTGACGTTTGTGCTCACATGACAGAGCCAGGACAATGTCCAGCTGGGAGGAACGTAATGCTGACATCATAAGGGGAACTTAGTGAGGGATGAGTGATGGTGTAAGTCATCCTTTGGTTAACAGGCGTCGGGCAGATGAACGGGTGCAAGTGGGTGAATCTTTCTTGATTCAGAAGGAAGTAGGAACTTATCACACTCATGAGAAGTCGTTGTCCACCCAAAGCACGCAAGCGACTGGAGAAAGCCACATCCTGCAGCCCCACCATGTGATCTACGGGCAGAAGAGAACTGATGTCCTAATATCCGGGGAAAGGGAAAACCGTTGCTGGAGTATGCTTAAATTTAGGGCTAATGGATGAGCTATCGAGACGAACCTGCGTGGACGTGTGATAGAATGAACAACGAAGACTGGAGATTGGCGAAGCCATTGAATCTATCCAGCGAAATACCTGGAAACTCCTTCAAAGTTCCAGGAAAGGAACTCATGTTACAGGCATAGAAATTTTAAAAACTTGAAACGGGAGGGCATCTGAAACGGCAGAATCTGCAGGCACAGAAATGAGCAGGCTTGATACTTACGTCAAACATGTGAGCAGCCTGAGCTCACAAGGACGCAGCCATGTTTGCGCGTCTACGACTCTTAGTTCCAAAGACAGACGAATTGGTGAGTCCTTGGATATTTCAGTGCGTTCTAGGGACGTGGCGAGTGAGTTCGCGATAGAAGTCGTCGAGAAATTGACTTGTAGCTGATATTGGATAAATTGACACACGTTAAAGTCAGCTGGCTTGATTTCGTTACTTTCCCCCAACACCTTTCAGGCTGAAAGGACAGCATAAATATACTGTAGTTACGGAGGGGAAGTGGCAGACGGACGGCATGAGAGGTCGAAAGAAGCCAAGGAACCGCCGGGAATTGAACCCGGGCCTCCTGATTGCCGGTCAGGTGTGCTACTTTTACACCACCGAACCCCGGACATTCAGTCGAGTCTCGATGCCACCCTCATCCGTCACAATATGAACGAAAATCATTTGCTTATTATGGCTTGGCTAAGGTCGTGAACGTACCGATTGCGTCACAGGTTCTAAAAGTTCCTTTCTGTCCCGAGTCCCTAATGGTGACTCTCCAGTGCCTTTGAGAGTCACCCGTTTGTTTCAATATTCATCAATAATGAAAGTATCGTATAACTAGCCCATGACTGCCAAGCAATACTTCTCTGACGTAGCGGGGGGGGGGGCTTCAGCCCCCCAAGTTTGGTTCAAGTCCCCCAACTCCGGTCGTCCACCACTCCCCCCCCACCCCGACGAGGCGAAGTAAGCCCCCCCAACGTTCCGCTTAGCCCCCCCCCCCCATTGACGAAAACCTGACTATGCCACTGTCTACTAGTCCAGATTGAAGCAATAGTCAAGAGTCCGAGGCCATTCACAGATTCATCTAGACAGAGAAGTTCTGGGTTCTGCCATGACTGTAGCTCACGCATCGGATAAATTTATCGTATGTATTCTCACGAAACACCATCTAGTCCAGATATAAAATTTATCGCAGAAGCTACCTTTTCTTTAAAAAAATAAAAATAAAAAAACGAGGTTTGCATCGAAACAGCTGGAGTGGTGACTCGCAAAAACGGCTCAAGTGCCCACAGTCCGAGTCACCACCGCCCCCGACAGGAGCCACTCCTGAGTCTTTCCTTCCTGCCGATGGGAAAAAGAAAATTCCCGAAGCCAGTCCTTGATGCGATTACGTCACGTTGATACGTTGATGGGTGTCGCTAATTGGAATTAAAATTGACATTCAGCCCGGTGTGGTCCCGACTGACGACTTGATTCAGTCAGGTTGCCTGGTCCTGATGCGACCTAGAAAGAAAATGCAGTCGCGAACGCTCTGGATCTGGCAAAAGGCGACGAGAGATTCCACCCGAGCCCTAGTGGATGCTCTACGAGAGTATAACCTCGCATTTTCTTTTTCTTCAGAAAGCACAGAATTTTGCACGGCTTGGAGCCAAAAACAATTTTCTGCCGATCGAGGGGGAATTCCGGCTGTAGGTTTCCAGAGTGAAACAGAAGTGTAAGAGAGTAAAACGTGTGGATACTCCAGCGGGTGAAGTGGCCCTCTTCCATCTATGTAGCCGAGGGCGTAAAACCCCCCAAGGCGTAAAAGTAAAGGTTTTCGGCCAGACTAGAGAAAGGCTGTGGTCTCGGTTCACGGCGGTCTCTCGCATGCCCAAGCAGAAAGCCACGCTTTTGGTTCCGATTCCTTGTGGATACACCCGAGAGGGGTCACACCCGAGACTCGACTCTCCCGGTTCACGATCTTCGATAATTTTGCAGTAAGTCCAAATCAGAGAACGTGAGGGCAGAGAATCGGCGAAGGGAATTGCGACGAACGGATTCGCATCCGTGGGAGCGAAATGACACACTAAGGACGAATCCTACAGCGGATTATTGAACGATAAACGAGACCAGATAATTGTTCGGATCGCTCGAGCAACCCGGCGGGATGGTCTCAAGGCTTTTCCACGTTCCCTCAAACAGTTGGGGGAAAATCCTCGCAAGCCCTCTTGTTTGGGTCTCGTACGAAGCAAATCTCGATTCGAGATTTTTGCTTCGTAATCCTAAGCCTTCTGCCACGACTAGATATTACTTTCAGTTTCACCTCAACCCCTTGAGTGTGATTTAGGGGGAGTGAAGCATGACACGCGAGGCGTGATTTAACTGATCGTGTACGACGACTTCAGTTGTTCCATCATATTGTATGCCTAAGCGTGCACGGCGATTTTAGTCGTCCATGCATTTCTTATGCAATCGCATCTTCTCCCTCGTGTAGCTATTCCCGTGCAGGAGTTTCATATAAAGACTTAATACATGATGTCAAATATGGCAATATGTGGGCTCATTATTTAAAACATATTTGACTCCATATCATGTTTTGACCGTACGCAACGCATATGGAACCGTATATAGCTCATATGCAGCTCTTTCATACCAGCATTTATATTTACCGTCGCACGAGCTCAAGGGGCTAATTTGATAGTCAACTAAATCTGTTGTGCACGTCCGATCGCGTCAGTGAGTAACGATTAGAACGACTGGAGCATGATGTCTATACCTCACTTTCGATGCAGCTCGAAGTCGGAATTTCCCAGGAAACGGAATGCATCGAGACGATGCAGGCTTTGGAGCTCACGGCACCCAACTCCATTCCCATTGCAAGACTGGCGATCGAACGACACTTACGAGTCTTCATTCGGAGTCCTTTGCAAGCACGCCTGTAAGAAGGAACCGTAAGCAAACGTACCGGTTTCAATATTCCTGCCGCATGAAGCAAGACCGGGAGTAAATTGAACTGCACGCGGCTTGCAAATGAAATGGGAAAAAAAGCTTCACCTTCTGTTGAGCCAGAACGAAGAGCCTCGAGACTGGAGGCGATGTAGGTAGTTCGCAGCACTGGTCTCTCAACCAGAGTTTGAAAGGGGGGGGTCCTCCTCTCCAGCGCTCAATTGTCTAAATTCACGCCGAAACTGCGAAGAGGAGAGCATAGTTTTCCTACTCCTTCATATTGAGCTCTCAAATGAGCTGGCCAATACCGCTGAAGGTTTGTTGGATGTGCCATCGTAAGAGTCTTCCACTCGGGGGCAAGGCTTCGTTTTGGCTCCGCCACACTTTCCGCTGCTTCATCTGCTGAACTTGGCTCCTTCTCTCAAGTATCTCGGACGAGAAATGTCCGAAGCATTTTTTAAGGCCAAATGACTCCATCTTCCTCGCGTGTGATATGAGCCTTTGCTATAGCGCTTTCGCAATTCCAGTCACTCCCTTGATAAATAACAGCCGATTTGACAGATTCTGGAAGAGCACGGTTTCACTTTCTGTTGCATGAAAGTCCTTTTTGGACTTTGAATCTGCTGCTCTGGAGGCATTCCAGCACGTCTGCAGCTTTCATTTCACTTTTTTTTCTTTCTTTCTTTCTTTTCACACTTTGACTCGCGAGAGGAGCGGGACTGCCTCATCGCAGAAGATTCGCAGTCGGAGAATTGCGGGCCAATCCCATCCCGACGCTTCGCAGTTTCGAAGATCGCCGATGAGGATCCGGAATTCCCGGCATGTTCGCGGGGAATTCCCGGCGAAGAAACGAAGACGCTTCAAGTAAAGGCTCGTATGGAGCCATTTCACTTCGTGGGAAAAGTCTCTTGCGTTCTAAATTTGGAATAAATGCCGGAACTGGCGTGCTATTCTGCCTCGTAGAAGCCACAAGTGCATGGCAGAATATTGGCATTGCGAAAAAAATCCGTTATATTCAAAGTAAAAAAGAAAGAATCCTACAGATGAAAGAGAACAGAAAAGGGCACAGAACGATTTGGCCGAAACAGACCTTCATAAACCGGATACTCAGGTATTAAAGGGCAAATTGGACGAGGAAAACGAAGTTCACTGACGGTTTTGGCAATACCGCATTCTCAAAGCGAGTTTCTCGGGAGGAAATGCGAATGTCGTCGTAATCAAGGCTTAGAAGATAAAAGAAACGCATCTATAAATCTCGACGGCAAGAGTTAAAAAAGAAAGTTAAAAAACCACGAGTCGCACATTTGCTGGCAAATCTGCCAATCCGCCGTGGTCGCAGTTTTCTGCGATTCCCATTCTCATCGAAAAAAAATCCCGAAGAATATGCGGTGAAATAATTTCTCGGTACCGTGGATTATTGCACGCGTCTTCCTGGGCGGGCGAAGGAAGAGAAAGAAGTCCTGTCGTCTGAGTGGGTCTTCGAAAGCCCTTAAGATCGGAATTTCAAGGTTTTCTCGGAAGACAAAGGGCGCGTTCGCGACCCAAGTGGACTCGGTCTCACTCGGTCTCACTACGTCTCTCTCGTCCCTTTCGCGGAACGCCCCCGAGCCATTCCCGAAGAGGACGAGTCGATCGAGGCGCAGGGGCTTGCGAATGTCGATGTGTCGGTTGGGAGCAGAGATTTCAAAATGACCACAAAGTGAACGATGAGCATGAAGTGAACAATGAGAAGAAAACTATAAAGAGCCGGTTCCATAGATACGAGGTGATTTCATAAACTAAAGCCTGTTGTTTTTTTCCTCCCTAAGTTTCATAAGCACATGAACGAGGGTGAAGAGAGTAAATTGATGATTCCTACGCCAGGTGGCAGCACGATCCAACCTCTGCAAGCTTGCGTCAGCTAAATAACTGCACTTCCTGTTAGCAGCGACTCGAAAATGAGGTCTGCTGCCTTTGACATCGTATATGATGTTTGCAAGGTGCACACAAGAAGGCAAAGGTGCATCTCCCGTGAAAGAAATCACGCAAGACCTATCGAGCATATGTTGAAGGTGGTACGAATTCATCTTCAAATCTTTATACGACAGCCGTGCACTGACGCGCTTCGTATCGAAAGAGCAGCGAATTCTCATAAAACGCTCGACTCTGAAAGGAGAAGTTGCATCAGAAATCCACCGGCAGCGAGCAACGGCGTGCGAAAACGAAACGAAAGACGCTCGCAAGCGACACGGAGCGAAGACGGAGGCACCGGGCGGATCCCTCTCTCACACTGCGACTGCGCCGAGCGATTCCCCGTTTCCGTTTCTCCCAGTCCCGATCCCGGCGACATCTGGTGAGGAGGAGGAGAATCTCTGGAAGCGAAACCTCCTCCGCTCGCTCCGCGCCCGTCAGTGGCGTCGAGACGTTTCCGGAGTGCGTTTCGCATGGGCACGCTCTGGCGACATCGCTTGGAGGAAACGTGCGGGTGTGGAAGGAGATCGTGTTGAAAAGTGACACTAGTTATGTCATTGTAGGACGTGGAATAAATAATAATGAATTTGCTGGTGTTATTTTTTTTAATGAGGCGAATCTGCCTCGTAAGTATCGCACCGACAATAAATGCATGGAAATCCGGGTATTTCTCCGAGATCATAACTGCACGTTAATGGAGCTATGGCGAAAATTCGCAGGACAAAATTTCACGTAAAACTGTCCCGTCTATGAAACGTCGAGATTCCTTTTTCCTCTTCTCTTTGGCGAGAATATTCAAACCAAATCTTGCAAAAAAAACTCTCACTGAAATGTTTGAATGGGAAATTCGCGCTTGCCTCTGGAAAAGGCACCACGAACTCGAAGATGAACAAATAACATCACACTCGATCCAGTCTTCCGCAGCATTCGAGTTTGTGCTTCAGGGTATTCCCCTTACAAAACGTCCACCTCCCATGTGGATTTTGAACCAGGTGGACGCCGCCCAAAGCGGTATTTCTGCCTGTTGGGGGAAAATCCACCTGGGGGAAAATTCACCGGGAGGGAAAATCAACCTGGCTCGAAATACACGTGCGCGTGGATTCCCACCGGGGGGGAGGGGGGGGGGGGATGTCCACCTGGTTTCAGATTCACCACCTATCCACCCTATCCACCTGGTAGTTTGACCAGGTGGATAGGGGGTGGACGTTTTGCAAAGGTCCTTGAGGACTGCCGTCAATGAGCATTTCTCCGAGAAATCGCTTGTCCGCAACCAAAAGCGCCTCAAGTAGTATTAATTTGCGATGTTTGCGAGGACGCAAATTGCGATTCAGTCTTACCTCAAGTTTTGCTTCTTTTTTTTCGACTGACTTTTTTTCTAATTCCGAAGTTTCATTTCTGGGTTTAACGAGAGTTTGACCAACCGATGAGCAAAAATTTGCATTAACCTCACTCGTCGCATCACGATGAGCTGATCGAACGAGAAACTTTTAAGGGAAGGAATCCACTTGTGGCCCACGAAATATTAAGACAATGACGATGAGCAACAGTGCATGAATAACTGCAACTTTTGCGACTCATCAATGCAAGAACATGAAGGATGACACGGATGCCGAATCTCCATTTCTCGGACGCGTTCTGATATCGCGCCACGAGCAGCCTTGACTGCAGCCTAGCCCAGAGGCGCCCGAAAAACCGCGAAGCTCCTTCGAGTCTCCATTTGCCTTCCCTGTAAGATCGGGCGTCACNCTCCCCCCCCCCCCACCCCCCCTCAACCCCCCATCACCCCCATTCCCCTTGATGTTTTGAATGCCCGGTCAACCCTTAAGCTCCCAAGCGGAATCGTATCCCAAAGAAACGATATATCGGCACCTTGGGATTCTAAGGGTTATGGAGACTCGGACACCCATGAGCTCAGTGACTGCAATCTGGAAGCAGCACATTAAGGAATCGATCATTAAGAGTGACAGTTTTGGGAGACCACCGAAGCTCAAGGAGGACTTTCTCCATTCATCGATAACCGAGCATGGTCTTTTCAGGAGGCAGATGCGGTCTTTCTCTTCGTACCCGCCAGGGAGAATTTTGCGAGATGCGTTTCGATTTTCCCTCTCAAAATATGGAATATCGATGACTACTTTAATCCGGCAACATCTTTTATCCGTTCACGCCCATATATGGATCCACGGAGGTATTTTCCCATCTATGCTCGCTGGGCAAGAAATCCAGTTCTTGTAGAAACAAAAAATCCTTAGCTCGAGGAGTTAATGCATATCCTCCACTATTTGAAACAAAAAGAAGCTGTCGACTTTTTTCGTTGTCATTTTCCTGGATCAGTCGTGGTAAGACCTTCATGCAGGAAGCGGGAAGAAAAAGGACAGAAGGAGTCTGGAGACCAGGCGAGTCACCGTGCATAGAAACCCTTTATGGAATGCATGTGGGCTCAAGCCGAAAGGGAAAATATGCGAAGAGAGTCGAAAAACAAAGAGGGCAACCTCCGAACACGCCTCTACTGGTTCTGTGGGAAACATGCAGCATTCACGGTCTGAAAAGGATCGATGTTTTGACAGCATTCGACGTGGGACACTCGATTATCCAACCGGAGAAATGTCGTGTAAAAATTTTTTTTTCACGCAATTCTTTTTGAAAGATCTGCGGACTTGTTCCACGTCGGTGTGCAGCTTCATAACCTTTGACACGGTATTTTCCTCGGATTTTCCTTCTTGGGCTTTCTGGCGAAGCGTTATTAATCATCAGTCGAAGGAAGCGCTAAAGGAAAAGCCTCAAGAGGCGACAGGAGGCATTCTTGACGAGACCTTGCAGCCCGGTTCGCGACCGATATGGGGAGGCCAAGGTCCCCAGAGCCCGAGTTGCATTCCTGCTTTTTACCGACAAACTCCTTCGACTATCTGTGGCAGATGATGTTCGTATTTCACCATA
>CAJPEV010000040.1:0-96806 GCA_905338385.1 Darwinula stevensoni
TTTTCTCATCAGGTCTACCTTGAGTCTTTCTCTTTTGAGTACTCTTCCTCCCTCCTTCTCGTGAATCTTCATATCAGCGAAGAGTCGGTGGAGATAGTCATAGAATTGCTCCAGAGCGGCCAGTTCGTTCCCCTCCCCTAATGTATCCCAGATTCGTTTCTTGGAGTCTCCAGCCTCCTTTCCGAACTGAAATTTGGAGATCATATTCTTTTTCCTTTCGATCCATCGGAATCTTTTCAGGGCATATAGCAGGCCTAGCTCCTTATGGTGGTATCTTGACTCTGATTCAAAGTAGGACAAGTTCACAAGTACAGGAAAATGAACTGATCCTCCTGGTTCTTCGGCTACCTGGAGGGTCTTCATAGCATCCCATATCGCCAAGTTTCCTATCGCTAGATCTACCACGCTCGCTCCGTTCGCAGTTACACATGTATATTGGGCAATTCCATGTTCCTCTTTTCTTCCATTCATGATTAAGAGGCCGTTTCCTTTCAGGAACTCCATCAATTGTCTACTTCGTGCATCAAGGGTTGCGTCTCTACTGAGTCTTTTAGGAAGGGTCTCCATGGATGCTCCGTCCTTGTCTTTCCCACAGATAGGGTCCATTTCTTCTAGTGAGCCCACCCTTCCATTGAAGTCACCTAGCAGGAGCAGTCCACAACCGGGGAATTCTTCTTCAATAGCCTTTACACGCTTGTCCAAGTTCCTAAATGGATTGGCGTCCGCGTACTCAGAGCTTGGGGGTGGAACATATGTACAGCCTAATACGAATTGCACCTTTTTCACAGTGAGTTTCAGCCATATCGCAACTTCGTCGTCCTCAAATATTTCTGCAGATTCCAGAGTGTCTGTTTTCATATATATCGCTATCCCTCCTGATGGTCTTCCTCTTCCTGTTGCTATCTTTTTCTTTCCGAGTCTTTCATATTTCTCAAAACCATTTATTGTATCCACATCTTTCACTGTTCGCCAAGTCTCTACTAGGGCTACTACATCATACTTTTTTAGTATGAAGTCACCCAGCAGGAGCAGTCCACAACCAGGGAATTCTTCTTCAATAGCCTTTACACGCTTGTCCAAGTTCCTAAATGGATTGGCGTCCGCGTACTCAGAGCTTGGGGGTGGAACATATGTACAGCCTAATACGAATTGCACATTTTTCACAGTGAGTTTCAGCCATATCGCAGCTTCGTCGTCCTCAAATATTTCTGCAGATTCCAGAGTATCTGTTTTCACATATATCGCTATCCCTCCTGATGCTCTTCCTCTTCCTGTTGCTATCTTTTTCTTTCCGAGTCTTTCATATTTCTCAAAACCAATTATTGTATCCAGATCTTTCACTGTTCGCCAAGTCTCTACTAGGGCTACTACATCATACTTTTTTAGTTCCTGTAAAAGTTCTTCTGTCATTTTCCCAGATTGACCTTCAATATTCCAGAAAAATATATTCACTGCAATCAATCTACAAGGGAGTGAAGTGCTGAGTAAATCCTATTCTTGGCTTTGGGGTTCCTCCTCCTCTACTCCACTACTTTCGCCCCCTTCTTGGTCCTTCATTCTAGAACGAGTCCACTTGGGTGAATAATACTGCCTGATGTCTGTCTTCTGTGGCTTTTGGTCTTTTTTCTTCTCTTGGTGTGTCGTCTTCCCCGATCTTTCGCCCTTTTTTAAGGTCGATGGCAATTTGGGTCTTGCTCCTACCTCGTCTCCTTCTGTCACGATCCGTCCGTCTTTCACTTTGTGCAAGACACCATCCACATACAACTTGCTTCCCACCATCCTAGCTTTTCTTCCTTGTGATCTTGCCTCAATAAGGACGGGGATGAGTTTTTTCCTGTCTTCACGGACCCGTCTCGGCATATCCTCAGTTACCCATGTTTTCTTCTTCTCTTCAACCGTCCTACTTCGGGCTGATGCCAATATATTTTCCGTGTCGTGCACTCGACCTAGCTCCACAAAAAGGGGTCTGTGGTAAGCTGAGTTCGGTTTCCCGATTCGGAATGCCCTTATGATGTCCACTTGGTCTGGTAATTGAAGATTTCCCACGAAGAAGTCCTTAGCTACTTTCTGTGCATCCTCTTCCTTCCCTTCTTCTTGCACCCCATGCACGATTACATTCTTCTCTCTCATGGCGATATCTATCTGGTCCAATTCCTCTCTCAGTTTCACCATTTCTCCCTCCTGACACCTGATGATAGAGTTATTCTCTTCCAATAACCCCCCTTTCTGCTCTTCTATCTCTTTCTCCAGCTTATCCTGCCTTGATGCGATTTCTCCCACCTTCTTCTCAATGTTCTTCATAGCTTGCACCAGGTCCGTTCTCATGCTTTTTAATTCTGTCATGACATCGTTGAGACTGAGTTTTTCTTCTCTCTTGGATGCAGTGCCAATTGTAGGTGAGTGTTGGCAACTACGACAAACTGTTGAAGTACAGAAAAGTACGGGAAGTCCGAGTCTCACCGCCCTTGACACCTGATGTATACTCCCCAAGCTGTGGTTCTCCTTTGACAATACAGATGTCGGTTCAGCCGCGGTGTAGCACTTGGCCTTCACACTCGTTGTCCAGACCACTACTGCTATGGGGTTTAATCGACAGTGGTGTTCCAAGCCAGACGCACTTGAATTGACGTGGCGCTGTTCCACTGCACGCCTTGCCACTAGTTCAGGAAGTAATTAGCGTTGGAGTAGGTCACGAAGGTCACAGTTGAGCCACGAGAACCAAAACGCGCTCTGCAATGTTCCTTTTCTCTAATCGTTCTGGCAGGAGGGGCGAGTCAATGACGCCAGCGAGAGTCCCCAAAAACTCCTTGCCGCCTTCTTGCCTTACCACTTTCGCCCGCTGGTTCCGAGGAGACGTATTACTTTTGCCAGTTTATGGGGTGCAGAGTAGTACGTGGTCGTGAAACTAGCGTAGCAACCCTTTCTTCGTTAATGGCAGGCAGAAGCAGGCGCAGCATTCTCACTGACAGCTGGCATTCTTCAGCCTTAAATAAATCCATCAACGCAAGCGAAAAGAGAATTGCCCTCGTCGGGACAAGCCTTGGGAGGGCAATTTTCGAGTCAGGGAGATACGGAATCTCCCTAGGATGTAGTGACATTGACAGGACTTTGAGAGGATTTCGCTAAACCCGCGGGTTTAGCGAAATTTTGTCTCTCCCTAGGGAGATGCGAAATCCTCCTGAATTCCACAAAACCCTACGACATATACATACTCTTTTCATGCAGGAAGGCTGCAACTTATGCGGTCCAGCTTCCATTGACGGTTGCTAAAAGCTTGGAGCAAATCAAAGACGTCGAACGGAAGATTCCTCGAAATATAGTCTACACATTCGTCTGCTGAGCCTTTCGCACGTTATAATTCGGAGAATGACCAACCTGGTCAGAATAAATGCTGCTAAAGCTCCTACAGATTAAAAACTTTTTTTTTAAACTCAAATCGCGCACAACGAGCGTTTTCGCGATGACCGCTTCTTATTGAGGAAAAATTAATCTCTAATTTCGCCTAAATGCCGATCGATTCACAACGAGCCTTGAGTCCATAATGCAGAGTATGAAGATTAGTTAACGATTATTTTACAGCGAATTTCTCGTTTGCGAAAGTTATAGTTGCCATCTTGTTAAAGCCATAATTTTGTACGTCCCTTTTCCAATAGTTGTCTTTTCCCAGGACAGTGAGAATCTCACTATATATACCAAAAACATGGAGTAAGAAATACATATGTAGGCCAAAGGTGCAATCAGTAAGGTTGTAGGAGCTTAAGGCTTCCCCCTGATTGAAGAGGCCTTTCAATGGCTATTCAAGGCAAGCGCTTTTTTTTGAAGATGTCTCTTTATTCCGCTGACATTTGTGTCTAGATTCTCCATGAGCCAGTCTAAGCATTTACTGCCACTCTGACATTTGAGCCCGTAAGACTTCCCGGTCGCAACGTTGCGGTTTCGCAAGCAGACTCATGCGTGGTCCTCATTTGCAGGGTTGTTAGATCGCCGAAGTTATTCTCGTCCTCCCCAACGCATGCTAACCACGAAGGAACTCACCTTTACGATCCATCGGGATGGAGAAACCCATGCTCTCTCCCTTCTGTCACGAGCGGGGCCAGACAGGTGTCGAAAGCGAATCAGTACTGCGGCAAATATCAATGAGAACGTGACCGACGGCTCCAACATCCCTGTCAAGGTTTTGCCCAGGGAACCAGGAACTACTGTGTGCTCGCAGGTCGACGGTACATTACAGGCGCAGTTCTCGTTTCATTGTCTCGTCCTTGGCATAAGATCCTGCACCATTCCTTCCTTTCGAGCTATGGCTACGAGTCAGGCGCATCACAGATGTCATTTTTCCTGATTCCCTTGTCGCTCACGGCGCGTCTGTGTCTAATTTAAGTCTCGTGACTTCAGATTAGATTAAGGCCACCCGCTAGTGTCGAAGAGATCGCAATCTTACGCTGTGTTCTAGGATAAAGTCCTCGTTCCCATCCTTTCCATTCGAAATCTCTGCTCGAATTCGAGTGTGACCCAAACCGGATCCAAGTCCGCACGATGCAGAAAAGTACATCATCGGCACTCGTTTGCATCGGGAAGAACGCCACCCTTCAACAGCAGCTTGGGCTTGACGTCGCCTGCCGGGCCCTGTCGACCGGCTCGACCCTCCATGCGAACAAAAAGTTCGTCGTCTCGATGATCGAATCCGACGGACTTCGTGGTCCCGGACTAAATAATTTTCTCTTCAGTTACAAGCTGGTGATCATCGGAGGCGGGACCGGAGGATGCGGGGCCGCGCATCGCTTAGCATCGAAACTCGGGAAAGGGAACGTGGCCATCATCGAACCCTCCGATGTGAGTCCATGGTTCTCATCTAGATTCATTTTCGCCAATTTCGGATCGGGAATTCATGTCATCGAAAGTGGACATTTGCACGCTCAGCATGAAATACTTAAATCCACTTCCGAGATCTCTAATAAAGGTTGTTATTCATATTTTCCAAGTTATTCAAGTCATGTGTAGTTTTCTTATGGTAAAAAAATGCTCCAACTTAAAATTTAATAATGCAAAGTCACAATTTAATTAAAAATACGAAGTGCAACGTTTTGTGTTAAGGTAATTTCAATTTTGGGATATGTTAAAATGAGAATAACATTTAAAAAGGTAGTTTGAAGCTTCCTCGGCCGATAAATCAATCTTTTCACGAGTATTGCAGGTTTTTTTTGAGTCAAATACGGATATAAGAAAGTCAAATGCGACAAGGAAAATCAAACGTGTCGCTGTACCGGATATCGGACTTCAAAAAGAAATCGTGTTAGAGTTGAGGAAAGTGAAATGCGTCCAGTATACAAGTTAAATCATACCCGTGCCAGGGAATTTCTTCTCGTTGAATTATCGCAACCGGATCCATCCAGATGCATTTGCATCTGATGCCCCTATTGCCATTAATCCCATTAAGCAACTATCGATACGTGGGGTTAGTCCTAAGAATATGCTACCACCAGCCATTGAAGCTAGGGAACATTTTGATTGACCGAAACCACATCAAATCGGCGTAATATCCGTGGAGCTGTCAACCGTTCAGCTGCGACTGACTGATTCAAGGTTCAAGACTGGTTTTGGGATGTCAGGAGGCTTCTCTGCTCATTACGTCATCCCGTGTCGAAGTTCATTTAGTAATAGTAAAAATATGCTAGGCGTTGAATATACATATTTTTGTTGGAGCGTTACCTTCTCCTGGTTGCCTGCCTACTACTGCTGATTCCGTAACACTACTTTGCTCCCTTTCTTTTCTCCATGAAGGCATGACGCCTCTTAATGCTAGTCGCGGCGCGGGGCAGCCATCACACAATCGCCCAAGATATTCCATGTAGTTGCAAGTGAAAATGTTATTCCACGATCTGAGTCTCGCTTAGAACTCTCAATTTGACTCCATACTCCCTTGTTCGGTGGCTACCATCAGGCTGAAAAATCCTATCGTTATCGATCCCCTTAATGATCATGAATGCCTGAATGAGGTCCCTCGTTACCCTTCGCTCGAGCCCCAGCTTTCTTCAAATTGCCTCTCGCACCGAAGTCCACGCACCTTCTCGATCGGTTTACAGGGTGGGTCAAAAAGTTTTCAGTTATCGTTAACGCTTCATAGCGTAGTTTCTCGAGAGTTTAAAAATATTGTAATAGCGTTTCTATATAAATCGTTTATCTAGGTTTCCATTGATGTCAAAAGATTCCAGATTAAATTTCTCCTTCCGATGCAATTACGCACAATGTAGCAGAGGCAACTCTTGAAAAGGGCACTTACCAGTACAATATGGGGTGTGCTCCAGGTGACGCCCTTTCTTTCGCTTATGGAGAGCAGGTGAAGTCTTGCATGCAATGACTGGAGTCGCAGTATGGCACCAACTTTTCCAGCGCCACCTCTTATACTCTAAGTGCGTGGTAGTAAGGCCACAAATCTTTATTCTGTCGACATCATTCGAAAGCTAAATGAATGTTCTACATGGAGTCACTATTACATTTTTAGCCAACTCTTGGGGACCAGTGTTGTGGAGTGATAAAGATCACCAAAGTTTTTTTTTTTGTCCAACCTATAATAGCCTGCCTTCGAGCTCACTCTAGCACCGCCGAGTCACTTTTGTTTGCAGGCCTCCAGAATTGAACGCAATACAATACATAGGGTCTAACTAATGCCGGATACAACGAAAGAGTAACTTGAGTTCCTCGTCGATCGTAATCCATAAGTCTATCTCCCAGATGCATATACTCCTGTTCATTGACTCTTCACTAACCATTTTAATTCCACCCTTCGAAGATCTCTAAATCTCTCTTGGCTCTCGCTTTGTTCTCCTCCTTGTTGACAGTGGAGCCTATTTCCGTGTTCTGAGATGGAAAGGTGAGAACCGAGATCGTAGGCTAAACAGGTCCGCTCGGCAGCCGAGCGAGTTTCGAGCCCTCTCTGCGCATAACGTCACGCAGTTCAAGAGAGAGCAACGTCGTCTGCTAGCGCATTAGAGAGATCAAAGGGAAAAACATTTTTCTCGCCCCTAACAGCTTTGCCGCGCTTCCAGCGATCGTTAAATTTCCTACGGCATTTTTTATGGGTCAATATTTGGTTGAATGAAGTAATTCAAATCAGGCTGGAAGAACAAACGATGTATTCGAGAACATTCTGGTTACTTTCAATGACTATTTTCTCCCATTCTGCCCATTCTTAGACTAATATTCACTTTGGGTGTATCTCTGTTCTCTTATCATTCACTTTGCGAATGTGCGGCATCGCACAAAAGCTCGCATGGCCTGAAGCAGATTCGACACTTCATGAGATGAGCCAAGTCTACAAGACACCCTTCATCCCTGTTATCAAAGTGTTATCCCACCCATGAAATTCGTTGAACATTGGTTCCAAGGACAGACGCTGATTAAACAATTCCTCTCTTGACCTCAACAGATCCCCTCGTGAAACGGAGTCTATCGAGTTGCTTCCCTCAGAAAATGGCTCTCTCGTATCTCTGTCAGGATACTTCACTCTGAATCTATGGGGCAGATAGCCAGCTAGGTATTTGGATCCCTCTCGAGATATAACACTAGAAGTCGAGAGTTATTTGGAGTAGTTTCTCGCCAGGGAAGCAAAAATCATCTAAAGCTTGTTCTGCATCCTCACACGTTCGATTAGGTATCAGAAGAGATATGCTGCGATAGATATTTGAGTCTTAAGTCCGTCCATGCCCCTCCGGCCTCTCTCGGGCTTTGCATCTGGAAGTGACTGGTCCCCTCCTCTCTGTCCACCATCATGGACTTTTTGAGAGATGTCAGGAAAGATTTGTTCCCTCCGATACAGCTCCACTTAGTCTCGTTCGATGCTGGAATTCAACCGCGGCCGGATTTTCGCGAGCACGACTGATCTTACACTTTAATCCAAAGAGCCCAAAAGTTGTGATGGTGGCTGTCACCCCAACCTGTGAGGCCGACGAGGCTGTCATTTTAGGCCATAGACTAGGCCATCCAACGCTCTTAGCGCCAGATCCATAGGGCTATGCCAGTCTGAGCCTTTGGCTGTGGCTCATCCTATTATTTCCATAGGCTTCATACTTAGCTGTGTCGATCAAAGGGTGCTATTAATTGAATGCGTGTCACGTTTTCACCGACCGACTGCAATTTGTCCATTTGAAAACATTCTTTGTTGAAGTATTTTTTCTGTATGTATTATTTTTCCTGTTAGGTCAGGCGTGGCGTTTCGCGCCATCGCTTCCATGCAATAGTTTTCTGTTTGCGTTTCAAGGTCGATTTATTTGAGCTCTCATGATTGATGAAGTCAAAATAATAACGTCAGTTCTTTGTTTCATGTGTCTTGCAACCGGGCCGCTCCTCCCATCAAAATGGTGGTGATTTTCGCGAGGTGAGGTTGAACACGAAGAAAAAATGGTTGGAGGTCCTACAGGACGGCGATGAGGTAGTCGCTGCAGATAAAAAACGATTAGTGCTGGCGCGGAAACAGCGTTTGCCACTGCATCTGCGGTGCGAAGTGCCTAAATCTCACGAAATCCTCCACGATCGGCATTACCGATCTTACTCACTACTTGTCGTGCGTCGACATGCATTACTCTCCCTCTGGCGACTGGCGTTCTCCGTCGCTTGCGACTCGTTGAACTACGTTCTTTGCCAGCCGGGAATTGAACCCGGACCTCCTGCTTAGCCGGTCAGGTGTGCTACCATTGCATCATGGAATTCGACGGCCTCTCCATGTCATCTCAATAATTACTGTCGTTTGCCGCAGCGAGCACTGTCAGGCTGTACTTTTTGCTGTAGGGAGGGGGCATTCGTTTCGCATTGCTCCCACAGCGGAAAAGTGCTCCTGCCGCAACTCATACTTTGCCCCAAGGCTCTGAAATCGTTGCTCATTGGTGCTAATGTGGATTTATTCGTTAATACTGTGCCGCACATGCGCTAACTTCCTTCTGTGCTAAAGTCGAACAAGTTCTTGGAAATGGCCCGTACTGTTTCAGAATCAGTGGTATCTGCACCATGAGCTAATGTTAATAGCACATGAGCCAATCGGTGATGCAAGAGTATTGAATGTGCTGGGACAACGAAATCAGCAAAGTCGTCTTGAGTCTCGTGAAAACCTGCTAAACCGAGGCGTTCACAATGGCGATTGCGGCAATGAGCTCAAATATCACGATGGGATTTAGAAACAAATTCTCCCTTCGTACTACATATGTATAAATCGAATGAAGCTGTTCAGTTCCGAACGGGTAATGCGATGAACAGGGGATGTCAAGGAGACGTCTTGCTCACAATAGACGATTCAAATTTCCGCCCAATAGACGGCCAGCGTAGCGGCCGCAGGCTGCTAATTTATTCTATTTTGGAAAAGAAGGGCTCCAAGACGTCTTGGTTCAGCCAGCATGTCATCAAGAACTTGTCATCGTGCTTCCTTTTCATTTACGCGAAAAGTTATTACAGGGTTTTCTCGGTGCCATTGACTTTAAAATGAGCCCTTTAAAATTGACTATTAAAAAAAAAAGACTCTAAAATTCCCAGTTCGCTCAGATCTCAGATGAATTTAGTGACTTTTTGGACTGCAGCAACTTATTTCTCAAAGCGAATACCAAAACGACATCTGAGGGGCTTCAAAGAATCCATACCTTTCCAAGAATTCCTCACATCAATCTCATCATCAATCATGTTTTTCCTGCTTGCAGCATCCTTACATGCAGCGGTTTTCAAACCCCAGAAATTCTAAGCCAGACGCTACGCTGTGCAGCATCGACTCACATTTTCATCTTCTCCAACGATCTGATACATGGACTTTTTCATGAGCAATTGGGGTTTCTCCAAGATCAAATTGTGGAAAAAATCACACGGATTGAATTCAAATATGATTTTTTGTTTCATGTTTCACGTGCTGACAAGTCCGACATTCAGCACGGCCACGCATTTGTCGAATTTGGATTTTATATCCATGTTTGACTTGGTATGGCCGACATTGATTTCAATTTTGCTGCTGAACTTCTGGATTGTTGACAATGTTGCAACTCTTGACCATTCCGATACCATCCATCAAAATTCCAGAAATTAATGAATAAAATCCTGTTTATTCCCTTACAAAAAATTTGTACCATAGATGAAAATGGAACTGTGTTAACATAGGTTAACCTATGTTAGAGTTTTTCCCAATTGCTAACGTCCGTTTCTCGAAACTATATTTCCGTTTTCAAATCTATATGAACAAATCCCAAAACTTTGCAAACTTTTCACAAAACTTAACATCCCATTTCAATCCTAACGTACGAAAAGCGAAACGCGAATTTTATATCTTTACGTACCTTTTTCGAAAACGAACGTACGGAAAAGGATAAGAAGACCGATTCGACGAGTGCGGACGATGGATGCATGACTGACGACGGCAATCTCCATCCTCCAAAATTCCTTCCAGCCAATCACAGAGGTTTTCTCATCGTCCATAGCTGTCAGAGCTGAACGCTCCTTCTCAAACGTTGAAATAGTTTCTTACGTCGATACAGCAATGTATTGCATAGATGGCAGACAATGATGCTGACTGCTATTCAGAAAATCCAAAATACCTGATCCTGAGTATTTACTTACGATTAATTTCTTTAACAATATAATCAGCTAAAAAGGGTCGAAAAGAGAGAAAAGAGGTCATTTATAGTTATTTTTGTTTATCATAAGTTACAAAATTGTTATGACCTTGGGACCCATTTTTATTCGTAGATATGAGTGTTCATTGGGAAAATCTCATGTTATGATCTCCAATTATTTCCAACTTATGCTCGCTCTATGAGGGGTTTTCTACCGGATACAACGCCCTGCACCCTTTTGAATGACGGCACAAGTCAAGTGACTCCTCAAAATAACAGTCTGACCTTATTAGGGTGTGGGAAGATAGTAATGGGCTCGACCGGCAGAAACCGTGATCTGTTGTGGAGCAGAAATGTGCAATTTCCCGTTCAACGAAGGCGAGAGGGGAAGAATGGGAGGGGGGTTGAGGAGTTTGTGCGCTTTCAAGCAGCACCTCGTCCATATATCTCGCGCGAAATAATCTCAATGGGCGGTTTGATGATTTTTGCAGGAATAAATCTATGCTGGTTTGATTCTGGTTGATCACTGCTGAAACACCCGCTGTATACACATCCACTCAACAACCGAGCCTAAACTGTATAATTTGTCGGTAGAAGTTGAGGTCAAGAGTCCTCATTGTATGATCTACAAAACTAAAAAACAAATTGTCATACGGCATACGTGCCAAATGTCCTTCACCGAAACATATTTTCCAATAGAACACATTGCTGGTGTCCTTTAGAACGAATTTAAAGCACTCCCATCAAAGCTTAACGTCCTTGCCTCAAAAAGTAACGTCCGCTCCATTGCTTGACATTGGGGAGGTTCTGGCCAATTTGACCACGTACGGCTGACAGGGCGGACATCGATATGCGAGACTCGTCGCCTTCCCACGAACAGTAATGGATCGTCCTCAGAGTTTTGACTCCAGGTACGTTAGAAATTGATCGTAGGACGTTCTGTTTTGACTTTTGGGGAGCGGAAATCGAATCTCGACGACAGAACGTACGGTTTTGGCATGGCTACGTTAAGTTTTGAAAGTCATCATTCATCGAGAAATCGCAGATACGTATATGAAGGCATTGTGCATTACCCTAGCCTGGCCTATAGTCGCGAGGAGTCCACATAGTTTTCTCGATCCCGTACGTCCAACGTGGAGTCTCAAAGGTGAAATTGAAGCGGATCGTGAATATACGTGAAATATTGAGCTCGAAAAAAAAGAGAAACCCATGTCCGGACTCCAGAAGTGTCTTCGTGACCCTACGAAAAAAAAGTTTATTCAATGTGAAACCTAAGAATTGTTACCTATCATTATAAATTGCGCCTATAGGGGCTTACAATTCGTTATAGTGGATTTCTTTTCATATCCATACTTGAGGCAGTGACATACAAGTGTATATTATATCTTCATGGTTCAGTCACACATGATGGTCTTTTTATTTTCTTTCTGTATGATACGTAAGCGAGAAATCTATGACAAGAATTAATACTGATGGTCCCGAACTATGCAGTTTATCGCATGACGTTAATTTGAGTTTTAAAAATAAGAGAAACCGGCTGAAGGGACTCTTTCTGCTTCTATTTCGGCCTCCCAAAAAGATATTGTAACTGGAATGCATAGTGAGATAGGGGAATCTTCAGAAAAATCATTTTCACGGTCTCTTCTTGACTGTCTATAGACATTCCTTACCACGTACGTTAGAATATTGAAGAGAATATTTGATTTTGATAAAGGGACGCACTTTTGACTGTCAGACGCATGAATGTGAGAAAAGAGTGCAGAGTTTTGCGGATCGTACGTTAAGTTTTGAAAAATGTCCATCAAGATAGGGCTCTAGCAATTGGGAAAAACTGTAATAAAGGTGTTAACCTAGGTTAGCAGAGGCACCAACCTAGGTTAACCTATGTTGTTTCATTTTAACATATGTTAACAGATAGAACCCATGTTAATGTTAGTTAACTCATGTTAACTCATGGTACATGTTTGCAAGGGTTTTCTTCATCACAATTCTCTTCGAAAATAAAATATCATGATGACAATCATGATTTCGTTATGTGCAGGAAGTTACAGAGCAAAGCTACGGAACAGAAATAGTTTGGAAATTAATAGACTCCAAAAATCTGAAATCAAAATTCCATAAATGGAATGCTTGCAGATTCAAATGCATGATTAGTTACTTAAGTTTGGGCCAAGCTCTCCCCACATGATTGAGATGCTTGCGTATCTGGTGGTGTATTCCCTTACGAAAAGATCCTATAGGATCCGATGAGATTTTTTAAACAAAAATCTTATAGGATTCTTTTAGGAATCCCATAGAGTTCCTTTAGGATCCTATAGGATTCTTATAGGATCCTATAGGAATCCTGTAAGAATCCTATGAGAATCCTACAGTAATTCTATGAGTTTTTATGTTTCAAAAATCTTATAGGATCCTAGAGGATCTTTTCGGAAGGGTTACATGGCAGGGTGGTACATGTCTCTCCTCTCTAGTTGCATTACTACCAGCCGATGTTCACGCTGATTGGGGGAGGGATCAAAAGGCTGGAGCAGGCAACGAGAGAGATGGGTTCGGTCTTGCCTAAGGGGGTGCATTGGATCAGAGACTCGGCGGTCAAGTTCGATCCGGACAACAAGCGGGTTCGCACCAGCTCCGGTGATGAGATAAACTATGAATACATGGTGATGGCGATGGGTGTTACACTCGATTTTCACCAGGTGAGTGTCACCCGGTCCCACGACTTCGCGAGTCACTTGGTACTACAACTTCTGAATTCTCAAAATTCTCATAATTTCTCCCTCAGGTACCAGGGCTTGAGGAAGCCCTGGAGAAGGACCCCATGGTTTGCTCAAACTATTCCCCAAAATACGTTTCCAAGACGAGTAAAGCCATCCATGCCTTCAAGGAAGGAAATGCCATCTTCACGTTCCCGAACACCCCAGTGAGGAAGCCCTGGAGAAGGACCCCATGGTTTGCTCAAACTATTCCCCAAAATACGTTTCCAAGACGAGTAACGCCATCCATGCCTTCAAGGAAGGAAATGCCATCTTCACGTTCCCGAACACCCCAGTGAAGTGTGCAGGCGCGCCGCAGAAGATCGCCTACCTGACCGACTGGCACTTCCGACGCGTAAACTGAAGTCTTCGTGCTGAAGATATGCATATGTCTAGGTGCCAGATAGATCTAGATTCTTAATAGGACTCCATTTCCCACAGGAAGGGAAGAGAGAGCGAGCAGAGGTGATCTACAACACGTCACTCCCTGTGATATTTGGCGTGAAAAAGTACGCAGCATCTCTGATGGACGTGGTCAAGGAAAGAGGAATCCAGTTGAACGTGAGGCGTAATCTCGTCGAGGTTCGGTCAGACAAGAAGGAGGCCATCTTCGAGAATCTCGACAATCCCAGTGAGAAGATAACCTACAAGGTGAGTCGGATGTGGTCCACGAGTTCATCGAGGCACTGATCTTATGTAATGGCCAGGTGGCATGCTTCCCATACCCAACTGCGGATCATGACAATGTCTGGTATAGCCCACTTGGCCTTGTCCCAGTTCGCTCTTTTTTAAATTGCATATATAACTAGCGAGTTATTTTGTCCTTCGGGCAAACAAACTCACTTTGGTCGCGCCTTCGGTGCTCCATTATTAGGATAGTCATTAAATCATTCATTCATTTTCGAAGTTACAAGAACTTACCGAAATTTTTATCTAAGTTATTACCCCGGTGATATCTTGTGCGCCTAACGTCAAATATGTGTGTGTCCTTTTTTTGTCTAAGCGGGAAGTGAATCTTTAAATACTTCCTTTCCACAATCCGGCCTGAGGAGACATATTTAAAATGCAGGATTTTTTCTTTACCCAACAATGCATCAGGTACTTCTGCGCTCAGCTTCAACTTTTCCATTATTTCTGTTTCGTTTGGCCATGAAATATTTCCGAATATGTGCTTCATGGAAAAGAATTTCCCGAGAGATTTTGCTTAAAAATTAATACATTTACTGAAATCAGTTCTTGTAGAAGTAAATGCCCTCTAAGTATGAACCTTGTACGTTTGCTCTTTTCCCCGGTAAAACATTTCTTTGAAAAATTCGTCCCGCCCAAAAGCTATGCCCTGAGGGAATTCACCACAAAATAGGAATTTTCCTGAACTGAACATCATGTCAGTTATGCGTTTGCCAGGTTTTACCTTTTTATTTGTGCCAAATTCTCTTGGACAAAAAAAATATTAGAAAACGTCACCCCCCAAATTTTATACCTAGGATATGTATTGGGAAATCGACGTTTTTCCTCAACTCAGTCTCTCAGTGGTCACATTCATGCCAAGTTTTAACTTTCCATATCTCTCCGTTTGACTGGAGCAAAAAAAAAATTCATTTGAAAACATTTCCCCCATAATATGTGCCTCCAGGGCATTTACCTCCAAAGTTTGAATTTTTCTGAACTTAGCACCCCAAAAGGTAGTTATGTACTAAGTTTCACCTTCCTTTTTCGCCCGATTCGCTTGGACGAAAAAAAAATTAAATGCAAACGTAAACTCCCAAAAATATGCACCCAGGCCACGCATCTGAAATTTGGAATTTCCCTGAATTTAGTGTCTCAATAGCTACGTCTATGCCAAGTTTCACCTTTCCTTGTCTCTCTGTTTGGCTGAGGTAAATATATATCTTTGAAAACATCTTCCCCCAAATTGTGTACCCCCAGGGCATGTACTTCCAAAGTCTGACTTTTTCTGAAGTCTACATCCCAATAGCTAATGGTGTACCAAGTTTCAGATTTCTAACTTCTCTAGAGTTCTAAAGTTCTCGTCACTCATTCACTCACTCAGTCACAATATGCCAGGGCTGGGTAACGAAACAGAAATGGAATTCGATGCTGTAACGAGACAGAACCAGAAACAGAAGCAACAAAAAAAAAAACAGAAACGAAATCTTGATGATGATATTAACGATATTCGATTGAGCGTTTCTTCCTGAAGTTTTCTTCCCCCTCCAACCAACCGAACGTATAACTCCAGACCGGGGAATGAGTTCGAATTTAATTGGTGTACCAACTGAGTCACTGACTAGCCATTTCACTGGTCATTATTTCATGGGTTACTATTAACGCGCCTTCGCAAACTCATGCTACTACTATTAACGGAAGTTTAAATTGCTTCTCAAAATACAGTAGGAGGTATCACCTTGACTGCTATATTCGCTTTGGCATCTGCGGACTGGTGGAATGGAAAACAAATTTTCTGCAAACAGTAAATGCAAGGAAAGCGCCATGACGAAGAAGAGGAAATTGAAACTTGGTTAAAGCAGGTCAACTTGGTCAACTTCCATGGTTAGAATGGCATTCGGAGATGTTGATTGCTACACTCTCAAAGTCTTCGTGGACTTAATATGGGTAACGGGAGAATAAAAACCAGACATAGTATCAATGCCGTGTCAACATCGACAGTTGAGATATAGTTGAAGTAGACATACCGACGTTGAATCAAGGGCACTACCCAGGAGAAAATGTTCTGTAGAATTTCTATACAGAGTGCCTATAGAGTCTTTGTAGAAGAATCTACCATATTTCGATAGAATTTCTATCGAATAATTCTATAGAGATTCTATAGAATCTCAAATATAGGGAGCTGAAAGAGATCACTCAGAGACTTTTGATATTCTTAGGATTTCCTTAGGGCATTACTTCACAGATGAGGCATTTCAGCTCAAGTGATCAAGGGGTCGTCGGGCTTCAGATTCCGATTCGCTTGAAAAAATTATTGGATGCTGGCAATCAAGACTTATGAAAAAATCCAAAATTTTGGCTCTCTAGTTCTAACGGATCTCGTGATATGCGGCCCCAAACTTCGCCCCCTAGAGGAAAAGTGGCCAATAGGGTTAAAGCGCTATCTTTGGTCCTATTCGAGCTAGAGACGCGTTTTTGGACTCTAAGTAAAGCTGAGACCACGTAGAATCGCATTATTAAGTGCATTTTCTGCACCCTTTATTAGAAATTGGGTTATGCAATTTCTAAAATGGTAAATATTGCAGAATTTTGCACGCAAATTATTAGCACTAAGATGCATTGTAAACACCACGATCTTTTGAAAAATTGTAGACTAAAACAATGGCAATTTAAGAACTAAATTTCAACTTCCTATGTTTTTTGAAACAGCTTAAAATTAAATTCGAAAAGTCCAAAATTGCCTATTTTCACCAACTTTGGCGGTTCGTACTTCCTGTTTTAAACATGATATAAACTTGTAACATAGTGTCAAATGAAAGCTCTCTCCAAGCGCTTTCCAGTGACATATTACTCGTGTTGGTACTTTTACTTTTCATGCCTGTGTAATTTTTTTGAAAATTTGAATTCTGCAAATTCCCGAACGAAAGTTATGACTGAAATTATAACGATGGGAATCTTGATTAAGAAACCAGACCAATGCATATCTCACATTTGACTCATAAACATAGTTATTTCTATTATATGCTTGCATTAAGCAATAAAATATCAATATTCAACACATTAATGGCTTTCCAAACGCAACAATTTAGTCGTTATCTTTAACGCCTGCATGCATGTACATTTCAGAAGATTCAGACTTCAGAATGGAGTTGTGTTCCTTCAAAGTGTTATATGGCTGTAACCAAGTGTAATGTCGCTGTTGCATATGTCAAATGACAGTGTTCATGCCGACGATGAATCTAAATATAAGGTCTTTCAACTTTCAGGTTTCAACAAAAAATTCGCTCAATCAAAATCGGTTAGTGCTAGTTTGGCGCGCAGCGAGTTAACATGGAAAACGAACAACGTATTAGCATCAAATTTTGGGTGAAATTAAGGAAGTCGCCTTCTGAGACTCTTGCAATGTTACAACAGGCTTATGCGAACGACAGCAGTCTTTAAATGGCATACAAGATTTTGTGAGGGCCGTGAAGATGTGAATGACAGAAGTGGCATGCCATCAACTAGCATCACAGAAGAAAAAATCAATCAAGTCCAAAATTTGGCTCGCCAAGACAGGAGATTGTTAGCTGATGCACTTGCTAAACTGGTGAACATTTCACATGGAAGTTGTCACTCCATTCTTTCAGAAAATTTGAAGATGAAAAGATTGTGTGCAAAGTTTGTGCCAAGACTGCTCACAAGTGATCAAAAGGCTCAGCGTAGAGATGCCGCACAGGACCTTTTTGACCACCTCTCAGACAGACCAAAACTTATTGGGCTCCATTATCACCGGGAATGAGACTTGGGTGTTTGCTTACGACCCAGAAACCGAAAGGCAGAGCTCACTTTGAAGGGGATTCACATTAGAAGCTCACAGGTTAGTCCAGTGCAATGCAGCAATTCTGCGAACTTTTGGACTGCACCTCGTATATATGTTAATGAACCTAAGATTAAAGAAAGATATTGGCTAAATAGGCAATTACCTGGCTGGGCAGTAAACTGCCCTCAACCAAGGTGCGCAGATAGAGTAAAAGAAGTTACTTATTGGTGCTGAATCCAGAGGCACGGAACAGAGACTAAAGTCCGAATTATTGCAAACGGCTTGCAGGTAAGGGGCAAAGCTTAAGGAAGTTAGAAAGAGAAAGGACAGCGAAGGATCCTATCCCAGAAAATTCAGGCAGCCTGTGTTTCAGGGGGTTGAGGCCACCGGTCTGACTAACAAACCCTATCCAGAATTGTTTCTGCCCTCAGGTGCTACGGCCGCAGATCTAAATAGGGAAGGCAGTACCTAATGTCTCAGAAACAATCCCAGCTTAAGTCCATCTGCCTGACAATTTTCTGGGATAGGATCCTTTGCTGTCCTTTCTCGTTCTAACTTCCCTAAGCTTTGCTCCATACCTGCAAGCTGTTTGAAATAATTCGGACTTAGGTCTCTCTGTTCCGTGTGTCTGGGTTCGAAAGCTGGGGATTTTCTGATGCCCTTGGGTGGTTTCGGCCAGATTCAGCACCAATAAGTAACTTCTTTGACTCTCTCTCTCTCTCTATGTACAGTATACACAGGGTGCCCAGAAAAAAAGTACACCATTATATATTTTTAAGTTTCTCAGCAACCAGGAGAACCAAACTGCTTAAAAATTTGAATAAAAAGGAGGTCAAATAGTCAGAAAACATGCCTTAAAATATTAGGTGGATCAGTTTGACATGAACCCTGATTCATATAATTTAATGAAATGATCTCGAAAATAGACTAAACGGTTTATTTTATTACCTCAGTTCGAACAAATACAACAATCATTGCAAATAAGAAACAATCAGTGCATTAGTTTTTCTCTGGAGAAGATGAGCAAAGTCATTGACAACTTTCCGAAGAGACTCAAGCAGTGCATTGAAAACTGGAGGTGGCCATTTTGAAAACAAGTGATTCTATTGTGATCTTGCAATCGTAAACTTTGTTTTTGTTCTCACTGGTAGTAAAAATTTGGTCATTTAAAAAAAATTATTTCATTTCTTATTTTGTCTGGTATTTTTGCCGCACCCTGTATTTTCCGATATTTTTGATTGAATAAGGGTATTTAGGATTTAGCGAAAAATACTAGAGAGTGTATTAAATTTACAGGGCAAAAGTTGTACTTACGTGCAAATTTGACGATGGCTACAAAATGACACAAATTATGGATTATATGATACCAATCCACCTGATTTTTGAGGAGTGCTTCTTGACTTATTGAACTCTTTTTATTCAATTTTGTATGCAATATAGTCTCCTGGTTGCTGAGAAATTAATATATACATAATAGTGTACTTTTTTCCGAGCACCCTGTATTTGTATATATAATTTTTTTTTCACCTTGGTTCAATAATTACTGAACATATAGTGACATGTTAAACTTTTGGATCAGCAGTGTATCTTTCCCATTCATTACCTATACTGTCACAGAAGTAATCCCTTGATGGTTGCTGACATTTTTGTGGTTCTTTTTCATCTTTTTTCCCATTAAAACTCCTTGGCAGCGAGTTTAAGTCAGATAATGAATTCTTATTACTTCTTGAAAATTACTTCAGTTACAAGGTGACACAACTGTTGAGTTTTTATATTATTATGATATTTATTGCAGTTGGGATATTGTATCATTGCATCATAGTAATTTGCAATAAAAATAAAATAGTGAGCATATAGGATGAACATTCTCTAGGCTCAAAGAATTGCAGTCCAGGGGGCCGAGGCTCATGGAAGAGGAATCCCAGGTCTTCCCCCATAGCCATCTGAAAATAATAATTGCATTATTCAAATAATAATTTGAATCAGCTTTACACTAGAAAGCAGAGGAAAACCAAGGGCAAGATGGAGGTGAGAATGCGGTCTTGCTCCTGACATACTATTGCATGGTGTCTCGATGAAGGTATAGATCATTGCATCAGGATTTACTTCTCCCCATTTTTTCACTCTGCAATCTTCATGCATTTACAAAGCAAGTGATATGGAAATCCCCAGACATTATCAGAGTCACAACAAGCAGAAATGCATTATTTTAAGTATTAAACTAGGAAAATGGAAACAAGGGATTGAAAATGCACCTTAAAGCATATTTACAAGGATATAAATAGATATAAACATTTGATTAACATAAAAATTTAAATAAACATTTTTGATTTGGTTACTGCTACAAGTTGTGCAGCACTAAATCCATACCAAGCTTCATGATGAAATACTGCCAGTTACAGATGGAGATTGAAAGGTGTACTGGTTGAGATCATGTCCCTTGATATGAAATGGCATTATCAAAAGGCTCTAGGTATCTGCAAAGAACCTGCACTACACCATTGATATGAAGTGCAAGCTAGTTTAGCTAGTAATCTGCAAATGACAGTTTGTCATTTCAAAGCATGAACTGCAGAACTGGGGATCTTACAGGAGTGAAGCAGTTAGCAAACAAATGAATATGAAGTTGAATTCAAATATGCAACAGTTGTGTCCAGTACAAAGACTGAGGCTGATGATCTACCTCACCATTTTAATGGTATAGCAACACTCATCACAAGCAGGGCCATAAATAAAGGGGGGGGGGGGGGGGGGGAAAAAAAAAAAAAAAAAAAAGCTGCAGATAGGATACAGTGGCACTGATTTACCTGAGATGTGTTCCAGCCCTTACAGCACCAGGTTGACGAAAACGACGAAGACCAGAAAGAAGACGAAGACATGGACAGTGGTGGATCCGGGGGGGGGGGGGCAAAGCAAACAAATAACAAATGCTGCAGAGAAAAATGAAAAGAAATGTGTTGGACAGTGAAAAGATAGTCATAAAAAGAAGGAATGCAGAAGTTTTGACTTTTGATAAGCATCAACCAGTCATCAATGCATATTCCAACTTGGAGATAAGTCTCAAGATTCATTTTATCCTTCCCTCAACAATTTCTTCATATGAGAGAAGCTTCAGCAAACTTGAGTTTCTCAAGACATACATTTAATCCATGATGGACCAAGAAAAACTCTCCAGACTTGGAACACTCTCAATTGAAAATCAAGTAGTGAAAGAATTGGATTTTGACCATATCATTGACATCTTAGCATCGCAATAAACAAGGAAAGTAGTACTGTAGTTATTTAGGAAGACATGAGCATGTGAATGAATACTCATGGGGATACTCATGAGTTCATGACTATTCTGTATACTTTGCCATTCAGAGTCACATTAATTAATGGGGTGCAGGCTTAGATGTGTGCATGTAGATATGAGTTCAAGGGATAGGAGAACTGACAAGACACAATAAGGAAAAGAGAGAAAAGGGGGGGGGGGGCATTCAGGACACCTTGCCCACAGGCACCACATGAAGATATTACAGCCCTGATCACAAGTCAGTGAAAAAGACCTGGATAGTAACTAAAGGTTTTACAATTTGTACCTCTAAAATATGTTTTTTACATCAATGAGGCACCATACTGGAACAGTATCTTACTGAAACATATTTAAGGAATAGCATGCTTTCATGCAAATGAAGCTGGTCGGATGGTCAAGTGACATTTTCTAATAAAGACATACTTTTGGATTTCATAAAGATAATTTTGTTGCTCACATGGACTCACGGAGGACTCATGGAGGGCTCATTTCTCTGCAGCTTGATTCCTCAGCCTTTCTTTCACATATTCTGGCTGAAACAAGAAGAGAATCCAACTTAGATGCCCTTTCCTAGTCCTGGTCAACGAAGTAGAAATACATCTGTGATAACATATGCATTGTCTGGAGTAGATGCAAGCAATGTTACCCTCTTCCCTGTCATAATATTGTTCTTCCTCAGAAGATTCAAAGTCCTACAACACAATATTTAACATTTTTCCATCATATTAAAAAAAAAAAAAAATTCCTCTGCACTTTCCCAGTCCTCTCTATTCTTAATTCTTGGGTCTGTAAGATGGATAAGTCTCAATCAAAACAATGAAGTGCATCAAACATAGCCAGGTTGTATAGCCTGGTCAAGGAAACAAGTCTTTCAGCTTGGAATATTGAATCCATGTGGAGTTAGGATTGATAGGTTTGATTGATTCAGATGGGAGGAAAGTATTTGAATTACAGATGAAACTTACAGTGACAAACCAGGGTGAGGAATCCCTGAAAATCATGCGAGAGAGCCATGACATGGGTGCCTTGGGGCTAATAATGTGAAGGTGAAGATGGGCAACTGAATGAAATGGTGGCCAGTGAAACCCTTGCCTGCAAAAACAGAAAAACCATTTTAAATTCTGAGCAACATCATTCTCCATAATGTGTAATCTTGCAGGGTATATTTCACATTTAGGATGTAAGTTCTCTGGCAATTGAAATATATCTGCATTTACTTCTATTTAAGCAAAATTGACAACTTATAATTATGAAGCATTTTGGAGAGAATTTTATTACAGTGATTTGGATTGAGTAAACACAGTACTTCTATTGTCGCAATGTATCTTAAATGGAAAGTGCCAGTTAATTTTTTTTTTTATATATCTCCAGATATTGTGAGCTCCATGTTTCTCTGATCCTGACTTATCAGATAAACAATGAAGATTAAGTTTTTTAAGTTTGGAAAATTCCAATAAATCTGTCAAGTTTGAAAATATTCAACATTTTTGAAAAATCATCCCTTCAAATACATTAATTATCTGAAATTGTAATGTCAACAACTTCCTCAAACATACTGTGTGCTCTTCCTCCACATGGCTTTCACCTTAGCTGCTCCAATTAATAAATGTCTGAGTGCAAACAGCAGGCAGTCTCAACAATAAAACTGATTTTTGATAAATACTTATCATGTGCTTTGATTATTTTGTTTTCAACCCTTTCAATGCTATGATTGAGTTAACCCGAGCATGGAATTGTGTCTCTTTTTGTGCTTCTTCCCTGAGATTTTTCAAGACAATAACATAATAAGGCAAATGGGGGAACATATATCTTTTTTTAAGTAGGACACACAATAGTGCACCAAAAGCAAAAGCTCAGCACAGGGATTGTAAAGAAAAAGAATGTAACAGTAAATGGGTTAAAATAGAAGAGTGCCAGGTTTATTTGCAAAAACAATTCCTACTAACACCATCCAAACCACAGGTTTTCTTGCATGTAATATCTCAGACAGAAAGAGTAATTTAGGCAAAAAAGAAAACTTTAAACTTAACTATTTGCAACCAGAACACAAACCAACTGTAATAACACAAAATAAAATACATAAAAAATTTATCTCTTCATGGAGCCTGCATGCCAAGTGTGCTCTGTTGTGTTGGAGAACATCATGATATGCGACAAAGTGACATACATGGTGCGGAGGAGAGCAAAGATTGCTTGTTCACTGTTATTTTCGATACTTAAATTTGATCAATTTACTGCATTTGAAGAAACTAGCTTCTTTTATCCTTTATTGGCCATGCAGTACACATGTTGTACCAATGAAAGTCCCTCTAGTTTTGGCATGACCTATTTTTTTCTTTGGAACTAACTTTTGTCTAAGCTTTTATATGAGATTCTGGGAACCTGATAAAGGGTCTCTTGTGAATGTATGCAGGTCATAAGACTTCAACACTGGCTATCAAAACAGTTTCTGCTTGCAGCTGAATGCAGCATCACATGGGGGACTCACATTTCCTGAATTTTGAGAAACTCAAACATTTATATCTCTTTATTGCTATTTTCATCATTATATTTCATATTTATATGTGTGAGTTGATTTGACTGCCATGTTCTGGAAAGACAAACAATATTTATCAGAACAAAGCCAGTGTTAGATGCAAACATAACCAATAAAGGCATAAAAAGGCACAATAGACATTTGACTCAATTCCATTTGTGCTTTGGCTGCAAAAATAATAGAAATTTGTGAAAAGCTACACAATTAATGATGGAAATATTAATTTTTTAGCAATTCTGAACACCTTGGGGATTAAAGAGGGACATTTAAATTCCAGCTGTCAAAAGGCCCAAGTATTTACGTACTCCATACAATAAAGGTTAAATTTGAGAGAAATTTTCATTACTCATCAGAAATGCCATGCAGAAAAATGAGGCAAGAATGATAATGAAGGGAGATACAAAAAAAATTGAACTGGCACTTTTTTTTTGGCAATAAGCAAGTCTCACCTAGGCCCTGGTCTAGTCTTAGTGATGATGAGTTGAGGCCCACAAGGATAGCACAGCTTCACTAAGAGTACTTATGCATCACATGTCATTTATTTCATTAGGGAGGAAGATTTAGTTTTGCTGTGTGCCAGTAGTCCTAATGAAAATAATATTCGTAAGACTGCATGCCAACACTATTCAAAATAGTTATGAACCTGTGAATGGTCAAATAAATCAGATAGGATTGAATATTCTAGTGATGTATTTTGTATTGGAGGCACACAAGGTCCAAAACAAAAGATCTGAGCAAGACCAATAAATCTAATGAACCAAGCCAAAAATCCTATGCAGACTTAGAGATAATCCAAATTCAACCAGATATGGTTGTACATATAGTAAAAGCAACATAGTCCTCCAGATACCTTACAGACATTCCAGAGCTGAACAAATATGACTGAATAGCTAAGGGAATAACACAATGTCAAACCAATATATTGTACAACACAGAAGCATGTACCAACTTGATGTCAGAAGGATCTCCACTGTGCATTTCTAACACTTGTTTTCCAATCCTCTCCAAGTCTTCCACTATGAATGAATAAGATATTCAATTTTGTGAAAATCCTTGGGTGATTGAATATCATAAGATCACCTTTTACAATTGGAGGATTCAGGGAAATGAAAAGGTTATTCTTGGAATATGGATGCTGAAACCATCAAGTGTGGAGTTTTCTGAGCAAGGTGGAATCCACAATAAGTGAATATTAATGAACTGCAACAGTAGTTGTGGATCTACAGTATTTTATGCAAAAAGAAAACTGAACATGAACTCCTTTAATTTATCTTAATATGCATATATATAAAGCAGAACATGATACATTGCCACTTAAAAAAATAGACATTGTGTATCAGGGACATGGTTCATGATGGATATATCTGTCATACCCACTTGAAGGGTTAAGGTATAGTTAAAAAACACAAACATGGAATGACTAACCAATATTAATCTGATGTGGTTGGAGATCTTTTGCAGAAGGGATATGCTCCTTGGTGACAATCAGATAATGGTGCATGGAAGCAGGTCGAATATCAGGGAAGGCAATGTATGAATCATCCTGAAAATAAATAGTTATTTAATGAAACTATAGAAGGAAAGAATCACATGGATTGACAACTCAATTCAATTATCAATACACACAGAAGAATACCTCCATACTAGAGGGTCCAAAATAAACTTCCCACCTTTGCAAGCCTGCTGACAGAATATCATATGGGATATCAATAGGGGAAGCTTTTTTTTTCGACCTAATGTAAAGCAAGCAAATATGTTTGTCTGTGTGTGCCTCCTTAAATGGTATGGGGGCCAAGTCTGACTCACTGTAACTACCATCAATACTATACCATGAAGGGTGTTCAGCTAGTATAGAAAGTAATAAACTTTTTTTTAGACCACCCACTGCACTTTATTTCAAGTGCAAGGAGGTGTAAAGAAAGAGTCTGCAGCAGAGCCTTTTGAACATTTAATTCGACTATAAGTAGCTTGGAAATGCAAGTCTGCAGTTAACAGGGCTGGTAGGAAAAAAATGGAGGGATCTTTCTTATAACTTTCTGAATCTGGTTGGTGTTGCAAGTGTGCAGGCCTATTCTGCTGTCGAATATCTTGCACCATTACTGACTTGAAAGGCTAAGGTTCTGCCCCAAGATACAGCCTTTAGTTTCATGTATGGCCTGAGAGGTCAAAATCATATCTACACTGTTTCTGGATTGAATTCATCCTCCCCCTCCCCAGGTAGTGGAGAATAGAGAAAACAGTACTTCCAGAAGATGCATTTCATCAGATGATCCAAAAAACCACCCTTGTGAAAGGCACCACAATTTGCAATAGATGGAGGAGCTCATAGAGGAGGTACAAATACAACCCAAAAACAGTGTAGAGACTCTGGCACCTTTTTCAAGGTATACCTGTATTTGCCAAGTCATTCTTTCCCCACAGAAAGGGAATTTTTGACTGATTGGTTAAATATGGAAAAAGGACTCTGTTTATTGAGTTCTGGGTCATATGAAAAAGAGACAAGTTGGGCTGCAAAAGCAGGGTGACTTGCATGAAGGTATCAAATCATTGATGGGTATGCTACAAGGGATGTAGTCATTGTCAAAATTATAAACTATTAAAAACCATACATTACATCTCTAATATATTGCTCACCTGGTAAATAACTTCTGTGTCTGTATTTCCTTGGATGATATCACAGAAAACACATTTTTTGGTCATTTTTTCTCATTCATGCCTAACAGGTTCCTAAAGTGCACATTTCACACCCCAAAGGCTGCAGGCCTCCTTAATATACCATTTCAGCAAGCTTCATAACTACTCAAGGTTGTATGCACTAGGGTTCAAGTGTAAGGAATGATGAGAATGTTTAAATCAAGATCCATAGGCAATATGATGACAGTCCCATTCCTCTGGGCTCAAGATTTCGATGAAAGTAATAAAATTCTAGACAACAAAGGGCACTCAATCAATAAAGTTGTGATCAAAACTATCATTTTTATGGTGTTGTCTTACTTGTAGCTATCTAGATCGTATAATGAAAAGTGTTCAAATGACATGACGATCACGTAAAAATCGAATTTCACATACTGCTGGAGAAAAGGGCCAAACAGCTGTTGGCAGAAGCTTTGGGTGACCAGGCATTAATCAAACAGTTCATTACTGGTTTTGAACAATTACAGAATGAATGAATCTCATGGAAGATAAGGAGACACATTTACTGCCCCGTGAACACAGGTTTCACGACAGACTGATCACAAGAGTATTTGACAGAGCAAGAAGTGCCATTCTAAGTTCCTTCTCTCCAAATTACATCATAGTAAATTGAATGCAATCATATAAAAAGGCAGTGGGCCTGATGCTGGAATCTCGTCTAGCGAAGATGCATCGTCTTCTATTGGGAAGCATACATAGATTTTGTCTGATCATAGGAGGTAAGAAGTTGGGGGAAGTTTAGAGCTCAAAGGTAAACTGGTCCAATTTGGAGCACTAGGTAACTCTGATCTTGTTTGCCACTTAAAGGGAATTTTCATCAGGCATGTATGACCACAGAAAAATAACTTAATATTCATTGTTTACATTGATGTGATGTAAATAGAGTTGGGAATGTTTCCTCATGAAACTTGGGTAAACTGGAAATTAAAAAACAAATGATAGAGAAAGAGCTTCCTGTGTTAATGTTAGAGATAATAAAAAATGGCAACAACTGGCTTTTCCCGATCAGTTCTTAAAATGAGTGACAGGTCTTTTATATATGAGCATATTGGGGAATCTCTGTCCTTAAATATCACACCAAAGAAATTATAAGGAGCCAGGCTAGGGTATGTGAATGAGAAAAATATATTAATTCATATGCTCATTGCCAACAGAGGCTCTCTCAAGCCCCCCCCCCCTACCCCCTCCAAATTATCCATAGGTTAAATACATGCATAAGAGAAGGCAGATGCCAAGCTCATGCCAGTCTCTAATAACAGGATAGGTTTATGTTTCTTCAATGAATTGTTACATGCAACCCAATTCAGCACCAGCAAGTTTAGGCATGAATCTGCCCAATGATGAGGAGTAGTGGAGGCTCTCTCTCTCAAAGAGAACCAATCACAAATCAGAATTAACAGCATAGGAGGCTAGTACAGGTACTACAGCATCCACCTACTTCATGTTGTTCCTGTACTTTATAAGATACATATATCAAACTTGGACACTGGTCAGCAGTGATAGTGTTGCATGACTGCTGGAGGGGAAGGGAGGAATCAGAACTGGCTAGCATTTTTGCTTAGTTCTTCCACCAACCTTTCCCTCTTCTTGCATCCACTGAGAACTCTCCACTCTCCTTATATAAAGATTTCCAGAATTTTAACAACTCGATAACTGCCAAGTCTGCTCATAGATATAAAAAGCTTTAACGTGCTTGCCTTTAAGGGTCCTGTAACGACCTCTTCCTGCACGGTAAGTATTTCATGGTGAAATATTGTAGCTTATGAGTGAACTCCATGCCTAGCGGTGAGGGAACTCTTGTGGTGGAGCAGTGTTGCGTAGTCGTTCGTTCCAAGTCGTGTCTCACAGTTTACGAGCCAAACCCACATTTATAGCACATTAATTTTCTTCACTAATTCATAAGTTATAACTTAAATATAAATTAAATGCATACATTAGTTCAAGGTTTTGTAGTCATGTGGAAGCTCGTTATGTGACGCATGCGTTTCTTGCTTTTTCCCCCTTTCTAGGGAAACTGCACCGACGGCGGAGTTCTTGGGATTTGTCTCCGTGTTTCTTGGTGAAAGTGCACCACCGCGGCCTGCACTCAGTCTCTACGTAAATCCTTCCACTTGCCCTCAACTTCTGCCTCAGAGAAATGTGAGAGCATCATTTATATCAGAAGTCTATTTCAATGCAGGGCTTTTGTTTATGGGGTGACGTCGTGCATGGCGAGTGGGATCATCGATCCCACTCTCGTGGTCCCGTCTGCTCTTTTCCCAATCCTCTCTTTCTCGCTCTCTCTCTCTCCTCTCTTTACTCTCTCTCCCCTCCTCAAAGACTTTCAACCATCGTTTTGTCGACTTAGTATTGTGTGATCAGAATAAGCCTTAGGCTTTTTGTCTTAGTATTGCATCTGGTTCTTGAATGCCGGGCGAGTAATATCACCAGATCTCATTCCAGTTGCACTGATTGGCCTAGCTATGCATCTTTACAGTACAATACTGTCCTCTGTGAAGGTGGTTTTCATGCACGGGAGGAAACGTGTTCTTCCATGCAGAACCACGCAACATGGCATGTTTCCTTGACGCCTTAGTAACAGGAGGGGAAAAGTAGAAGGCCGAATCGAGCTATTGGCGTAGCTGAAGTATGAGTCAGAGCAGACACCCGACCCAGGAACAATGCACTCAGACAGGTACATTATTCGAGTCGGCGAGTTTTCCCAGTCACGCGCGAGAACGGAAACCAGTAACAACCATCTCCTCTCATGTGATGTCATAGCCCATCGCTTGAAGTAGAGAGTAGAGACTAGAGAGCCAGTCAAGCGGCCAGTTCTAGCTTCGCTGCCCTTCAGTGTCATCTGGTACTGTTCTTGTGAAACACGTTTCTTTCTTTCCTGTTCCTGTTTCCAGATAGAAAGTTTTCTCTGAAAGGATCAGTGTAGAAATATGGCAGATCCGCTTCTGCATTTTGAGTACGAGGGTGAAAACGCAGAGGAACAAGAACTTCATTCCTCAGCCACGGACGATGGAAGTAATGCCAGCAACCGCAACTCCTTCGCGGATGATTTCGAGAAACTGGATTCCGAGATCTCTCATCCCATCACATCATTGCACTTGCAGGTGAGAATATGCCTTTTATGAGTTGATGCATTTTTTCACCCAGTACATTTGACCTTCATTCCCTTTTTTTGGGGTCCTTGAGAGCGCACATTCATTGGCATGAGTTTTTGGCAGTAATACGCTGCCTCGCTTTCCGAGAGGAAAGGTGAGATCGTGATTATCGTTCCTGTCCCAGACGTGGGCTGGAAGGATACTGCGTATCACGATTTCGAAGAATGTAGTTTTGCGCAATGAAGATAATAGTATTTTTTTTTTAAAGATAGCTGATTATCTACTATCACCTCTCCTAGGTCAAGAAATGGATTGCTAGCATTGAAAGAGCGACAAGAGATGGAAATGGGAGGGTTCCTATAAATAGGCGTGAATAAAATGTAGCGTCTTTTTTCACTTCGTGAGGTCGGGGACATGGGGAATGCGGATGTAGCTGAGTACGGTGATGAGGATATCCATTCCCCTAATCGTGATGGATATTCAAGACAACGAGAGGATTCGGAATTGGGCGAAGGCGAAAGCTCCCCACCGGATGACCTCATTGCACCTGAAAGCATCGGGCCCGAGAGACTCGTCCAAGAACCTCCCGTTTTTATCCTGCCTGGAGAGGAAGGTGCAGAAGGGGATGATAATGATTATATGACCGGGAGAGACTACGATGTGGAGGACGACCTCGTTCAGGTTGGTAAAGATATGGCTTCTTCTGTGGGAGTCAATGAACCTCATATTGACTATGGGAGAGCTCAAGAACCTGCATTATATGACCGTCATGAATACATGGGAGAAATAGAGGGCTCCCATTCATATCACGAAGAGGGTGTTGAGACTGGGATGGAAGATTCCTTTACGAGGACTTTCTCCCCAGAATCAAAAGGAACCTCTTTCCCCCAAAAAGAGGAACATCTTGACCTTGAACAGCATGACCTTTTCGATCCCAGTGAAATGCTTGGAAATGTTGAGAAGAATCATCCATTTGAAGCTGAGGAAGAGGATGCAGGATTCATTCCTCCAACTCCGACAGTACACGAAGTGGTCAAGCACGAAGAAGCTCCTCTGCAGTTCTCCCAGGGAAGAGAGGACGAGGTACAGGAGCCACTGTTGGATTTCAGTCACCAACTTGAGCCCGCAGGAGAGCAAGGAATGGAACCGATTAGCATGCAAGGGTTAGTGGATTCCCGGACGATTCAAGGGCTATTGGTGGCTGCTGAGGAAGAGACTTTCCTTCAACCCAAGATGTCTCAGCATATTGAAGAATCTCAGACGCACCTAGAGGACTTAGCTGGAGTTGGTGAGATGAAGCCGTCGAGACAAGAGGAGGAAGGAGGAGTTAGGACGATAGTGCCGGACTTGTCGCCTCCGTCAACGCCAGGGCCTACCCCGCCCCCTCGCGATTACACACCTGAACCCCGAAGTCGAAAAGCGATGTCATCCAAGCCCACCGTGTCCAGCCCTACTAGCTCCAAGGCTTCTCTCTCCTATAATCCTTGTGAGTACCTTCTCCTTGTTAATTCCCTCCTCAAAAATCTGCGGGTGGGTTGTAATTTTGATCCTTATGTTGCACCATGTTGCTGTCCTCCGTCGTGGGAAGCACTTGCTTTGCACTTTGTATTGCCTTAAGATAGGTCTGCATGATTATTTATCAAAAATTTGCTTCAAGTACGTTTGCAGAATGCTGATGGTTTCGAGGCTGTATTTATAACAAAGAACAGAGAATGAGATTTTATTGAATTCTGACTGAAAGGTAGAGGTGATGTGGTTGGTAAACGATGGGAAAATAGGGCGTTCCCATAGCGTTCTCGTTTCGCGTGGTTGGGTGTTGGAGGCGAGGTTGAATCATCCGGTGGGTGAGTGCTTATCATGTGATGTGGCCTTGACCGTGGACCATCCCCCCTCGGGGCTTCCAGACCAGACCAGACCAGACCGAACGGCCGTTGACGCGCAGAGTCGTTGCGCAAACACTCACCTCTCAGTCCGTCGTGCGTTGAGCCTCTCTCCCTCTGTAACAGTCAGCTCAGTTTTCTACGGACGAGTGCGTGCTCTCATATCAGCTCTTAGCAACCTAGTTTCGTCGTAATGTTTTACCATTCCTTTCTCTCAAGCACACCTACTCCTGTGAGCGCCTTCCTACTAGCAGTTTTTAAATATTAATATAACTTAGTAATAGGCCGTGGGCGGTCTTGAACCATAATCAACGTGATGGAAGTTCTTGGGGATCGAGTTTGGAGAGTAGTGTAGAGGTAGTGTGCGAAGTATATGATGTGTTAGTGACGGGAAGTGCAGGCATTGAAGGGGCCTCTTTTCACTGCATGCATTGCCTTCAAGTACATGTATTAGTATTCTTTGCAGTACATAGAGAAATGCTTCTCTCCCTTCATGATGTTTTCTTTTTCGGCCCCTTCCATCACAGTCGAGCGTCGGTAGGATATCTTCCGTGTTTCATTCCACCTTGGCTTCTTTACCGTTCTGCCAGTAAGTCTGAAAGTTAAAAACATTCAGCATTGTGCGCCAAGTAATAGTCATGTCATCGCACTCAAGTGATGTCAGTGTAAAGGAAGAGTTGAACAGTTCATTGCACCATGATCAGCATGATGTGCTTTCGGGAAGTAAATCGAAAGGAGGAAGCGATCCTTTATTGAAGCTTCTGCAAGATCTCGTCGATCCACGTGAGCATTAGTTTTTTTTTATTCACCGATTTATTCGCATGATCATATTACCCCATGTATTTTGTCTGCTTTCACATTCTTCTACATTCTCATACTTTATTTCCATTTCGATTGACACATGGGAGGCGAAATTTCAAGAAACAGGCCAACCGATTGCGGGGAAATTTCCCTCACTCGTGAATTTCCACTAGCACTATTAGTTTCTTGGTTTTTTCCAGTTAGACTGTTAGAGCATCTCGACGATTTGAGGAATAAATCTTGAGATTGAGAAATTCTCAGTGCTACTGCTAGAATGTTGCTTAGAGAACTTTCTCATATACCTTTCCTAGTCGATTTTGTTCCGTTTTGCCTTGGGAAGAAAAGGATCTTTGGCTCTTCCGTGAGAGCCAAAGAGAAGTTGGAGGCGGCAGACTTTAGAAGGGATCTTGGACATTGGATTGGACACATTTAATTCAAAATTCATGTATGTATGTCGAGCTTAGGCTTAAGGATAGCCTGTCTGCATACATTTCTGTGTGACTGCCATCGAAATCGCTCTCCAGGGACATGAGCTAGTCTTCCATGGTAATCTGTGGAGTTGATATATTCGGAACGTGTATAAATCTCCACTTGCTGACCCAGACCATGTATCAAATATTTGCAATCTTCCACTGAAGCCAGCCATGACATTTTACAGGCGATCCACAGTGACTTCACAATTGCATACTTGTCCTAGCGAGGATCCTGTTCATTAGAAGATATCAAACCTACTGTGTAAAAAAAAGATCAATGACATTTAACCAATGTGTCTGCTCTCACCTCAGCTGTTTTCACGAAACTTTCACTGTTCATAGATGGCTAAGTTTCCGATATGTATTCAAGCTTTCTTCCAAATTCATTTCTCTAAAGTGAGGCTATGATCTATTATTTTAAAAAAGATGTTAACTGAGGAAAATGGGGGACACGCCCAAGCGCTCTGTTTCGTATCATCCAGGTCGCATCCAACTTAGCTCTCATGGAAATTCAATTTTTAGGCTGGCCTTCACTTGCAGATTGAGTGGAATAAAGCATCTCAAAACTATCACAGGTGAATCAATAAGTATAAAAACAAGGAGTTCGCACAAAGTTATTTCTGATTTTACTAAGGGAAAGGGGCCGTATTCTATTAAAACCTTAAACTTAGTTTAAGCTAATTGCTCAGCCTCGACCATGCATTTGAGTGGGGCAAATACCAGCTAAGCAACTTGCTAAGAGGAAAATCGCACTTGAGAACGTTATAGAATATGGCCCTAGGTCCCTTCCCGAGACTTCCCCTTGGTGTTTGTCAGGGAACGAGGCACTCGAGAGGGATTGGAAGTCCCCCTGTCCATGTTCAATTTCAGACTTCTGATAATTGCTCATTGCCATATTTTGGCAATATCACTTTGATATTTCAAGAGTCTGCTATCAACATACACATTGCAAGGTTTCGTGAAAATAGCTCCAGTGAGGTCAGAGATGTGCAGGTTAAAAGTCGCTTATCTTTTTCTGCCATACTCTTGAGATGTTAGTCGTATCTGGAGGCATCATCCTGAAGACACGTCGGAACCCACTGGTCGCAGTAACTGGTGAATCAAATTTTGCAAATTTACTTGCACACTGAACATTCTCAAGAGTCATCACGGCCACGTAGCACGAGTCGTGTGAAGCCATATAAATTTTGCTGACATTAACTGCCAGCTACAGGCGAAGCCTGTAAGCTATAAAAATGTAGACCTTGCTGTGTGACAGGGAAACAATGATAACTGTAATAATAGACTCATGAACCCCAAAACATGAAATAAATATCCAAAAAAAGACTTAACAACAATTTTGAGCTTCCGCAAGAACCCTGCAATTTTGTTCGCTTGTTTCCGAGAAAACTCAAGAAGTAAAAAATGTGAAGTCAAACAAGGGTCAATTCCTTTTCCTTATCGTGTTTCACCTAGCATTCCCCCCTCCTTATTTCCAAAAAGAGTGTATTATTTGCAAATTTGAACTGCCCTTTAATTATATTTAATCTTGATCTGCTTGAATGCTTTTACCAGTCATCATGAGTATGTGCGTTACTAAAATGAATCATGTGAATTGCATTAGTGTGCTAATTTAGAACATTGTGTTTTCACTGGCTTTGGGTTTGCTGGTGATGTTTGATGCACTCACTCACTGTATCCAACTTATCCTTCCCCCGTTTCTAGGTGCATGGCTTCCATATTTCGCTATTCATGATCCTCGAGGTAAGACGTCTTCCTCGGCTTCCTCCATTTGTATAGTGCTGTCCAATCTTGGTTAAATGCATGTTCTTTGCGCCATCTTGGAATTGGAGAACCAACAAGGTTATTTCAGTTGGGGTCCAACAGATGTCAGGTCTTTGGACCTGCGCTCTCCCCACACAGTACTATCGATTAGAGGGAGGGCTTCTTTGGGATGAGAACGAGGTAGAATTCGAGTCAAGTGGGTGCAGGAAGGGACCTACACGGAAGGAAAGGGACAAGTGTGTATGTGAATGGGAACTTAGGTGTTGTCAATTGCATGGGTCGTACTCTGTTGTCCAGTACTGTATACTGTGGCTTCAACTCATGATCGATGCACTAACTTCTTGACGCTGACATGCAAAGCTCGTAACTGCTCTTAACCGACTCACTTCTCTGTCACCATGGCTTTCTTCTCTCTTGTGACACGTGAGTGTCTCCTTTTCTATGTGAATTTAGAGGTGTCTTTTAGGTGCGCTAACTAACGCGCACACTATGTTTTATATAATATTGACGTATTGCGCAGCTAAGATGGAATCTTGTCTGAGAAAGATGCGATTTAAAGCAATATCACCATGGGAGATCCTCTGATGACTGGAAATATCATTATTCTGTTCTGGGTTTTTTAAGTGAATAAAAAAAAAGTAATATTGTTTGGGGCTGCTTCCAGTGTTGCTGCGTTAGGAAGGGAATGGAAATGGAGGGAAGAGTGAAAGGGCTAAGTCGCATGCCGCCAATGTTTACATGCTCTCATTGGTGGGTTCCGTGGGTCACGTGACGACATCGATTCCCGTGGCTATCCCTATTCCATCGGCCTATCTCGATTCTGGATCCTTTTACCGAGGGGGGAAGGACCCTCATGGTCCCCCCCCCCCCTCTCCCCCCCCAGCTAATAAATGCTATTTGAGCTACATCTCTGCCTGGGTGGATATCATCGTGCAGAACAGGCCAGCTTTGTCGCTAGAAAATGTTTTATAATCACGATCCCCTGTTGCTATGCGTTCCCCCGCCATAAAAGGAAACCTGTCTCGTTTCATGCCGTACTTACAAGGAACTTTCAATAGAAAGGTATGGATCGTGTAGGTTTGCGGAGCATTGGCCCTGATTTGACATGCCTATAGTTTTCCTGAATATGTGCTGGACATGAGCGTTTGGAGTATGAGGTGTAGGCTAATATGTAGTGAGAGAGAAAGAGAGAGAGAGAGAGGGAAGAGCTTGGAGCAATGGACGAGGCCCAATGCAGTAGCAGTGGCAAGTGTGCCACGTCTAGATATGCCTGCTACCTTCATTCCAGTTTTGATCCCCGCTACGGTGCTAACCTAGTACAGCTCAGTGTACGTGCTCTCTCTCATCGGTGCTATTTCCGGACGGTGGTTTTAATCTTGTGATTTCGTCCGTCGTTTTTGGGGACGGGGAAATTTTCAGGAATGGGCCGGAAAAGTGGGCCACGGCAATCATCGAATAGTGAAGTGGTTGGAGCCAGCGAAAAACCCAATCGCGGTGCAGGTGAGAGGAGAAAGGGGAAAAAGTAAAAGGGCATGTCCGCAGCAGCACTGAATCTGGATTCCAGCCCAGTTGAAGTCTTGCCAGTAAAAGCGAAAAAATAATGCTGTCTGAAGCTCCAGTCAGAGGAACAGGAATAGGCTACCATGCGAATCTGATATCCCTCTTTGCAGGATATTCTCTCCCTTAAACATACCTGTAATCGGATCCGAGGTTGACCTCACAGATTCTAGCCAAAAAGGAAAGGAGGTCGCATAAGTTTTCATAGATCATCGATGCTGGGTTTAGTTGAGTCTTCTACGAGGGCTGGTTATTGTTTCTTTTATTTGCAGTGTTGAACCTCATCTATTGGAGGGACGTGAAGAAGAGTGGGGTGGTGTTTGGTGGAGGATTGGTGGTCTTGATATCTCTAGTCTACTTCTCATTGATCTCTGTCTTGAGCTATTCTTCGTTGGTGTGTCTGCTTGGAGCTGGTTGTTTCCGCATTTATAAGTGGGTTCTCGCCGCCTTGCACAAAACTCAAGCGGATTCGCCCTCTCATCCCTTCCAGTCCGTTTCTCCATCTCTCTTTTCATTCCCTCTTTTTCATTCAACTAAAGGGTTCCATCACATTTTTCTTTGCTCTCTATTTTGATAGGGAATGGCTAGAAGAAGACATCGAGGTATCGGAGGAAAAGGCGAAAGAGTTTTCCATCTTGGCAGCCCAGAGACTTAACAAATGGGCAGATCGACTCCGGAGACTATTCCTCATCGACAACATCTTTGAATCCATCAAATTTGCTCTCCTCCTCTGGGGACTTACCTACATCGGGGCTTGGTTTAATGGCCTCACTCTCATCATCCTTGGTGAGACGACTTTCAAAATTGAAGTTTCCCCGTGTCTTTCGTAATCTTGATATATTAACAATATCTTCGTTTTCCCCTTTCTCCTCTCTTCTAGGATATGCCGGGATTTTCACCATTCCCAAGGTCTACGAGGTGTATCAAGTGCAAATAGACCAGTACCTGAATCTGGTGCGAGACCATGTCTCGGCGGCTTACTCCAAGTGAGTGATTATACTGCCTAAATCGTTTGACGTTTCCTGTCTGTGGATATTGAGGTGTCATCCACCAGATCGATATAACTTCGATTCTTGAACCGATATAGTCGATGTAAGGGCGAATATGCAAATTTGAATTTTTTAAATTTATCATTTATTTAGAAGATTAGCTTTTTCCCAGAATGGAGAGCTATAGTTGAAGAATGCTTTTCCCCTCCGCTTGTGCTGAGCCACCAGAGTACTTGAGAGCTTTGATGCACAAAAGAACATTCTTCAAGTCTCATCGTGCTATTCAAAAAAGCAAATTATTATCTCTTGAAGAATTTCGAAATAGCGCATTCGTTCCTTTATGGGTTCATCGACATGATCACATTATCATGGATACTAGGGACAGTTCAATGCTATTGAATGGGGTTGTTGATGGTCTGCCATGGATGATCTCACTCATGATGCGCTGATGAGAGCGAACGAGAAGAATGAGATGGTTCTGATTTCTGTTCCAGGGTAAAGGGAATGCTTCCAGGGGGAGCTGGAAAGGAAGCTGAGAAGCCTAAGGCCCAGTGAGGAAGATCGTGCATTCTTTTTCGTTTCTCCCATCTTCTAGAGTGTCCTATCTTTGCATTCAGTCTTGGAACCGCGACTGCTTCGAATAATCGGCACTTCTAGAGAGTATGGGAAAATGTGTGATGTGAATCGCCCCCCGTGACTCTGCTATCTACACAGCCTCAAAATGAAAGCAGTGACTGTCTTCAGTTATCGCGTGTGCTCACCAGTTGTGATTGCGTTGTATGTTTGTCTGCGTCAGCAGTTTTTAGCCACAACTTCCCGTTCTCAGCATTTCTCCGTTATTAGTATGCGTCAGTGAAGTACATTTCACGAGTCTGGAGATGAAGGGAAGGAATATTTCTTTCTCTCTCGACTGGCTCTTGTTCATTTGTGCTATTTATGGGATGGATGATATTGGTCAGCTTGTGATTTGTAATTAAAGCTTTTTCCCCTCCAATCCAATGGACTTTGGTAGCTTGACCGCCAGAGGCATATGCAAACACACACACGGAGACATCTTCCATGACAGTTACTGGAATATGGTTAACACAAGCGATGGGAGATGGCATTTAAATAGCCTCTGGGAGTTTCTTCCTGATGTCACTTTAGTGAGTCCCTGGTTCTTGCTAATATATATACATTACCAGATCTTTTACCACGGGCAACTATGGAGAAGACACTGGAATTCAAGATTATTATCTAAAGAGCTTACCCAGCCCATGGAGACTCCAGAGGATGGAGGAAATATGGTTCGACAGGAGACATCACTCCAGATAAGAGTGGCTCAGATTTTACTTGGCAATGAAAAATATATTAGTCTTAGGCATGTGCCCCCGCACAGGGCACAAATTCACCAGGGGTGCCAAAACGTGACTGAATATACGAAGCAATAATGGATACTATCAGTTTTACTTCAGAATGTGAAAATGCCATCCGTTTCGGCGTCAATTTGGGCGCTAGAGATTGACCCTTCCCCGTTCGGGGGGGGGGGGGGGGGGGGGGGGTGGGGAGTCTCTTTGCACAGGGCGCCGAAATAGCTAGGGCCGGCCCTGGAGGAAAGTCTCAAGTATCTTTCATACTTCCAACAATCAGACAATTGCACCAACGGTGAGATGTTAGCTAGACATTTCTTAGACGTTTATAACGCCACACATCCCGTGGAATGTGCTGAAGCCTAAATCAGCCACCTTAGAACGTAAAAAAGGGTGAATCTCTGAAACGTTAATGGGAGGATACTCTCAGGACTGGGGACGGAAGTCGACCTATAGGAGTATGATGGTGTAATCGAGCGGGTAATGCGTTGAACCCTTCAACCCCAGGGCCGACACTCCTATAGTCTGGTCTTTCCGTTAGGATTTTGTTATCCATCTCGACTTATAGTGTTAAAAAAAAGAAGAAAAACCTCATTCTTTTTCTTTGAGGAAATGACCATCCTTTACCTCGGGGCTATTTGCTATGTGAGCTTTTGCAAGTGGGTTTTCACCTTTGTTGGAAGATGGTACATTTATTTTCTTTTACCTCTCTTTCATCTCTTCATACTGTAAAAAATCGCCGCAGATGGGACTGATCTCGCATGGACTGCAATCAATCTGACCTCGCCTCTGTCCGTCGTCACATACTAGGGTTGTGCTTGATAAAAAAAAAGTTTGGCAAGAAAAAAGCAAGATCTTATCAGATGAAAACCATGTCACAACCAAGTAAAATGAGAGACAGGGCCGTTTCTAGGCATGTTGGCGCTCCGGGCGATCGTCCGCCCCTAGAAACGGCACTGAAGGGAGATAAAAACCTAACAAAAAAATCAATATTCAAGCTTTTTTCGACCCTTGACTAGGCGTTAAGGGTAGAGGACATCTATCAAGACTTGGCAAGAAAAGAAATTCAAGATCTTGCCAAGCGTCTTGTTTGAAATTCAACCCTAATATTTACAAAGCCTTTCATTCTAGACATCAGTAGATATTCTTGGTACCTCTAACTGCAATGGAGTTTTGCTGTGATGTTGGAGTCGTATGGCATCCTTTCTCCATTGATACAGCATGGGACCCAAATATTTCAGCGTGTATCGCAGTAAATTCAGCAGCATCAAGGGGATCGTCTTGGCATTGTGTTAAAATTACTTTAATTTTTTTAGGTTTTTCTTCGTCCGGAAAAATCCGAATCGGACTTCTTTTTTATGAGGTTCTAATTCAATCCGAATTTCTATTCCTTTGAATTGACAATTTAGAATTTAATAAATTAATTTCTTGGCATTTAAAAATTCAAATTCATCAAGGTGAAAACCAGGACCAGTTTTTGGAATAAACCCATTCAAATTGAATATTTCTAATTTCGAACTGTTTCTTGATGGTTCGCGCGTCCACGTCGCGAGGATGGACAGCGCGAACAGTCTCCAGTGATGATTAGCTTTAAAAATCTCAAGTCTCCTGAAATCCGGGCATTGAAAGCAATGGGCACCGATGGGTGCTCGTGGCTGCGCAGTGTATGTCGAAAAGCGTTGGAATCGGCAGTACCTATGGGTTGGAAGACTGGTGTGTGATGGTTCCTCTCTTTAAGAAGGGGGACTCGAAGGAGTGTACCAATTGCCGTGGAATGACTTTCCTCGGCATCTGATAAGACCTCTGCCAAGGTGCTTGGAAAAAGAGCGGTGTGCAGTCGTTGGAGAAGGCATCCAAAAAGAGCAGTCCTTACTTCGCTAAGGACGTAGCACCACGGACCAGTTCTTCACTCGCCACTATATCTTCGAGACACATTAGGAGTACTAGTATATCAAAGAGGCTTAGTTGGTACGAAAGTAATGCCTGTCAATTTTTTTTTTATCCATCACCTTTTAATTAAAAGAATTATGAAATTGGCAAGGAAAATAGACGAAGCCCTATTGTTTACACGGCTATTTTTCCATGTAGTCCCCCTCGCGTTCCATACGCGTTTTTACAGCGCATAACGAGAGTGTGCATGCCATTACTGCATAAGTTCTTGTCACGGCTGCGAAGCCATTTGCGCACAGCGCCCTTTACTTCATTGTCATATTTAAAGTAATGTCCACTCAACCCACCCTTAATTGGGCTAAACAGATGGTAGTCTGACTTTGCACGATCCGGGCTGCAGGCTGGATGGGGCAGTAGACTCCATCCGAACGAAGCGATTGTGTCAGATGTGTGCAGGTTGTGTGCAGCCGGGCGTTGTCGTGTTGCAGCAGTACCTGTGACATATCCAGATTTGGACGAACTCTTTGGATGCGTTGTTTCAGTTTTTCCAACGTTTCGATGTATCGCTCGGAGTTTATTGGGGCTCCCTAGGACATGAAATCGACGAGGATGACTACCTTGCAGGTCCCAGAACACGGTGACCATAGCTTTCCGAGCGGAAGGTTGAACCTTGAACTCCCTCTTTCGGGGAGGGTTTTGATGGTGCCATTCCATGGATTGCCGCTTGGTTTCTGGGCTACAATGGTGCACCCACGTTTCAACAACAGCGATGATGGGCGAAAGAAATGCTTCGCATCCAGCCTCGAAACGCCCGAGTAGTTCAGCTCAGGTAGTCTTTCAATTTTGCTTGTGAGGGTCCGTCAGCTTTCGAGGCATCCACAGGGCACACACTTGAGAGTAGCCGAGGTTGTGGATAATTTCAATGATTGCTGGTTTCCCGATAAGCACAGTTTCTCACAACTCTTGTGTGGTGATGCGTCGATCGTTGCGAATCGGCTCATCCACTCTGCGTGTCTTCTCTGGTGTCACTGCCTTGGCAGAGCGATCTCTATGGCGCTTGATTTGAGATCGGTTTCTCCTCTCTTGACGCGGTTTGCCCATCGTCTCACGTTACTCACATCAAAGGTAGAGGTCCCATAAACATTCTCCAGCCACCTATGAATGTCTACAGGTCGTACTCTGCTGTCAGGAATTCAACAACAGCTTTGTACGCACATGAAGGACAGCAGACATTTTGGATAGGTGCAGTGATGCTGCTAACTGATACCTCTCCGCGAAACCGGCGCGGCAAGGACGGAAAATATGAGTCTTTACGCAGGAAAATTTTTCGCCGGCCTTCCATGCATGAGTACATTACTTTCGTACCAATCCTTGTACATGTGTTTTGTGGATCTCGAAAAGGCGTACGACAGTGTACTTCGAGGGAAGCTGTAGGAAATGCTGCAGGAGTACAGGATTACCGTTCAGCTACTGCGAGTTATACATTCCTTATACAGTGATTACAGGAACTGCGTTGGGGTGAACGGGTATGAGCGAAGGACTCGTTCCCGGTACATGTTAGACTCCGTCAGGGTTGCTTTCTCCTCATTTTCCTGTTTCTCGTGTACAGGGATAAGATCTTGGGCCTTGCAAGGGCGTCAGCATCTGTGGTGTCGAATTAAAGATACTTGTTATTGCCGATGATGCCGTCCTTTTCGGTCTCGATAGGAACTCCAGATAGTGCTAAATCGGTTCAACGCCGAATGTACTGTGGTCGGAATGAATGAAATCGTCCCCAAAACGTGGGTTGTGGACCTCTCGAGAAGTCCTGTACAGTGTGCCTTTCATGAAGGGGGGGGGCACTGGAACATGTGGAGAAGTTCAAGTACCTTGGTGTCCGTTTCTCAAGTGACGGGCGATACGGAAACGAGATCGACAGCCGCATCTACAGGACCTCCGCTGCTCTGGAGGACTGTGGTTGCCAAAATTGACATTCCCAAGAATGCGAAACTTTTCTGTTTTTAACCCAGACACGCCTGGCTTTCCACATGTAGGGCGGAAGTGCAGAGATGCGCCTCCATATAGAACGTGCGTCCTCAATATAGACCGTCAGGCCTATCTGGGTTAAGAGTGTTTACCTCCCCACCCTTACCTATAGTCACGAACTGTGGGTAATGACCGAAAGAATCAATCAAGTCACGGATACAAGATCCTCCAGATTAATCAATTCCGGGTTCGGATCAAGAGATCCCAAACCATATCTCCCGCATGCCTCCCGGGGGACTTCCAAAGATAAATCTTCGAATCTAAAATGACTGGCAAATGACCAGTCGGTAGAGCTCTTGCAAGGTGGGCGAAGTACATCGCGAATCTTTGCCACGAGGGGCTTGGTATACCACTTACCGAGTTTGAGTTCGTTGCCCAGGATCGCAAAAAAAAACTGGAAGTTAAGAAACCCCATTAAGTTGGGATAAACTGCTTTCGAAAATGTATGTATGTACGTAATTTAGAACGAAAAGGAATCTTTCAAATTTCAAATCAAAAGCTATTCTATTTTTCTTGTAATTCTTCTGCAGTAGCCAGAAAGTAAAGTATCGATAAAGCTATTAATTTTTTAATTTTATGCTTTTGGAAGAACAGTAGGCTGAACAGGTACAATAATGGAAAGAGGATGGGACACGTGCAGTACTTCAATCGTTCAGATGCAATGACTGGTTTCACAGTGTTCAATAAAAATTTTGCCCTGCATCCAAAGGAAAGAATGAATCAAATCTTCTCACTCGAAATATTTGAATCTTTGTACTCTCATATCCGAATCTCACGTCAAATAAGTATTATTCACATCTGTCGAACCAATCCTTATTCTTTGGGGATGAATCTGGAATCAAAAGGCAAATCTCACATTTTATCAATGATTCACAGCTCAAATCAAACTGCGGGTCAGATGGGGACTTCTTTGCTTTATTCTCAAGATATTCTTATTTCAAGAAAGTAGGCAGCAGCCAGGACAAAGCTTGGTCGGATTTTTCCGCCAGTGGAAACGAGTTTTTATCTTTTCCAAATAGAAAATGAGTGGAACTTTTTTTTTAAACACCATATACTCTTAGCAGCGGTCATTAGAAGTGGGAAGCCTGCTTCGGTAATAATTTTTTTTTTCAAGTTCCTCCGAGATGCATGGCAACGGTGTTCCCCATGGATTCTAGTCTTTCGCAATTCAAAATAGGAATACATGGGACTCTTCCTTCGAAGAAAGCATCCTTATGGAACACACTCTTGGGTATCTTGCTGCACTGTCCCTGGCAAACATTTATAAAGCTCATTGCTGGGATGCGAAAGGAAAGAATATAGATGACAGTTGCACATTCACGACACAGTCGGAGAGGGTGTACGTCGGAATGTTGAATGCGGAAAAGCAGAAAGGTAGTAATGTCGAAGGGCAAGAATGTAAATGTCATAAAATGTCGCTTTTGCATAATGTCGAATGGAATGGAGCCAGAATTTTAAAATATCGACGAAGGGGAAATGTCGAATCGTGTCGAATGTCGGATATGACTGAAAAGCCTTAGGGTAACTTTCACCTTATGCTTTGTCTGCTTCATCTCCTTCACGAAGCCTTGTCTAGCAGCTTGCCAATATCCTTGCAGATAATTTAACCCTTTAGATGCGACTGTGAGTTCCTTGATGAAGGCATTGGAGAGCTTCTATGTAAATGCCGTGTGTGACGTGTGCATTCTTCCCTTGTGTATCATCTGACTTCCATTTTCAGTTCTCTCCTCCAATCTTGGCCTAAAATGACCGGAATGCCAATGACTGGCTGCATCGATGACCAAATTTGACAAACATTAATTTAGCCATGATTGCTTTCCCGAAACCCATGTTGCTTTGGAAAAATGTTGACTTCATGTGCTCCGACTGAGTGTAATAAAGTTCGTTTCGACATTTTTGCCGTCGACTTCTTCCTTGTCGACATTTCTTCTTTCGACGTTCCGAAGCGCACCAGGAGAGGGTTGATGCAATTTTTTTTTCTTCGGATTATTGGTGATGAATATCCCAAGGGAACCCATCCGATTTCTCTCATGGCTTTATATAGCAGGGTCGCGGCCATGAAAGAAAGACTTGCTCATGGATTAGTGCAACTATTGCACAGGGAGTGGACTTTACTGAGTGTGAGCTGGATATAGGGATCCCAAGAAGCTTCAGAGAATCGCACGGGTTAGAGATGTGCATGTTCTAAACGAGGTTCTAAACGAGAGGAGTATTCTTTCTCACGGGAAAGTATGAAAAAAGGCATGAAAAAGCATGGGTTTTGTCCGGATTGTAAGATACATTCCGGTGGGATGCTCATTTTGATAGGAATTTCACGTCCCGTTGGAGCGAAGCAATTGCTAATTCCTTTGGGACATGTGGAAGGAGGATTGCATGGAGGATGGTATTATCTGCGAAAAGGTGGACATTCTTCTCCATTGTCAGTGCGATGTCGTTGACAAATAACAGAAAGAGAGTTGGGACAAGAACGCTATCTTAGGGAACGTCAGAGTGGATCGTTGAGGGTGCCGAGGTATGACAAAAGATTGGTTGTGATCAGACAAAAAGTGGAAGGGGGGGGGGGGGGGGGAAGTGAGCCGTGGACACAATAACCGCCAAGTTTTTGCGGAGGCTCCCTGTGCCACATTCAAATGCTTTTGAGATGTTAAAGGAAAACTTCTCTACAGGAAGAAAGGGATCCAAATTACTCAGTCTCAATGGCTACTACGCAGTCGAGGGTTTAACTGCGAGGGCGAAAATCACATTGTGTCTCAATAAGCAGTATATTTCTCTCAAGGTAGTTTTTCAAACAGGACTATGCGAGGGACTCAAACCTAACAAAAACTGAAGATAGTTGGCAAATGGGACGGTAATTGTATAGACATATCTAACATATCTATATTATATACATCTATATCTATATACATAAACTAAGATCCAGCAATAATATATTGCTGGTTCCTAGTTTTGGGGATAGGAATATCAGCGGACTTCCAGACCGACGAAAAAAAGCTTGATCGGAGGCAAAAGGTATGAGGGTCAGTCATGAATGAGCATCATGTCCTCACGTCCAGCCGTTGGCAATTGTGAAGTAGATTATCTAGTAACACTATAATAACTATAATACTAATATATATAATAACAACTCTCCATTGTGTGAATGAGTGAAGTGTATCATCAGCGATATTCCATGTGCGTACATAGACTGTCGTATTGGAGAGGTTTGAGTAGCGTGCAAAAAATTAGCGATATAAAAAATCTATTTAAAAAAAAAAAAACACTTACGGAGCTAGAATTTCTACAGTAGGGTGTTATAAAGTGTCAAACAGGATGTGCTGGTTATTTTTGCACCCCTCCCGTATCCCCTACTCTCCGGAAATTTGGGGAAGTTTTTCTTAGCTGACTGGGACGAGACGTCCACAACTTAGAAAGTCACCATAGAGACATCATCCTCCCTTCTTTCCTCTTTTTATGTGGGAGTGGCTCATTTAGAATAAAGAGATGTATGGGAAAAGAAAAATGGGGGGAGGGGGGCTTCAGCCCTCCCAACTTCCCTCTCCCCCCTCGCTACGCCACTGTCAGAAATTAATGCATATCCATGGACGTCTTCCCAAACTTGACGCTAAAGGCCTATGTTAATCCAACGTAGTATGCCAACCTGGAATATGTAGGGCCAACGTTTCGTGCCAACATTGGCCCAACGTAATTATGCCGACGGGGCAACGTTGAACACCCATTAAATGCGCACCTGGGCCCAACGTTCTGCCTAAATTTTCCTACATTGACCAGCATTTTGCCATTAGTTATGAGGAGTGTTCGTTGTGGGGTTATCTTACTATGTGGAGTATATTAACAAGTATTATCAAGTCATTATACCTTTTCTAACTTAATTTTAAATGATTTGTAGTTCATTTTCGGTTCATTTTTCATTGCTTTTCAACGGAAAGTGCATATAGACGCTGTGCCACGAGAAAACCGCATTCTAGACGAGTTTTTGGCATTCAGGAGACGATGTTCACAAGACTTCCTGAAGGGAAATATCACTTTCGGCATCCAATATCTGCATTTCAGCGTTCCTCCTCGTATTTCGTGATGCGAACGCTGGAACATGGAAGATCGACGACAAAAATCCTTGCTGGACATTGCGTTAACGGACATTCGGCAAGAATTTCCACTTCGGCGTGCTCTAGTTGTATCACTGCCACAAGAACGAAAGAGCAGTGAAATAGCATGACAATGGCATTGCAGACATGACGGTGCAAGCACATAGCACATCAAAAGCTTCTCACACTTGGCATGAGTGATAAGATAAGCATTGTGAGCAATATATTACGATATCGGAGAACTTTATACCTTTTGTAATCCCCCTTCATATGGTTTGTAATTCATTTTTGTAACATTTTCCTTTTATCTCATAATGGAAAGCTAATAAATGTGCACATTTGGAAATCGGAGCTCAGTACGAATTATTGGCACCCAGAAGATGGTGTCCAGCGGGCTTTGCGCATGGGAAGTTCACTTGGGCACCTTGTTTCCGGATTTAAGCGTTTCTCCCTATATTTTGTCATTTGGACGACGGAATATGAATAATCAGCCATTCGATTTCATACAGGTTTGGTTTTGGCATAATCAACAAGATTCGGCACTCGGGTGAACTTTTCAGCCGAATCATGAAATAGTTGTGAAATTAACGTAATTGTTCGGATATTATTTTGTCGGAAAAGCAGTCATCTTTCACAAATTCTTCTGCCGAAATTTTTCACTCACAGAATGCCGAAAATGAATTTCGCAGCTCTTGCAAGAGGATTCCAAAATGTTTAGTTACAGTATTGTTTCACTGTAGACTTGAGCAAAGGCTGAATTTAAACCTTTTCCTCAGTCCACTAGGTTTCTCTTGCTTGAGAAATCAAATCCCCTTCCCTCAAATGAATGCCACATAATGGTCCGCTATATGAACCTCACACTAGCACCTACGATTCTCTCTAGAATAGATAATTCTCTATCTAATGATTATTTTCATTCGAAATTGCTTTGATTTCATCCTTGTTCTCCAACATTAGGATTTCGGAGAAAACTTGTTCGTCGGCGTCACCAGCCCACTTCCACATTCAGCCAACCTTACCAACCTTCAGGCAATGTAGGCACTATGTTTCAAGCTATCTGGGTATATTTCTCAGACTTTTTTTGTACCAATAGGCAGCTTTTCCTTTCAGCCCTTCAAATGACTCACGAAGTTGAAGAGCAAATTCCACTTTAGTTACAATAGGAAAAATAATGGTTGGATGGTTAGAGCAGAATGAAAGGGAATCAGTTCAAGTTGTGTCAACTCCAAATGAGACTCAGGTCGCGGAACGACTTTTTCCGTGTTTTTCACTTGACCCAGATCCTCGTGCATGGTTCATTCCTGATGTTGATGATGCTACATGAGTAGCAGTCAATTGAAATCAAACTTGAAAAACACAATATTGGAGGATAGTACGTGGACCGACTTAGGTGGTGATGCAATGGCTGCTTCCTCCGTGACTAACATCTGTGAAGAAGAGGTTAAGAGTATTGGACAAAGCAAAAAATAATAAGGGAGCAATACAACTAATTACGAGGGCTGATCATTTAATTCGTAGACTGAAGCTATTATACATTTAATTGTCGCCGTCGTGGTTCGCGGCTGCTTTTTCCTTCTCGAAATGCTCTCCCTGAAACTGGATACACTTGCGCCATCACTTTACCCAACCGTCGAAGGCCTCTTGCAAACCATTTTTCGATATACCTCGTAGTGTCGTGGTTTTGGCAATTTGAGCTTCCTCACCCGAACCAAAATGCCGGTCCTTCAGCTTTTTCTTCAACCTCGGGAATAAGAGAAAATCACATGGTGCGAGGTCGGGAGAGTAGTGAGGTTGTGACAACACCTCTGCACCTATGGCTTCGATCACAGTTCGCACAACAGCGGCAGCGTGCGGGTCTGGCATTGTCATGATGCAAAAACCATTATCATTTCGAAGCTCAGGACGTTTTTCGCGACTCTCACGGCGGAGCTTTTCCCGTAGAACTTCGACATATGTTTCCTTATTCAAGGTTGTACCACGTGGCAATTAAGTGCGTGGCGAGAATACCTTTGCAATAAAAAAAATACAAGTGCCACTTGTTTCGCGTCTGAGCGGACGACTCGAAACTTTTTGGGACGCGGTGAATCTGAATCCTTCCATTCACTTGACTGCTGCTTGGTTTCTGGATCATAATGATCAAATCCATATCTCGTCACCGGTCACAATGCGATTGAAAAATCTTTCACCTTCTCGCTCAAACCGTTAGCATGGCCTCACACACTTCAAGACGTTTTTGTTTTTGTTCAGGTGTCAAATGGTATGGAATCCAGCGAGCACAGATTCTCGCCAAACAAAAACGAAACGATCACGACTGACGGCACTCAATTCAATTCAACTCAACTCAACGTGTAACTGCCTCGGGGTATACTTATACATGCACTTCAGTGCAATCTAGAGGGATTTAGCTGGAACTTGCGTGGGAGAGCGGTGACACTATCAGTTTACGAATTAAATGATCAGCCCTCATATATAGTAAACGGATATACTCTCGCTGAAAATCTCTCTGCTAAGAGAGTAGACTTATCTTATATGAACGCTCGACCTTGATACAGAATGTCTTAAAGAGCAAAAATGTCTCTTGAAGTCCTAACCCAAACCTGAAACCTTAAACCACTACTACCTATGGAATAAAATAGTAACTCAAAGAATAATAAAAGGCCATACTAGATGTCACCCCAGTGCAGACAGCGATTGCTGTCGTACTCAGTAGAGTACGCGCAAGTCATCTAATCAACATGGTGATCACCTGCTTGCCTGGCCCAAGACTCTATGTTTGTGCCTATCATATGCTATAGGGAGTGGTGCAGGCATAGCCCCATGGACAGAATAGGTTAGGCCTATTACGAGTGTGCACACTTCACACCTCCCTGATGATACCTGCCCTATTTCTTCAATTATTGCCTAAGTTTAAGCACGTTTAGGCCTTTACGAGGTGCATACCTTAAGTCCGTGGCATTCCGGGAGGCGGTGATTTTCAAAACTACTTTTCTCACGTTTCCACGTAATCTCCGCGCACAGCCGCCACCTTTTTACCCAGTCGTGGAAGCGCTAAACGAAGTCATTTTCAAGTGTAATTGTGAACCCCTGGAAAATAGAGGTTCCCAGGGCCATTCGTAATAGATAATGTGTTGCCCGTAGAGTGTCTTTCAATTTGCTGGACAGCCAGAAGTCACTAAGGGCCAAATCTGGGGAATATGGATGATGTGGTGGAGTTTCAATCCCCTCTCAGCCAAGAACTCCGTTAATTGCAGCTTCATCCTGATGAAGGATGAAGTTGCCACTGGTGAGATGAAGGTGCAATTTGCTCTCAACTGGAAGGAGTTACTTTACTAATAGGTTGCAATAATATTGTCCTGTAATTGTTTGAGCCCTTGGAACTGAGTAGGACAAAATCAAATCTCATTTGTCTCAGAAAATGACATGGAAGACTTTGGAAGCAACTTGACAAAATTTATTTGGTTTTAGGGATTCACTGTTTCCTTAGTTTTGACTGTCACTTCATCTTGATTTAAGACTGCTCACTTTTTGATGATGGTTTCACCTCATATCTAGGACATTTTACCCAATGAACTGAGGCTGATGGCCAAATAGGGTGGCTTTAGTATAGCCTAGCAATAGGCTTGGGCAGATGCAGTGGGCTAAGATGTCTTTGTGCAGCATGCTTATATTCACATTACAGTGTGTTTATTTTTCTCCTTCTCAATTTGGCCAAAAACAAGACTCTTAATGAGAAATCCAAAGGGTAATGAAATTATTTAGCAGTCCAAACTATAGTCACTTATCCTTAAGCACTAATGCCATAGTGCAAGTACCATTTTCAAGCTTTGCTCATATAACTCATCCTGCATCTGTGCTGTGGCACTTTTAGGGTATGACAACTTCATGGTAGATGCTTGTTCAACTACAACCTTTCTCACAATCTGAGTTATGCAAGTGTGTATGCAGACCTAATGTGTTCAAGATGTTGCAGCTTGAGAACCCTTGATTTAACAGAATGCCTTTCAGGCCTAAATCATACCAAAGGCCTAAACTATAAAATTTGAATGCCATGGCATAGGCCAATGAATACCTCACTGTTGATGTTTTTCATGGAAGTATCAATTGGTCCTTTATCTTGAATGTCACTGATTACTGTGTCATTTTCCAGCATGTGCATATTGCATGCCAAAGCCTAGCTCAAAGGAGAATTGTGGTTGCACCTTGTAAGTCATACATTCAAATAGATCTAAAACCAGTTGAGGAAGTCTGGTCAATTGATGAGGTTTTCATTGACTGATCAATAATTCATTCTTTAATCCTAAATGTGCTAATTTTTTTGCATGCTTTTTAATGAGACACATATGATGGCCAGCTTAATCTTCATCCTGTCTTCCTTGTTCCTCTTGATAGTACACCATACCAAAAAAAACCTGAGTGGTGGAAAAGTAGCAGATGGGATGATCCTTTCCACCTTTCCTTGATTGCCCTATCAAAACTTCTACATGAGTCATCACATATTATATCCTAAATAAAGGGGAACTAAGAGAACTTCCAACCATTAGGAAATAGTTATGATTGGTGCATGGATTCTCAAGCAATTAATGAGGAAAGGGAGGGAAATATCCACTCAAGTTCACTGAGTGCATTCAGTTTTTTCTTGGAATGGTGTATTCGATTTTTTCATCCTCATACATATTGGGTCAACCTTTAGTTTTATATCAACTTATTGCTGATATTTTCTTTTCTTGAAATGCTTCATTCCTAGTGCTTTAAAGTACTTCTCTGTTGGCTTCACCTTTTGCAGTAAATAGGTAGGGTGTATCAGCTATACATTACTGCAGTGTAGTCCCAATTGATTTATGAACTCTTCCAATTTTGTTTTAGGCTTAATTCTGGAAAAACTAGGCCTATCCAATAAATGCAGTTTTTTGGATTGTATTGGTCTCCCCCCCCCCCCCCCCCCCCCCCCCCGCTGGCCGATTAATNAGTTTTTTGGATTGTATTGGTTCCCCCCCCCCCCCCCCTGGGTATTGGGAACTGGAGAAAGCACTACTTTCAGAGGATCCGCTTTGTCAGGTGATCCACAAAACTACCCGTATGGAAGTTGTCACTACTTGGAATTGATGGAAGTGCTTCTATGTGGGGAGTACCAATTCAGTCTGGACAGTGCATATAGTATAGGCAATTTAAATTCTGAAAGGAATTATTGAAATTGGAGTGCCCTTCAAAGTCTCTATTGTTTCATAGATGAAATGCCTTCTCTTGTTGCCCTGGTAGTCTGAGAACTATAAGCCTCAAAGAGTGTCAAATTATAAGAATGACTAGCTTGGAGGATGTGATCAGACCTGAAAAGAAGGTGAAAGTGCTTCGTGTAGGCTTGTACGAACTGGAGAAGACAATAGGAAAGGGAAATTTTGCCATTGTGAAGTGTGCTATGCACATGATTGCAAAATGCAGGGTGAGTTAATTTCAGACATTATTGGAAAATCATTGTTTGCTATCTTTGTTTTTTGTAATTATTGATATAAAAAAGTGTATCATGAGCAAGATCAAGGCCTAATTTGTTCAAGATAAAGTTTGGGTCACTGATGCTGGCTTATGATATGCCTGCAAGTAAATGCACCAAAATGGGGATTTTTTAATCAGTATCAGTATCAGTGTATTTTGGCAAGTAAAGCGGTGGACACTATGACAGCCAGGAAACATGGAAGGGAATACATAAGGAAACAAAGGAAATAAGGCAGAACTAGGAAATGAATAACAAAACACAGGAGCAAAGACAGGGAAGAGGTGAGAGAAACAGAGTATATAGGGTTATGGGTATGGAGGGAGAGAGCATAGCAAGTCGGGAAAATGAAAATGAGGGACACTAGTGGTTGAGGACAAATTATGTTCGTCCCCAGGCATATCGGGAATGAGTTATACCAGGAAGGATTCCTGGAGGAAATGCTCTTTTAAGAGTTTTTTTGCAATATTTGGGGCTGTTTCAATAATGTTCATTGACATAAGAAATAATTGTGTAGGGGGTCTCCTAGGGTGTTGAACTGCATCAGCTTTCATCTCTGCATCTTACTGCCCCATGAGATCAGGTAACTTAAGGATACCATGCATTCCTCTGGCATCTATGAAATCTAATGTGGTGTCACATAGGCTTATTGATATAATGTACTCAGTGGCAGATACAGAAATTCTTCAAAGGGGGTGGTTCCCTAGTTCCAACACCCACCCCTATCCCATCTACCTGCATTTTTTGTTGTTGTTGTTGTAAACATGGACTGAGATGGACTTACACAGACAAGGACAAATGCCTCAAGTGGCTGAACACTTAGTACTGGAAAGGGGATCCTTATTGGGCATCCCTGATAGCATTGCCACACCTTCCCATGCTTCCTGTCATTGTGTCCTGTTTTCATGGACCCAGAGAGGGTGATGGTGACTTTGATGTGCTCCAGCCTGAGGCCCTCCATCACTGTACATCAGGCCCCCAGGGCCAATGTGGTGGGTGTTATTGAGGTGCACCAAACCCCTACCTCTCACATGATGGGACACAGAGTGCCCTATGCGTCAGCCAAAGGGAGAGCAAGTAGTATTTGAAAGTAGACACCTGGACCTCCTGCATGCTAGCCTGAGTCCCTCTACCACCATCTTCCACCCCATCACTTTTTTTATTTTCAGTGAAATCTGGATATTCATTTCACAGGCTCCAAAGAAAATTAATTTATGTTCTTTTTAAATTTTAAGAGTAGAATGTGAACATGGCCATGAGGGGGAAGGCCATCATCCCCCTCCTTGGATCTGCCACTGAGCCTACTACTGCAAGTTCTCAGTGATCACTTTTCTGCCCAGCTTAGGATTTTTAACTGACCTTTCACTGTGCAACTTTTTTGTCAACATTTGTGGGAATACTACTACTTCTAACTTTGCCAAAGTTTCACTTATGCATGATATAAATGTGATAAATTTCACATAGATATGCTTTTGTAACCATTTTATCCATGAACTTATTTTGAATATAAATGAGAACATTTTAAATTCAGAAATGCTTATAGAAGAGCACAGTATTAGTGTGGACTGTTACCCCTTCTTCCATTCTTCCAACCTCAAACCATTTTAATACTTCTCATCCTCCAAGTGCCCTCCTCTGTTTTCCCCTTCCCTGTCTTTCATAATATACTCCATTATTTCACTTTTACCATCTTTGATGATATACTCAAAGGAGGTTCTACTGGATTGGACTATGACCAATTTGCTTGAATTAAAATCCCAAGTTTTCTGCCTGTTTGACTTTCAGAAATTCTATGAATGACCCAAGGGTTTTGTGCATCATTTGGAGTGTTGAAACATCCCCTCCTAACTTGACTGTGCAGGACTTTTTTGTTATGAGTGCTTGGTATTCATGACTGAATTAGGAAAAGAATGCATTTGAAATAATTATCTTTTTACCACTTGCCTCTATCATGCATTCTAGCCATCAACTGTGTCAGGAATGCTATTAAGACCTAAATGAAAACTTTGCTTTGAAAAAAGCCATGTGTGGAATCCTTACCAAATATTTAATCTTTGCTACTGTGAACTTTGATTGCACTCAATTTTGGATTCACTTTAAATTTTTGTGTTATTGCGTAGGATGTACATGTTCTATTGAGTTAAATTTAACAAAGTAAATTTGATTTATGGTTCTCTGTGGTATATTGTGAGGTGCATGAATGCAGGTATTTTCAAATTGAAATCCCAGTTAGGCATGCTTTGGAATAATGAGTCTAAAAATTCGGAAGTTACAGTATGAGAAGCTCTACATCTGCATATGTCATGCATTTCAGATGCATTGAGTTTGAAATGCCCTTTGCCTTGTAAGATCGCTTGTCACGGTCATATTTGACCCATTTTCATATGGGCATTTTATATCTTTGTATTCCGTGGTACTGAATAGCGAAGCGGAACTGAAAGCTCTTTCACCTGTGCTCATTGAAATGATCATATGCCAATTTGCGTCATATCATAGGAATATAGATATTTATTGAGAAGCAGTTGCTTTGGATTTATGAGAAAGACTTACGTATTTATTATATTTTTCGCCGCAACGCAAACTTTCTTGGGAGCCGCCCCGCATTCCCATCCCTCCACATGTACAGGGTGGGCAAAGTAAAAATATTCATGCCAAGTCCTCCTCCTTTATCTAAATCCGTCATATCTGCCTTTCCGAGGACAATTCTGTCAAAACCAGTCGCCAGCACTAAATTGCCATTAAGCCGAAACACGAATGATAAATTTTTCCTATTTTGTCAAATCTCAATTTATTAAGATTGCCTGTTGCTGCGATTGTACGTGGTACAAGTTCCGAATGCAGTGTTCACCCAAACAGAAGGCGGTGTCTTTTTTTTTTTTTGGAAATTGAGGCATCCGAAGTTTTACTCATATTTGGATCAGGCCCACGGTATTCCTTTGCCCCCGCCCTATGGTGCACGATTCATTGACGCATTCGGCACGAGTGTGTCAATGTATTTATCGGAGTTGTTAGTATACTTTTTTTTTAATGACGCTATCAAAAGTTTCCTTTGTAACGCAACCTTGAATTAACCCAGGTATGCTCTTCAACCTTGGGGGGGGGGGACTAGTAACCCCACATTTCGCAAGGCCGAGAAACTGGAGTTTGGGCACCATGTTTCCTTGGCTCTTAGTACAGTTTGCACTCATGCAAGAGAATACTAAGTAACATGCATTGCCTGTTGCACGACCTTGTCACTGTTGAAACGCCACTCTCGATGGACTATCTTCGGCCGGCTATGCAGAAAGAAAGTCTCAAGGCACGCTAGCTAGGTCCGGACTTGTAAATGTGGTAAATGCGTACAATTCTATGTGGTGGCATATATTGCATATGCAGAACTTTATCTTTGACTGTCATACAACAGTCATATGCAACATGTTAACTGTCCACGTTTGGTGTTTTGTGTGAGTAACGGGTTTCAATTAGACAATTCATTAGACAGCATTTCACGATAAGACGCACTTATCAGAATGGACACGTGGACTGCAGTCGCGCAACTCCAATACCATAAAAAAACCTGTTGCTATCACCTTGCTCTCAAGGTGATAGCAAAGGTGCAGTTGCAGGCAGTAGCGCAACCAACCTTGAAATTGAGGGATTTTAGCATGAATTGGGGATTTATCATTTTAACAAAAGAAACAAAATAAAATTCGCTGGGCATGCATGCAAAGGAAAATTTGGTATCCTGTACCTGATTCTTGCCCTTCATCCGAGTCGTCGTCCTTCCGTTCCCCGAAAAGAATTCTAGCTGCGCCACATGTGCAGAACGCTTCCGTGAAATAGTTACTTAGCTCAAGCGAGTAGCCACGTGTGACTGGCGTGACCTTCACCTTCAATCTCCCTGAACTTTTCGCTTTCTAGTCTGACCAGTCGTTTCCTCTTGGAAATATTTCTTTGCGTCCCCCCACCTCCTGGTGAGCAGAGCGATGCTATCGTTGGCAAGGGTTGGGGGGAAAGGGTTTAGACCACCCCCCCCCCCCCCCCCCCCCCCCCCCCCCCCACCCCCCCCGGCAGGTTTTGCGCCCCCCCCCCCCCCCCCCCCCCCCCTTGGTTGCGCCGCTGGTTGTAAGCCTTAAAGTCCTTGGATCCTGCTAGAGCAAGTAGGACTTCCACAAGGGAAAATAGCTCAACGGGATACCAGAGGCAGGCCGAAAAAGTAATTCTGTAATAAAATCACTGACTTTTTGCTTGGCAATACGTAGTAATATATAAGACATCGGTGCTCTAAAAGAAAGGGTGCTGCAGATGATGTCGGAGCCCCAAGACAGATCCGTATCATCTGCGATGGATTCAGCCACGAAGTGAAGCATGCGTCTTACGTAATTGAAATGTGACTTCCGCACTTGTTGTCTTGATCGAAGGTAACTCGGCAGGACTTGATACTGTTGCTTTCCGTCAAACGGTGACGTTTTGGAAAAGGGGATGGGGAGCTCGGTACAAAAGGAAGTGGAAATCCACCAAGACAGTCGTTTCTTTTAATCTGGGGCCTGTTCCTTGCCTCTGTCAAACCTAATTAAATCTATCAAATCTAATCGAAACTTTTTTTCATATTTAATCTAATATGCGGTCTTTCGAGGTGCTAAATCACTACTTTCAGATTATATTCAGTTTAGATTTAGATTAAGTTTAGCAGAGGTGAGGAACAGGCATCTGGATTTGAAATTTCTCTCCGTGGTTAGAGAACGAGATGGGCTCATATATAGAATTCCATCTCATTAGGTTTTTGATTTACCTAGATCCTTTTAGCATCCGTGTAAAAAATGAAAAACATTCGGTACAGTGGCATTCGGTTCGCAAGTTAAGCTGCATCCCGTGTTTTCGGACTGATATAGATTGCGGTCTTTCAGCCTTTAACTGTAAACCTTTGCAAAATTGCACGTGATGCCACTACGGGAGTCGGTAATTGATGGGTTGATGTATTTTGGGTACGGGGTCAATGAAGGAAGGGAGGAGAAAAAAAAAAGAGACGGAGAAGGGGAAGGTGGTGATGGTGTAATGTAGCTCTGGACCGGGCGTTTCTAGATCGATGCAAACACAGGAAGTCCCTCGCATCTTTACGCAAGTCTGACGTCAATTTGGCGTCATGAACTGGGCAAGGCCTCGGCACCAGGCCTTTGCCTATCCGTTTCCGCATTGGGTAGGAGAGAGGAGCCCTGCCTGCCCTGGTCCCCGTTGATTGAAATCATCGATTCCCCTTCAGCGCCCCAGTCCATTGACGTCAAGCGGCACCATCACTAATTCATGCTAAAAGAAAACGCTTTCCAACCCATACTATGTCCTTGACTCTGCCTCGGGTACACCTCTCCCGATCATCAGGATAACCCACAGGTGTTTGCCTAATAAATATCTCACCTTCTCACAGGTTGCCATCAAGATAGTAAACAAGATGAAGCTGGATGAAGAAAATATGAAGAAGATTCTTCGCGAGATAGAAATAATTAAACTCCTGAGGCATCCTCACATCATACGGTTGTACCAGGTGACTGCATTCATCAGCTCGTCACTGTGATATTTTATGCTTATAACTTCGCACTTCATATTTATCTCACAATCTCATTGCATGTAAATTTGCGAAGAAAATAGGTCATTTCACAACCAGCGACAATCATAAATGGGGAAATATATGGGCTTTTATCTAGAAGGGAGAGATAGACCTGTTGTTCCTTAGAACAGGACAGGAACGCCATGCGGAATGAAATTATTTCTTGTATTTCTAGAATGGAAATTTGACTATTTTCAGATATGCAATTGAAACTTTGGTTGTGCCAAACATGTTGAATGGTGGTTATGTAGTAACAAATGTGGGGGATGGGGAGGGTGTTGTTTTCTTTTGCTGCCATTGTAGGTGCATGCTATGAACAGGATAATGCATGAATACACTTTAAAGAATAAAAAAAAGGTATAATCTAATCCCAATGTTTCTTTGTGGTGGCAGGTGATGGAGACAGAGAAGATGCTCTACCTTGTCATGGAATATGCAAGTAATGGAGAGATCTTTGGTGAGTGTTGCCCAGATTTCAATACCTTGTCAGTTGTCTGTAACTGAAGACACTGATTCCATGAATCTCTTTGTTTGGGATCAGATTATCTTGTGGCCAACACAAGAATGACAGAACCTGAAGCCAGGTGCAAATTTCGGGAAATTGTATCTGCCATAGATTATTGTCATAGGAAGCGCATTGTACATCGGGACATCAAGGCTGAAAATCTTCTCTTGGATCACAACATGTCTATCAAAATAGCTGGTTTGTCTTGCAGACTCTTAGTCAATGCATTTCTGAAATCATCTCAAATTAATTCTGAAATTCTTCCCCTTTCCATTCTCCAGATTTTGGATTCAGCAATTTCTACGAGCCAGGTGCCAAGTTACGCACTTGGTGTGGGAGTCCACCATATGCTGCCCCAGAACTGTTTGAGGGTCGTGATTATGATGGTCCCAAGGCTGATATTTGGGTACTACATGATATTGCTAAGTCTGACTTATAGTTTTATGCTGGTGATTTTAGTAATAGTGATATATTTCAGGCAATATTTGCTTTTTAAATGTTTTCCTGCAGAGTCTTGGAATAGTTTTATATGTCCTGGTGTGTGGTGCTCTCCCATTTGATGGAAATACATTGCACTCTCTTCGCCAAAAAGTTTTGTGTGGAAAGTTCAGAGTCCCATATTTCATGAGTTCAGGTGAGATGTCTAGCCTGACATTGGATATCATTTCATTCAGTGAAATTTGTTCCTATTAAGGTATGACTTTTTTGACTGATGCAGATTGTGAGAACCTTCTTCGCAACATGCTGGTTGTGGACCCAGAGAAGCGATATAACTTGACTCAAGTGCAAGAGCACAGTTGGATGAGACATGGTGATTCCTTCTTCCCAGCTGTTTATTCTCCTTCACATTCCCCCATGGAGGAACCTCTTGTTCCTCTTGATGAAGAGATTCTGCATTACATCTCCAGCATCTCTGGCCTCTCACTGCATCAGGTTCTCCAGGTGTGTTCTGTTGCCCTATTGGTGTTGGTCCTATTTGGAACAATTCCTGCCAGTGCTCAAAATGGGGTAGGATGGTGTGCCAGCGAGACTGATTTTTCACCCGAGCCATCTTCCCAAAACGAAATGCAATCACCAAGTTGCAATGAAGGTTTCATGTCAATATTGATTTGCTTTTTAACTGCCACCTTGAGAAAAATAAAGCTTTCACCAAAAAAATACATATTCTAGATGGAGCTATACATACAAGGTAATGTGTATGGCTCCACATTATTTAACTGGGGTGGGTATTATAAAGAATCTATTCCTAGCCATCCTTCCTATTTAAAAAATCCCATTTTAAGCACTGGTTCCTTCAAAATGAGTATCTCATTGTTCAACTGTCTTCCTTGTCTGTGAATAGTCAGTAGAGATGGAGAAATTTGATCACATCAGTGCCCTCTACCACTTGATTATGGAGCAGAAAACGTCATCACCACTTCTTGTTTCATCTACAACCAGTGAGAGTCTCCTCATTTTCTACCATTGCATTTTTTCTGTCATTTACTGGTAGTCATTGCTGCTGCTTTTCTGTAGGGATGGGTGATGATGTTGGTCACCCTGTTGGGCTACATTGGGCTGACAGCCATCTGGAGAGGGTTTGTTACTCCTTAAATTGGACTCATGAGGGGCATTAAAAAGTCACCATTAACACATTGACTGCCATTTTTTTTTCACATGCCACAGAAGTTTGAAAAAAAGTAAAAATATTATTAATATCCAATCTTTCATATTTTTTACTCTCAGTCACAGAAATTCAAAAAAATATGAAAGCAATTAGTAATATCTAGTACTCCATTGTGCAATGTTAGAAATCAGAGATAGCTCATACTAGGCATCTGACATATGGAAATATAGTTCAAGATATCTTGTACTTGGTGGTCAATGTGTTAAAAACCAGCTTTCATTTTGAGTTTCATCTGTTGGATAATTTTCCTGGTTATAGCTGGTGAACATCATGACTGAGAACTAAATGCATACCTTTTGAAAATCTGTGAAAGGGACTGGTCTGAGAAGTGGATAAATAAAGAAAGAAGATGGGAACTAATATTAAGTAACCTTGTAAAGGCTCATTGAATTGAAAGCTGGGGAATTCATCCATTCTATTTTTATTTACCTTTTTCTCAGATCAGTTCTCTCATAATATGAATAGTCCCACAATTGTTGCCTTGTGCTTCCTTTGATCTTGAGACAGTTGCAAAAGCTACTCAGATTCAAACAGTGCATGTCTGATGAATAACCCTTGCTTCTGAACTTTATGGCAATGGTAGACAATATAAAGTGGGAGAGCTTCTTTGGCACTAATCTTCATTAGCAGCTTTTGAATTTCAATGAGTAAATTCATCTTGAGTCTTGCATACTATATGAAAATAACTCCTTTACCAAACTGCAGCTTCAACTGGTGTAATATGTTACTCTATGGAGGCACCATGTCATGCCTCCAGCCCCCATGGTTTCCTCCTTTGTTTGAGTAGGTTTTCCTACTACATGCTCTATGGGTTTGCCCTATATGACGTAATGACTTCTCAAGATGATATCAGATCATGTTTCAATGGTGAGGTTCTGGTGTTGCTATGGAGAACAAATCACTAGCTCAAAAATTTACTTTCAGAATGTAAGAAATGGAAGGGTGGTTGATGACTAAAGGGGATTTCTGCCAATCAGAGGTAAAAAGCAGCCAGATATGTCAGCCTCATTGCCCTCCCCACATCTAGACCACATTGGTAAATAGAGGTGGGCTATTCTGCCTTCATGTGCAGTATGTACATCTATCTGCTTGTCTGTTCTTTCTCTTATATCATTGTTATTCATATGCAGTTTTTGGCTTGAGAATTTATTTTCATATTGGGACTGGACTCTTCCATTTTGAGGCTGATTTAAGATCATCCTGAACAAAATTTACATATTAGACTCATTGAATTTGAAGAAATGGGGATATTGTGAAAAGTCATGCAGCCCAGAATAATCACAATATACAGGGTAGATTTTACATCATACAAACTATTTTGAGTTAATGAAGAAACTTGTTACCTTTGAATATAAATGTCAAAGCAAATTTATTGTCTCCCAATTTGAACAATCATTCACATTATTTATACAGCAGTTTTTGTTTACAGGGTTGTGCAACTTGTGAAACACATTGTACATTATGGACATTCATTACATCCATATTTTTAAGCCCAATGTACATGCAAAAAGAAACTATAGAGCATATGCCATTGCAGGTCTGGCAAAAGGGCAATCACTCTTCATTCTGCACAATGCTGTAGCATGCATTGACCATTTAGGATGAAAGTTTTTATAATTTGATTCGCAAAAGTTATTTCTCATTGCTCTTGTCCATCTGGAACATGTTGAGATGAGTGTATGGGGTTTGAATTGAGGACTCACTTTCAATTGGGCCCCATCATTGATGGAAAAAAATCCATTATATTGTTACTGAGTTTTCATAGAGGATAGGTCCTAGCCTTTGTAAGCCATGCTAACTGAGCTGGCTAGCATGATTAACACTTTCACTGCCATTCATGCTATGTTGCATGTTCAACACAATGAACCACCACTGCTGTGCTTAGCAAGGAGAGGTTGATTGGGCATTTAAATCTTTGGCAGTCAAAGGATTAATATAAGTTTTAAAATCATTTATTTTTGGATTCCTATCATGAATCCATTCACCCTTCTATTGTTAGTACATAGCTTATGATATTTGCATTGACATGGTTCAGTATGGAGATGTGGAAGTCAGTGAATTGGCAATGGAGGAGGAGGTGGCCAATGCTCAAGAGGAAAGAGAGCGAGATAAGGAAAGAGTCCTCACCACTCGGCGGCACACTGTTGGACCTGGGGACCACTCTCATGAACAGGTTTGTTGCTTCTTATTAATCATATTTTCTGTTTTCTCTCTTCATTCTCATGATTCCCTTCTGATTATGTTCTCAGGTGAATGGTAGTGACCTGGATGGTGGAGCCCAGATCTGTATGCAACCAACCTTCATTCTTCCTCACATCAACTTACCTCAAAATCTCCCACTGGTTCAAGATCAGAGCCCCTTGAATTTTTCTGTAAAGAACCAGCATCTTTTGAAACCACCACTTGTCATGGAAACTTGTGAGTCTCTCAATGAATTTTACATGTGCTAATCTAGTTTTGCATCTTTCATTCTAGACTTTCATGATTTTTCAAATTATCTTAAACTCATTATTGTAGCTTGGGGATTTGGAAGAAGAGCATCAGATGGTGGAGCTGAGTTACATATATCTCCTGCAAGCCTGGTGAGATGAAATAAGTGTTCTTATTTTTTTTCCACCATGGTTGAAGAAGCTGTCAGATTTATATGCTAATTTTTTCCCCTTTTCTCTTTAGGTATATGGAAGGGAGTCCAAATATCACTTAGCAATCCCAGGAAGCAAAAGTGATGAGGATTCTCCTTCTCCTGACTCAGCTGCTGTCAGCAGGTATTAATTACATCAGGATACTTAATGCCATGTAATTGATCCATATAATCTAGATGGTTTGTGTATGGATTGATATCTCAGCTATCTAGCGCTACGAGGTAGCCAGAAAAGGCACACAGTTGCTTCTCCTGAACTACCCAAAAGCCCAGTAGGCAGCACAAGTCCAAGTGCATCTGCTCGAATGAGACGAACAGGACTACAGGCACTCACGGGTAAGTTCTTGTCATAGATATCCATGATATCCCTTTTTTATTTTGTTCTGTTTTGTTAATTGAATTCTGTAAGGAGTGAGATACTTCTATTCATATTTTTTTCCAAAGCAACATCCTGCTTTAGATGTACCACTCCTTTTTTAAAATCGCAATGTTTATTTTCTTTGTTCTAATTAGCATCTTGCATGCATGTAGCTGAATTATTGCATGAATATTTTTTTGTGTTTTTGTTCTGGTATGTTTTTTGCTTTTTTTTGCTTGGTTGATGCATGTTTAGAGCAAAGTAACGTGGTGCCTCCCCTGTGCTTGGCCAGTCTACTGAAGCAACTTCAACCCCTGCCTTCTAAGTCAGGGGTCCGCAAGGGAGCGACTCGTTTACGTCGCTCTGGCCTTGCTACTGTCCTTGAACAGCCTGGTCCTTTTCAGTACCTCTCATCAGGTGGGCATGACATCATTCGTTCTTAACATTTAGCTCATTTTTGTTGCTCAGAAATCCTTTGGTTATTGTTCTGTTGTACTGATCATTTGGAAATAAGTGAATACAAGGCGTTTATAAAGTGACTATGTGTGGACAACTGTTTTATTATTGAATCTGAAGTGAGCTTTCACTTTATGTATGTGTACAGATTTATTATCTTTAAACCTTGGAATGATGTCACATCTTTCCACTTTTTGTGACTAAGATTTAATGTTTTTGACCCTATCTTTGAAAGCCTGAGGAATTTCTGCACTCCTGAATAGTTACAACCAGGTGTATGTTATCTTGGAGATGCATTATTAGGTTCTCCTTTTTGAGGAAAATGTGAATAAAGATCACCAAATATTGAAGATCCATTTATCCCACAACTGGAAGAAACATGCATGTCAAATTTTTATTTTGTATTGCTACCATTTGAGGACATGCTGAAACCCCATGTCAGTTTGCATGAACCCAAATGAGTCTGAGAAATTGATTCTACCTCACAAAAGTGGAATGAGGAAATTGTAACTTATTTTTGAGACCTAGAGATAGTTGGTCTACATATAAAAAATGAAGGGCAAAATCAGATTCAATGATGAAAAAGTTGTCCATTGAGAGTAACTTTACAGATGGGTACCCAATATAATGCAACTGAAAAGGGTTATTCTCCCTTGCACGGATGCCACAAAGATCACTCTAGTGGTATCCAAAAGTAACAATGAAGCTTCACTAACAAAAATTTTGGTTCTGCTGCATTGGGCTGTAACAAGCATGGCTTTTGGAAATTCTCTATCTTAATCTTGAATTGCATGAATTTGTCAAAAGTACTTTTAAAATATTTTTCAAGAGGTTTTTAGGCACTTCCATTTCAGTCCACTAACTACATGTCTGAATGACAGATACTACTGCTTGTTGTCATACCATTGCTTGTTGTCTTGAGGCAATGCCAAGTATTGCTGGCAACAGACATTGTCAGTAGTAACCATTTTGAAATGGAATTGATGTGTTGCATTGAAAGTACTTTATGTGATATAAGGTCAAGTTGATGCTGTACTACTGGTACAGACTTTCCTACTAAGACCCATTCAAAGGAGATGGGGTGTATCAAGGCTGATGCACTCAGTGGAAAAATATAATCCCCTCTGATTAAATTAAGAAAATTTTTGGATCAGGTCTCCATCAATCCTGCCTTTTTCATATAGATTTTCCAGTAACATATGAAAGATATTCTAGTTGATCCTAAAAGGGCTCCAAGACAGGCTTTATGACCACTGTGTGGTTAAGCATATGGTAACTTCCTGAATCCCCTTGAAATTAGGTGTTTGAAGGCCTACTTTCCCCATATTTGCTGCATGTATTGTGAATACACTTTCTCAAGGTCAAATTGACAAAAAATCATGGAAACACATTTATTAATTCCAGAACTTGCAAATGGGTGGTTTCATTATAGTATCAAGAAGTGCCAATGAATTTATCAATGTAGGGTTTTGATTGCTTGCAAGTGTGAATTGCTCCCTGTATCAAGCATTCTGCAAATGAATGCCGAGTATCATGTGGGTATTGTACAATATGTTTAGGAGTCACATAATTTTGAGTGCAAATAAGACCATCTACAGTAGTATGCAGGAGGTCATAAATGTTGCAGTGTCATGGGAGAGAAGTTCATCCGAATTGTTGCATGGCTAGGGAGTGGAGAATGTATTATTCTATAGAGTTTGAAGAATATCTTATGATCCTTGGCCTTCCAAGAAAGATTACCAATTTAATCCATTGACTACACATGACATACCTCTGTGTCATGACTTGCTGTGCTGCTGATGCATCAGTAAGTGTCATGTAAATGTCAAATTATCACAATTTCAGTTGTGTCATGTCTGCATATTTGCAGCTGCTTGAACAAATTGGACTCCACACAAGTGACTGCTTCCAACAGTACCACAACAGCATGTAAAACTTGTATGATAGCTTATACAAGTATGTGATGAAACAAATTAATAAATGAGTGTATTTTCACTAATTTCTGGTGTACCAGAGGTACATTGCCCTCAAAATGGTCTGGATCAATTCTCTTATATGAAGCATTTTCATAACATTTTTATAAAGTAGGCGACATCTCATCTCAACATATTACCAACTTGTTTCAAATTATGTGAGGTTTCAAAGCAGATCACAAGATAAGTTCCATGAGGTAAGAAAATTATATCTGAAGAAGCCACCTTGAATAGGCCATGTATGGAAAAGCTGGTAAATGCATGTCTTATAAGACCCAGCTTAAATTACCTGCTGAAAACAGCTAGGATTTCCAACTGCATTACAGTTGTAAACTGACATCCCATTCCAACTTGGAAATTAAGCACAATTCAGGCTAGTTTACTGCTTGAATCTTTTTAGTTGGACTGAGAATGGTTTGATCAGCTTTTTTCTGCTGCACTCCAACTATTGAAGCAGCTGTATTGCAGCTGAAATATTCAGCTCAATTCAAGTTTGAGGATTTAAATCTGAAAATTTTCACATTTGAGTTCAAGCAAGATCCCAGTTGGAATGTTTCAGCTGGAAATGTCTAAAAAAAAAATGCACCAGGCAGAATAAGTTATTATTCAAAGAAGTTTGGAAACCACTGGTTTAAGCTGAGAGAGGCTCTGAAAATCCTGAGAGCCCGTGTTCATGTTTATATAGGCTGTACTTATCAGGCATTCATACCTTTAAAAAAGTATATGATGAACCAGGGCCTAAATAATTTTGTTGTATGGCTGGCAATTTTGAATTGCATGGAATGCCTGAGCCTGGTTTTCAAATGTTTTAGGATTAAGCTGTCATAACTTCCTGCATTGTATTTCACATAGGGCTGTCACAATATCAGTTTTTCAAAACATTGATGCATCAACCTGAACTATTGATATTGTATCGATGCATTGGGGGAGGGGGAGGGTATGCCTGAGGATTCAATCATTTCTCGGCGCGATTGGGCGGAGGTTTGACTTCCATCATTTCTTGACTTGATCAGAGCACAGACCTCTATCCATCTTTCATAATCTCATGCTTATGATCAGGGAGGAAAGGTGTGACTTTTGCAACAAGTAATGAAACCTACCATGCCTCCAACTATTGAAAATATCCATTCATCGATGGATGCATCAGGACAGCCCTAATGTTTTAGTATTACCATTGAGAATCAGTTGCCAAGCCTGTTCATGTAATTTTTTTTTCTATTTTCCTTCATTCTACACAGTCTTCTTTGGACATCTGCTCCAGTAGATAGCAAATCTACCTATGGTACCATACCAGTGGTTGCCAAAACATCGGTACAGCCCCAGAATATGCAACGTCCATGTAAAAAAATTCACTTGGGTTCACCTTAAGTAAAGAGGTATAATGTCCCACAGAGAGGGGAATTAACCAATGTATGTTTCAAAATCAAGGGAGTATAACAGTCCACTTTCACAGCATGTACCTGATGAGATTGAGCCAAAGACTGAAACAGAGGAGAAAAACATATTATTGGTCTTTCCTTCCTCTCCTTTCCCACTTCCTGTCTCCAATCAAGCTTTTTTTTTCCTCCCATCTTTCATATATTCAGTCCCAGAATCTCCAGAATTTGATCATAAGAAATCGCAAGCCCATGCAGGTCACTGTGCCTCTACCATTCTCTGCATGGATGGACTGTATCGTCTGTACTCGCCTTGTTTCAATGGGACATTTCCCCTTCTTTTGCTGATACAATTGCGATGGTTGAAAAAACAAATTGATATCTCCAACCATCGATAGTGGTATCAATGCATTGATCTATCGACAGCCCTAATTTCACATGATGCTCATTGCCACCTCAAGAAAAATGTACTTTGTATTGCTTTGACTAAGGATCAGTGGTGACAAATCTACACTTGCTTATAGAAAAATAAGCCTAGGTGGTCCAATCAGTATGGTAAGTTTCTCTTTGTGATATGATCTTCTTGTCTTTGCTATTTTTATTACTGCATGAAATTTTTATTTGCTGGCTGATTAAAACATTAGAAAATTTCATGGTATAAAATTGCAGTTGTCCCTGGACAGTTGTGATGCAGGCAATTTCTAATCCCTCCTTATTGTCAGGGTCTTCAGACATTGATAGTTCTTAATGCAGGTTTCTTTCCATCATAATTTAAGGATGGGTTGCTGGTAGTCCTCCTAATGTGGATCTATGGTTATGCAGGTCGTGGTGGAGGAGGAGGAGGAAGTGGTGGTGGGAGTAGCAGTGGAGTGGGAGGAGCTATTAGTGGTGGGAGTACCAGTTTGCAAGTCCCAAGTGAGAGGTTTAATCCTGTCAGGCGAGCCAGTGATGGCTCTCCTATAACCAGTCTTCAGAGGGAGTATCAACTTCTCCAAGTAAGTCATGTGTCATCCTGGCTTGTCAGTGAACATCCTGATTACAAGCCTTGTTTGCTTTCTTGCTCTTCCTCCATACTTGGTTAGAAAGGAAGTCAACGATGACAGCACAATGCATTCTAGGGCTTTGTGAAAGTAGATTCCAAGAATGAGATGTTTACTCATGGATGGCTATAAAAATGCATTTCCATGAACTTCCACTGGAGTCAATGGCTATATTGAAAGGTTGAAGAAAGGGAAAGCCATAGAAAATTGGTTTTCATATTACTACATGGCCCTATATTTGCCTCCCTTTCTCTAATTTATGACTGGCTACAATCTTCTTCCAGAAGGCTGAGCATGAGATCTCCCTTCTCAGACTTGTTCCATTAAAAGTTTGTTTCTGGAAAAATCAACAAGTGGACAGGGAATGGGGGTGAAATGAGTAGATTCTGGTCTATGCAGAACTCTAGTGGTTCAAATTCAGTCTTCACTCTGTCCTATACTGGCCTATATGAGTTAAGTGTAGCCTTTGAAGGTAATAAAGGAAGTTGGAACACTCATGAAAAATTCAAGTCTTGGCACCCTTATATCCAAAATTTGAATTGAACCCAAATCTAGTTCTCATTTGTTTGGTTATGTATCTCAAGTAAAATTACCATTCATGAATTGCTTCAAGTCATATATTAGATTCAACCATATCTACGAAAAATATTGATACTCAAACCCTGATGTGTTTAGAGGAGGAAGCTTGAGATTTGACATTCGATAGGAATTGAAAGAAAATGACCTGGCATGAAATGGATTTATTGAATTATAACAATTTGGTTTCATTCCAATGCAGTCCATCTGCTTCCATACCACCATTGGACTATGAACAGTTTTAATATTTTTTGTGAAATAGAAAGAACCATCTAACATAAATTTGATCCTGTACCATGTTCTTTTATAGCAACAACATCAAGGTGGAGAGGAAGAACTTGCAGAAATGCAGCAATATCACAATCAACACCTCCAAAACTTGCCTTTCTCCTCACCACGTCTCTCTCCAACTACTTCACCCCCAGTCACTGGTGTGTTTTACAGGGAGTATCCTGACAGTTCCCATGTTTGAAGTTACTTATGATGAGTTCATCTCTGTGCTCCATAGGCTCCCCAGTTCGAGGAAGTGAGAGTCCTACACTTAATCAACAACTGCAAGGTCTGCAGCTTGTACAAAACTCTTCCTTATTTATTTCATCTTCAACCTCCCCATCCAATTCTCCAAACTCCCTATCACCATCTGGACCTGGACCAGGTTCTACTTCTTCAGCTCGGGGTAGCATCACCCAAGGGACCCCTAATATTCTTCCACTTCTCTTCAGCATCCCAGAAGACTCAAGGGACCATCCTCAGATATCTGTGACAGACCTTTCCACTGATGATGCCCCTCTTGGTAGCTTCCAGCTCCCTGTGTTACCCATGAATGGTTGCTCACCTGCACCCTCCATAACCAAAGGTACATCCATCACTCACCAGTATCAGCTTCAACAGCAACAGTTTCGAGAATCTGTGATACGACATGGATCAGAAGATACATCAGCACATCTGGCTCGAGAGGGATCACTCAGTTTCCTCCTCAGTGAAGAGATGGCACAGCTGAGTTCTGCTCAAGTTTTCTCCTGGATTGAGGGAATTGCAAAAGACCAAGTTCCCAACCTAGAATGTCGGGCATCTCATGGAGAACAGCCTATTCTGTTGCTAGGAGAGCCAAATGGTGCACTTTCCATGCAAGTGTCCCTTTTTCAAGAACCCAATTCACATGTAAGGAGAGTAAAAATTCGACATCTAGAAGGAGATGGATCCCTTTACACACAGCTGTGCCATCAACTCATTCTGTGCATTTCTGCATGACTTCACATGGGAATGAGACAAAGAGAAATGGCATCTCCTAACAAGTTGAAGAATATCTTGTATGTTAAGAGTGTCTTGTCTGAGGGCATTTTTGCTTGTAAAATTGGCATTTAATTTTTTTTTTTTTTTTAACAGTTTCTGAACCAAAAATTTGAAACCATGATACAGTTAGTAAGACAGCCATTCATGGCCAATCAAGATGCTTCCTGACCATCAATTTCATTCTGGAGGTGTGAAAGAAGCCAGAGTCTGAATAACACAACTCTGCAAGATACACTGTGATGGAATGCCAAAGACATACTAAAGATGTTTCATTATTGTTTTGTTATACCTGGTTGCATTGATATGACTCTGGGATGAGATACTTTTGTTTTCTGTTGAGAATTTGAATGTTTTATGCATAGATGTTGAATCCTTGCATCATGTTTGTCTCATCTATATTCAGGCCAAAGTGTTGATCCCTTTGTGTCTCAAGAACATTCTTGCATGAAGCTGGGATGTCTCTGTCACATCACATACAGTAATTCATTATCACTATCAAGAAGTTCCAAATTATGTCTACCAGGTTTGGAAAAAGGTTTTCTTACAGAAGTCATGGTGAGAACAAGCTCTGGATTTTTGAAGTGGTGTTTGTTCTAAAGCAAAAGAGGTATAGCTCTTGTTCCGAACTGTGCACCCTTCCCAGCCAAGAAAGGAAAATCATCTATTTGTATGCTTTCAGGAGGCCTCAAACCCATCCACTCACTTGGAAAATTCATTCCCAAGCAAAGAAACCAGTGTAAGTTGGCAAACTGCATGACCTGATTTTCCAAAATGCATTTGATTTTTTCAAACTACTATCCTGGATGTGAAAATATTTTCATGCCTTGGGTCCATGACTAACTAGATCAGTGCTTTCCTTCACTGTTTAGCATTGGCAAAAAAAAAAGTTAAGAATCTAGTTTCAAGGTCATTAAAGACCATGAAGCAACATATCAACATGACAAAGGTTGAGAGTATCAGCCAGCCAAATGCTGTAGTCTAGGTCCTTTTGTATTCTGTGATGATGGTTGTCCATGATGAAGGGCTTTATAATACCACCAGATCTTTTTGAACTGGATAAAATATGGTATGAATTCCCAGACTGTGAATGATAGCCTTTTGTATAACAAGTTCATTGAACTTCAGTCACAAGTAAAAAGAGTGTTAGTGTTCCAGATAACCTGTATATTCATCAATAATATGCATATCTTGACTGCAAGCAGAAGAAAGTGTCCACCTGAATATGATTTTTCAATATGAATTCATAGACTAAGGGAGGAGAAGATAGTATGATGGAGCTGTAGCACACTATCAAGTTCATTAAGGATTTAGACATGTTAGGGACCTCGTAATGACGACAAAATTATCACAGAGTACAACGAGGAATCCTATGTCATTAACCAACAACGTGCAAGAGAATCAGCCAGTTGTGCTGGATACTGACTGTACATGCATATCTCCAGACCATACCCATAACTCCTTCCTGAAATGAAACACAGATGCTGCTTGAATTCCTTAAGCATAGATCTCACAGTGAATACTGGCCTAAGACTCACTTCAATTCTAGAGGGAGATACTTGGCTTCCAGTTGATACCGAACCACTTCCAGCATTGCTAGTACACGAAGGGATGGAGCTGCAAAGGAGATCAATACATTATCATTCCTTGTGAACACAGTTGTACAGTTCATGAAAGATGTGAACTCCCAGAATATTCCCACTGCATCTTATTGAAGGTAGTTCGATTCTCAACTCAAAAATCAAAGTACAAAGAATATTATGTAAATGAAGTACTTTGGTGTTTTCAAGCCAATATTAGTAATAATTCTGAATGCCTAATTTAGAATGAAGGGATAAAACTTGGTGTTCACTTGATTCACAATGAGTATTAATATGAGTTTGGCACTATGAGGCAATACTAATAAATGACAAGTCCAACATTGACAACAGTGATTCTGTCGAGTACACCCCAACAATTCATATAGAATTGCAGAAATTTGTCATTTAAGGGCAAAGAGTCACTAGATGGAGACCACCTTGGAGACAGGTGAAACTAACTGTATGTAGGTCTTTTGTCCCTTATGGAAGCAAGTAAAGAGGTGATGTTGCTATGAGTTTTGGAGAATTCTGAGTCAGTTCTTCAGACAGGCAAGATCCATTAAACCATTTGCACAATGAAAAATTGAAGGGCAATAAGGAAAAGTGATAAATCTGCAAAAAATTTTCAAGAAAAGTATAATTGGTTTAGCAGACATAGATCCTTTTCACTTTGAAGGAGTAGTTTTTAGTATTTATGTTGGGGAAAAACTGGTAATCAACAGACAAGTTTTCCTCACTTTTAAGAAGACAGTTGTTGGAATATTCACTCTTTCTACATAGAGCTTAAGTAATTGATTTTTTGCATATAGAGCACTTCTCAGCCCTTCAATTTTGGGAAGGACTTTGAAAATGCAAGATTGTTGTTATAGATCTTATAGTGCAAATTGGGCCTCTCTTAGAACTTGCCACAGAGAGGAACAGGTGAGTGTCTCCTTGATATATGAGGATGCTTCAATAAGACCCTTTAATTAATTCTGTCTCTAATATTTTTGTTATGACCATCTTTTGCAGAAAGTGCAATTGCTACTTGTGCATTTTGAAAAGTTAAGGAATCTGCATAAGTCCAAAATAGAACAGCACTAGCTAGGGTTTAAAAAAATGCAGCACCTCTCCCAAACTGAACACTGGAGGAATGACATGCAGTAATTAGTTTTTTGTGGTCTACAAGGGTGCACACACGTGAAATGTACAAAAAATGTTGATACAGTATGGAGACGACAGCATGAACTGTTGAAATGTATGGAAGAAGGAGAAACATCTGGAACAAGGATGTGGGCAACAGGATAATGCACCACCTGAAATAGTTCCAGTTACTGAAACACTGCCACAATTTGGTTGGGATGTTCTTCCACATCCACCTTGTAGCCCCAACTTCACCCAGTTTGATTTAACACCTTCTTGTACAACTTAAAGAGGCATTACAAGGAAACCACTTGAATAATAATCAAGCTGTGAAAGAAATCCATCCCATCATGGCTACAGCATCAACCTAAAGAGTTCTACCTCCCAGGCATATCCAATCTTGTAGAGGGTGGAACAAATGTATCTATATAAATGAGGATTTTGTTGAAAAGCAAAAAAAAATATCATGACCAAGGAATAAATACTACAAGCATTTCAATGCTTTATGTCTTCACTTATGGAAACACCCTTGTATGTACATACCATCACTGCTGTGAGCAGCATTTACCAATTGGAGAGACTAATATGAAACAAAAAAATTACATCCTCTTGCATGGTGCCCTTCAATTCAGATACATTCATTGTTTTAATGGAGGCCAAACTCCTCATTTTGAGGTGGATGTTGTTTGTATGCACTCACAGAAATCAAGGACACAAAGATCCCCCAAATCCAAGAGAGAGGGTGGGTTGTCAGGGTCATCTTCATCACTTGGTGGGAGTGCCCCTGGCAATGGCCTAGAAGTAAACAAAAAAAAGTAAAAATATCCACTCCAAGAAGAATGATCTGATCAGTCATCAATAGAATATAACAAAATGCTCTGATGCTCCATTTGAATGAGATTTAACATGATCTATTTTAGAGAATTTGATGAAGATATAAAAAAGATGTAATAACTTGCCAGAAAGTTCCAAAACTGAAAATTTATTAATCTAATGACAGAAATCATGCCACCACACAGTCTTCTTGAAAGATTTATGGTGCTACTGAGTTTAGTTATACATCAAGTGTGTCAGGTATAGTATAGTCATTGCTCCATTTTGTGCAGCAGCAGTAGGAAAGCTGATTTTGATGCAAAACTTCATGATGTACATAACTAGTCCTGTACGAAGTCTAGGGAAGGCATCAAAGAATGAATATTCCCAGAAGATGTCTAATGATAAGACTATATTTTCACCTGCAAAAGTAAGTTCTATCATGTGCAACAGCGGTACAAAGCAAGCTTCTGGGGTACAACAGCACTTTACTCAATTTTGCAAATTCCAGTGTTCTGATAAAACATATTCCATTTAAAAAAAAGAAAGAAAAGAATTACTAGTCCCTCAATGAAAGCATGGAATCATGCACAAGCCAATGCCTAGCCCACAGTTGTGTACTCAGTGAGTAAAACTGTGGGCTAGGTTTCTTGGGGCTTCCAAACTTCTGAAATTTGTATATGTCACAACACTCTGCAATGCCTTTGACAGGCATGTACAGCAAGTTGCTCTTAAAAGGGACAGTGGAGAAGGATGACATCCCCTTTTCCCCCTAGACTTGAAACCACCCTTATATGCCTCTTGATGCAAAGCAAGCTTATGCTGTCTCCTGCTGTAGTAAACATGAGATTTGGCATCAACTCAGAAGGCAGGAGAAGCATTCACTGCTATTCCACCCATCATGTTTTGGTACTCTCACCTTGTTCCTCCATAGAGATACATCCAATTCCCAATGACACAACATGTTTGTCGTCTTCTGCCCCATGGAACTTGCCCACTTGGATTAAGCTTCTTCCATTCCTTCCGCACAGGATCAAACTGGTGAAGGTCATTGAAGTGTTGTTTCTCAATTCCATTATAGCCACCAAATATATAAATATATCCATTTTGCTCAACTGCAACAAAAACAGAAAAAAGAATTTCAAGCTTAGCTTTCATGCATCTTGCAATAAGTTTCATCAATGCAGAGAGCATGACTAACAAGCAGAGTGACTTCTTCTGCCCAAAGGAATATCTCCTTGAACCTGGGGATAGGTCCACTGGTTTGACACAGTATTGAAGACTACCATGGCATTGTCATAGACCTCACGACGTGTGTGAATTGCTCCTGCAACATCTCCTCTGCCTCCAAACACATAAAGGCAGTCCCCAAGTGCCGTGCATGTATGAAAATCTCGGTTTCTTGGTGGAGTCCCCTACATGTGAAAAATAAAAGTTGAGAGATGCCATATTTTGGTATGATGGACATGACCTAAACTCTGCATGAAGAATCAAGGATTCATCATGAACTCACATTGGTTGTGACTAATGTCCATGTGAAGGTCACCAAATCCAGACAATATAAATCATGAGAGAATGTCTGGGACTCCTCTTCAAATCCACCAAAGATGAACATTCTATTGCCAAGTATGGCAGCAGAATGTCCATCTCTTGCACCTGGAATTTGTCCATGCACTCGAGGACAGCTCCAACAGTGTGTTCCTTTCAAAATGAAAATGATATCACTACTTAGTGATGAATGACCAAAATGTAGGACCATAGAATATGGCATAATGGAGCCATACTTAAGACCACAGCAACCTCAGGCTAATTCAACATTAGGATAACTGAAGAATATCCACCATAACAGACAGTTGTATTTCATTAAGTACTCTAATGGGATGAAAACAAACTACTGAAAGAAACATGCTAAGACTATTGTGCAAGAAGCTTGCCATCCATACATGGCTATTGCATCTTGATCAGTGCTCCTTGGAAGCATCAAAACAAAAAATGAACAAAGTTGAAAGAGTCACAGCAATCTGTACTCTTGTCCTCGTGCCCCTCCACTATCATCAGTCTACTGTCTTCTTTACTTCCTTTTCCATCTCATGCATAAACTAAAATTGCAATAATAAAGGCAAGCATTTTTTTATTATTAATGTCTTAGATCAGGGATGTCAAACTCAAATAAGTTGGTAGGCCACATTCTTTACCCTCCTAATGCCTGAGGGCCACACCCATAATTTTTCACAGAAATTTTGTGCTGACAGTCAGACAAGCAGAAATTTGAAGAACAGATGGTGGGCCAGATGAACCACCTTCGTGGGCCATACGTTTGACATTTGTCTTAGATCATGTCATGTAGTGGTGTTTAACACAGGAATCCCTTCTGGGGGTGCTTTTCCACTTAGTTTTAAATATTTTGTGTTGATGGAATATGCAAGTGGAAGAATGAAATAAGTTAACAGTTTGGGAAGGCTGAGACATTATTTCTTGGTTTCTCTATAATAGCAGAATGGGCAAGAAATGAAATGGTCAACAAAAGCTTTTATGATAGTTTAAAAATGTAATACACCTATTACTCCTCAATTCATTTTGCTTCATGATGTCAAGGAGTTATGTTCTTGTTGTGGATCTGAGTTTCCCATTTTCTACTTCATAGAAGCTCAGGCATCATGGAAGTTTTGATGCTATGGGTGACCATCCTACTCACATATGCTTGCAAAAATATAGACAGGAAACCATCATGGACAAAAATAAGAAAAAAAGAGAAAAAAACAAACTAGCCACTGGAGGTACAAACAGCTGATTTGGAATGACTACCTGAAGTCGTTAATACAGATGTCCAATTCTTATCTCCGCCAGAGTACTTACAAGTGACATGCATACATACATTTTCAAACTTATCCAAACTTAATGGGGTCATAGTTTAAGCAGGTCCAGGAGCATCTTCCAGCATTAACAATCCTGGGCAATTTATTCAAGCTTGGCAGGTGAGCCTCTTGTGGCAAAAATTTGTGGTGCACTCAAACTACATTGCACGAGGCCTGCTGACTGGACTTTTGCCAATTACTTTAGGTTGGAAGACTCTCTAGGAGTTTCTCAGGAGGCATACAAGAGACAAGTCCAAACAAACAGACTTGAGATCTCTTGATCCAAATGTGTAGTCACATAACCTGGAGGTTCTCATGAATGGTGGCACTCTGCAACCTCTTGTGACACTGGCCACCAAGAACCTCCTTTGGTAGCCTGAATCTGCAACCTCATTCTTTTGGTCAATACCCAGAGTTTGTGACCATAGGTAAGGGTGGAGAGGTAAATGCTTTTAAAAACTGAAGGTTTTGCCTCCTTGGATGTTTCAGATCTGGTAACAACAGTCTTCCAGAGTTCCTACAAGTACAGCAGAAGCACTGGCAATGTGGCTGTCAATCTTGCTTCCATATCACCCATCACTCGAACCAAAAGCCAAGGGCTTAAACTTCTCCACCTGTTCCATGAGGCCCCTTAACATGTAGGACATACTGTACAGGGCTTTTTGAGACCATAACTTATGTTTTGGGGATGCTCTATTTCATTCTGGCTGCAGTACATTTTGAGTTGAATCAATCAAGCATGACCTGGAGTTCCTATCAATATGAGGCCTAATTTACAGCATCATTGGCAAAAAGAATTATCTTCACCTCAATACCACCAGAGCTGACACCCTTGAGGTCCAGGCTATGCATACAAATCCTATCCATGTACTATCCTATCCTATCCAGGGAAGGGGAAATAAACCATGACAGAGTCCAACACACCAGGAACGAGTCAGAACTCAAACTGTTCACCTGAATGCAGTTCCTGTAATAATTGCATAAGGATTTCATGGCCTACAGTAGCTGACTGTTAATCCCATATTCCTCCAGGATTTCTCAGTTTCTCTTGAAGTACATAGTCATAAGCCTTTTCATGAGCATGGTTTTTTGAGAGTGGAAGCAAATGCCATCCATATTTCTGACCATGGCCATAGGGCAGTGACTACATAAGAGGAAGATATATCATCAAATCCCCATGATTTTTAAAACACTTGCATAATTGCAACACCTCACATGGTGAAGGCACAATATAACAAGCAGCCTTTGATGGTATTTTCTGACATTTGGTTGTTAATCCAGCCAAGATGGTTCCAGGAAGATGAAAGTTGAACCAATTGTTAATAATTCTGCTTTCAGGATCTATGAAGACCAAGCGTGACAACACTGTTTCATGTATAATATGACCCATTCAAAATGCACTCCACTGAGTTTACGTGTTTTGTGAATACATTGTCAGCACTTAGGAATCTGAATTGTGTGAACAGCTAGATTGATAATACAGTTCATGAGACTTTGTAGCAGGATGGGGGAAAAAGGAATGGAGGCAGCAAGATGCAAACATCTTGTAGGAATATATGGAGCTCCATGAGAACAAATGATGAGAAGTTTGCTCTCATTGAGCTCCAGATTCCTCCATATTGTCTTGCAGAGCAGTGTATGAAAAATACCACAGGACTTGTTCTCCTTTAACTTCCTAAGTAAATAGAGCACATATCGATGGTGCCGCATGAAGAATCCTAGCCTCAGACTGCTAAGACAATGATCTCACATGCATAGCCATTTATGTTTACATGTTACAGTGTTTTCAAAATGTACTCACACACCCTTTCAATGCAATCAGCAGTGGAACATTTTCTTCAGTCTTACATGTGACATGAACTGGTATTTAGTAGCTGTACCTATATTTGAAACACTAGCACCAGCATCCTTTTGGGGGTGTGTGAACTCATTGTGAAGACACTGTAGGGCTAGGGTATTGCAGTCATGACAGTGACATAGGCCTATTCAAGTACAACTGGTTGGCCAGTTCCTCACTTGTGTCAAAGCAGTAGAGAATGTTGCATGCCTGTTCATCGTTCCTTCCACCCCAAAGGTAGACCTTTCCAAAATGTTCAACAACTGTGTGTCCATATCTCCGAAATGGAACTTCATCAGCCCTTGGATCTTCCCTCCTGATGACCGGAAAACTTCTCCACTTCATGGTCACTGTTAGGAGTTGTATAATACAGTAGACTATCCGTAACGATGCGTTTAAAAGGATGGACAGTAAACATAAAACCCTGACGTCGATTTGCTATCTAGATATGCGGGACTCACAAGTATTGAAGACGTGAACATCAATAGGAGTGAAGTCTTTGAAATTCTCTCCAGTGCAGTATCCACCAAATGAATAAATGATTTGATCGACAGCAACAGCAGCGTGATTAACGCGCCTAGGTCCACCGCTTATTCTCAGAGTCCACTTCATTTCTCTATAACCTTCAACGCATCCTCGAGCATTCACGGAACCAAACAACGCACATCACATGGTCACCAGTACAATGATAAACGCCATGATCAATTAAGGTGCAAGCTGCCTAATGTGTAAGATGCAGGATGAAGTCCTCTTTGGAAAAAGCAGACAGCTCTTTGGGGAATAAAAAATGATTTTAGTTGAAATTTCTTATTGAGTTTTTATTATGCATATTACAGAAACGGATGTTTATTTTTATATGTGCTTTTTCATACGAATTTGTTAATCCAATGTAATTGTATGAAGCAACACTGCTTGAATACTCTTGAAGTCCAAGCACTAAGAAGCAAATAGTGTCTGAGTGGAAAGGATCACCACAGATCGGTGTTCTATCGCATCATTTGTTCCGCCGATCTACAGTCCAAAGTAGTAGGCACGATATTGAAGATGATAAATAGTTGCAGAGCGCCTGTGTACAGACAGACCGAGGGCTGTCTTTGTTCAGAATGATAGAGGCTATTTCCGAGGCTGCTCTAAATTTAGTTATTTCCAGGAGCATACTATATACCAGCTTATACTATTTTCTTCATGTCTCTGTCGCGTACGCCTCCCTCTTGGGAATCTATAAAAGCTTGATGGGAAGTTTGTCGTGAGAATCAGAAGGACGCAGGCTGCTTGTGGTGATGCCATGAGCAAGAAAAAATAAGCATTTTTTACATTTAAAGTTTCCTTCTCACCACTTTTTCCATCGAAGAGACCATGCTATCTCATCAATTTAATTTTTCTCTCCTTATATTTCCTTTATGGGTGGTCTAATAAAAGTGTAGGTGTAAGGCATTACTCATGTAGAAATTGCATTGTAAAATAGTGAACTATCTCATTTAGTTAATATAATATCCGATTTTTATGGCTACTTAATTGTTCACAATCACCACAGGTGTTTCAGCACAAGAAAGATCGAAAAGAAGCAATTCTTTTTTGAGAGAAGAAACATTTAATGACAATTCTTACACTAGCATCTAGTACAAGGAATGGTTAATGATCACTGCTTAAACAATGATTATAGAATTGAAATATGTTACTACCTTGCCTTGAATGGAATGAATTGCTTCTTTCATTTTAAACTGCTTCTGCTGTATTTTCATGGTTCAGGGGAGGTTGCCATGTAGGTAACCTCCTATAGTCTTTGTATTTGTTGGAGAGTATTGTACTCAGGAAATCTCTTTGAGTCTATACAGTGTGCTTTGAAACTTTTATAAAAGTGGTCTTTCAGAACACTTATGACATGTTGCTTGCATCTTTTGAAATATCTTTCAGTTCTGAAATCAAAGCCCTGTTTTCAGATTAGACTTAATATTGTAATGACTAAAATAGATTTGTGCTAATGGCTTTTATTTGCCTATGCAGCATTTTTCCCCTGTCAGTGATATTTTCTGAAGTTCTATTCCCTACCTCTTGCTCTCAAGTTTTCATATCCATCATCCATTGATAGTACTGTTATTCTAACTTTAAATTATCTGTTAACACTATTTTTCATCAAATTTGACATTACAGTAATGTCAAATCTCATGGAAAACAGTGTTTATTCAGAATTCAACAATTAAAAAAAGTATTTGCTCCATTTTCATGCATTCAATATCCCAGTGGATTCATTCTCAGAAGTTTGAATTTTCATGTTGGCACATGCAAACTTATATCTCTTTTTAGAATATATATTCATTCTCTTTTGGTCATTTGATGTTCTCATTTTTATCTTTTGTGTGTTTTCTTGATTTTGTTTTGGTTTTTGTGATTTTCACCTAAAGGACCACATGTATTGAATTCCCTCACCAATGGAAGTTCCCATTCATGGGCAAAAATAGATGTGATTTTGTGCAAGGTTTTCCATTTTATAGATCCAAAAGTATCTGGGCATCACTCAGAAGAATGAGGCATTGTATTGGTAGGTCTAATGGGGCCACCATAAGGATGAATTAAAGCTATGACATGCTCAGGCTTGCTGTGTATTATTTCCCAACAGTGTTCTGACAAGAACACAGTAAAGAGTGAAAATGAATAAGGGGGAAAAAAAAGAGGAGAGATGCAAACAGCAAAGCTTTTGTAATAGGAAAGGTTGAAAAAGAAGCCTTACAAGAAAAAGCATAGAACTTTTTTTTACTTCTCATGTCTGCAGTTGCTCTGAATCTGAGGAGAGCCTGGAATTTATAATGAGTGGTGCAGAGGACATCCCTGAAGGACCATATTCTGTAGAGCTTCTTGATGCTGAAATGGAAGTTTAAAAAAAAGGTAGTTACATGTTTGTCAAGTTTACAAGAGGGCCTCAAATCAAAACCTAGCACATATATGTTTCGTGTTGTGCTAAGTGCTGCATAAGATGATTCTGAGGAAGTAAGGGTAAGCAAGAAATTCCCAACCCCTTAAAGCTTAAAATCCTCCCTCTTGCTTACATTTTGAAATAAATGATTTTGGTTTCTAAACCATTCAAGAGCAACATTGTCCATGCAGGTTTTCAGACCAGACATTCATGTAATTTGGTTGAAAAAGACTGTTTGGATTTCTTTGTTTATGTGACTTTGGGTTTACTTTACAGCATGGTTAGAATTAGAATTAGTCTCACCTGTGTCCCTCAAATGTGCTGATAAAAAAAAGTGAAGCTTTCCATCTTAAGAGCAAGATAAATTTACCTTGATTTTGATTGGATGTTGGGAATTTCACCAGTCCTAAAAATAGAGCTCACTGAAGAGTGTATGTGATATGATTTTCATCGCATAGTGGAAGTAAATGAAAAGTTTTGCATTTGGTCTTAGAATTGCTTTCCTTTTTTGAAACAAGATCCCAAAAAGAAGTGATTGTGAATAAACCTAGTGTAATGCAGGCATGGTAGCCAACCTAGAGCTTTTTTCACCCATCGTTACAGTTGGCCTATGGTAATCAGCCTACAGGACTGGACTATATTTGTTGAACAAATGAGAAACAATTTAAAAATAATAAAAACATGACAGAAAAAAGTTGTCTGATTAGTCCTCTGGTGAGGGTGAATTTGTCTCTTTATCCATATGCAGTAGGATATCCAATGGCCCAGGAAGCAGGGAACACCACCTAATTCATAACTAACATTCAGCATTTGAAACAATACCCACAATTAACAGGTTGCTTTTATAATAAAACAAGTCATTGGTGAATGATATTTGCCTGGGTGGGGTAATATTTCAACCTAGCCTGGTTGTTCAACACTTCGACCACCAAGGCAGCCACTTAGGATTATTTTTGACACACCAGCATGTCACATGGCAGTCAACATATTAAAGTGGATAATGGCTTCCCAGAATATTTATATGATGGCATGAAATTGGGAATTAGTCAGATACTGGAACTATTGAGTGAATGCCTAATGTCAGTTATATATATCAAAGCCTTCTTGGTACCATATTTTGAAGAAAAAGTATTTTAGTTGAGATAAACAGTTTGGAAAATGTATGTATGTATCAATGAACTAGATACACCTTTGCATAGAAAAATTACTTCCATTTAAATAGCTTTTGAATCCATTGATGTACACTGCATATAAGTCTAATATGATATTTGAGATATTTTTATGAGAGGGTGTCAAGAGTCATTTTAAAGATTGAGAAAAATTCCAGCTATTATATTGATCCAGTTCCAATGTATCTTCTCACTTACTTTCATCAGTGGTCAAGTTCTATTTTTGCCCTCTAAAAATCTAAACTGATATATGAAGGAAGCTTTTTCTTCAGTAGGAAATTAACTGCTCTTGCTTGCTGCTGATTGGTTGATGTTGGAAATATAAGTATATTTTGAGGAAGACAGACATATACTGCATGTGATTTTCACTTGACTGAACTGTTTCTTTATAATTACATTTTTCCTATTTCATTTAGTAGTACTTTTGTTATAGCCTCTGCTATTTTATCATGAGCAAAGAAAGTTGGCAGTGATGGTTCATTTTGTGTGATTGGAAGGCCCATTGTCTTAGATGGGTGAGTTGTTTCACCTTGGGATTATTCAATTTTTTCCCCTCAAGCCAACATGATATATTTTCTCTGTGTTGTATTCATAATCATAATGGACATTCCTTTCTCAATTGTTGGCAAAGTTCCCCAGTTGCTTGACACTTTCACTACTGTTTTACCAACTCTATCTGTTTGGTAAATTTCTACTCCTTTACTTGCAAGTGAGTGAATTAATTGTAGCTGTATGAACTTCCATCTTAATATCTGTGCAGAACTCACTTAACTTGTCTATCATTCATTAATTGCTAATAGTTGTTTGGGAAACATTCATTATGTGAGGTATACATTTAAGATTATACAGTAAGGACTACTGATTATAGGGGCATTATTATCTTTAAAATTTATGTAAGACAGAACTTTCTCAATAATGAATGGAACTAAGGTGGAGATTCCATGCAACTCTACCAGACTCAAACTTGGGTCTCTTTCATCCTTGTGCTTTCTCCATGAATTAGGGAATTGTGCAGTAAATATAGCCCCTAAGTATATGATGAGATGATCCAAAGCCTGTTGCATTCATATCCATCCAGTATTTGTCACAGAAGTGTTCTGTCCAACTGAGTTACATAGGCTTAAGGCCAAATGGAGACAAAACATCAAGTCTCAAGCCAAAAATTGGTTGCCCAGTTCATTTAAAGGTTTGGTTTCATGGTTGATAGTCTACATTTTAATTTTATTCTCACTCATTTGAAAGATGTCAAGGTCACCACAACCAAGCAATAGCAGTGGTGATCATGAGGATTACAGAATTGGAGAGAGAGTGGATTCACCCACTCTCACTTCATATGCTTCTCAGTGCACATCGACTACTCCCTGCAGTTTTGCTCCCAATAGGGAGATTTCCTCCAGTAGTGATAGTGCTGCAAGTGCAAGAGTTGAAAACTCTTTGCCAATGAGGAGTGCTTATGTGTCATCATCAAACATTATCCATACTGTTGATAGCAATGAAGAAGTTGTTAACTCAGCATCTGTGCATTCCACATCTGGACATGAATCTCTGATGACTTCTGGTGATTCCTGTGAGATAGTGCAGATTCAAGAATCTGTGGAAGACCTAACTAATCATCATTCAGTAACAGAATGGGGGGAAGGCATAACTGATCTTAGAAAGGAAATTAGGATCAGAGAAGAGAGAGAGAATAGGAAGCATCTTAGTGAAGCCAGATCTATCTCACGACACTTCAGGAGTCGTATGTCCTTGGAAACCCAGGAATACCCCTCACACTCAACAAATAACCATCCTGCTCACCAGACAATGGATGATGAGGCCAAAGATATCAAGAAGGAGAGTTTCTTTGAGATCTCATCTGATCTGTTGTATTTGGAGAGAGTGGGTGAAGAGGATGAAGTTGCTGTATTTGCCAAGAAGGACATAGACAAGAGAATTCGATTTGGTCCATTGGAAGCTGGAGATGAATCTGCTTTATCGTCTGCTAGGCCCGACCTCATTTTGACTGTGGAATTAGATGGAGCTTCATTCATACCTGTTGATACAGGTAGAAATGAAGCTACTCGTTGGATGGGCTTAGTGCGTCCAGCAAAAGCTCATTCAGAACAGAATCTCATGGTCTATCAGCAAGGAAATAATCTATATTATATTACAACTCGCTTGATCCCAGAAGGAAGGGAACTGAAAGTTGGATACTCTATCCCATATGCACATAGGCGAAGTTTACATCTTCTGAAACCTTGTGGAGAGGAAGGTATGAGACCCCCTCGTCTCCTGCCAAAAAAAGACAAAGTCGTTCACAGTTCTTCAAATGTTTCAAAATCATCTGTGATCAAAGTAGAAGTAGAGACAGTTAGACAAAGTCCAGAGGCAGCATTTCAGGGGAAATGTGCCAGTACTGGTGCTGGAAATCACATAGGAGACCGTTGCAAAACCTGCTATAAGCGATTTCCAACACCAGAGAGGCTTCAACATCATCTTATCATCCATGAATCAGACTTGCCTAAACCTTACAAATGTGGCATTTGCCACAAGAGATTCCTCAATCTCTCTGCATTGAATGTTCATTCAAAGATGCATTTTGAGAGATTTTTTCAGTGCCCAATGTGTGACACCACACTGGGGCATTTAACAGCATTGAAGAATCATGTGAAGGAACACAGGCATGAAGACAACCTTTTCCACTGTCCTTTCTGCCCAAGGGTGCGTACTTAATCACTGCTTGATTTCAAAGTACTGTATGGGGTGTCCCAGAAGGAGGTACCCAATTTTATTCCTTAAATGCATCAAACTTACACATGACTAGAATAAATTTACATGGGAAAGGAAGGATAGGCCTTGAAGTTTTTTCAATTGTTCAATGTGTCCACCTTCCCTGTCAATGCCCTTCTGGAGGCATATAAACAAATTTTCCATCACAAAAAATGTATTTTTCATGGGGTTTTTACAAGGACAATGTCTATGCTGTGCACCCACAGTCCTTGGATGACTTATGGCATTGTATCACCTCTAGTGTTTGAAATGTCTCACTTGCAATTTGTGCAAAAGTGGACAGTTTTGTCCCACGCCTCCAGAAGTGTATTGACAGGAAAGGTGGAAACATAGAATATTAGACAAACCTTCAAGGCCTATCTCTCCTTTCCCATGTAAATTTATTCTAAAACCATGTGTAAATTTAGTGCATTTGAGGAATGAAATTGGGTACCTCCTTCTGGGACACCCTGTATTTGTCTTGGCCTTTCTATTATGAATGTAGGGTATATATAATGTAGCATTATTGTAACAGCTTAAGCTTTTTTCAGACCTATGAGGCCTACCAGTTGATCCGCAAGCACATACGAGGGAGGCATTCTGGGAAGTGCTATGTTTGTCCATTGTGTGAGAAGAAATTCCTGGGTTCTGACAAGCTCAAAAATCACATGTTGCGGTGAGATTTATTCAATGGCCAATTTTTCTCTATCTTGTTCACTGTGAGTATCTCCCAAGAGTTTAAGAATGTTGTACACTTTTCTGTTTTTGAGGAAAGTAATAAAGGGACTCTGTTTTTACCCCTTCAAAATTGCTACAGTTACCAAGTGAAAGTTCAAAAGTTCTGAGCATGTATGCAAAATGTAGGACCTTTAATCAGCATTCAAATTTAGCCTACTTAATCATGGACTGTTTAAGTGCTCTATTGATCAAATTTAAATTTGCCCTCACTTTTCTTTTCTCAATGTCCAGCTGAAGAGTGATATCCTATGCTTGCTATAATTATGCCATTGTTTGAAACACAATTCCACAAAATCTCCCTGCATTTGCCATTTTCTTTGTGAATATTATTAACATTTAACATCTAAGTCATCACCAATATCCACTTTTTATGATGGAAAATTAAAATTACTTATTTTAAATTTGCAGTCCTAAAAAAATATTTTAAATGCAATTTTTTAGTTATGTGAACAGATAATAGAGACAGAAAAAATAAAGAAAATTTACAGACTTTTTCTCTAGTGGGCATAGTTGTGTTGATAGCTGTTGTTGACTGATCTCAAGAAATTGTGGAAAATGTGCCAGGATTTTGAAAGAGCTTTGAGAAATGCTGCATGCAAGTTCAGTTCTTTTCCCTCACTGTAAAGCCCTTTATGCCAGATCCTCTTTTTATCATAGTGCTTGCATGCAGTCATGGCTGTCTTAAAAAAAAAAAGTAACTTTGATCTATAAATTTTTACTCCCTAAATTGATTCTCAATGGAGGGACAAACCATTGTGTCAACTAACATCACATCCCTGATTTGTCATAGACTAGCTCTTTGACTCGAAGCACCATTATTTTATTTGATTGGGTAGGTTAGTCTTTTAATGAATACCTTATTATTAATTCTGAAGGTATTATGATGAATTTCAGATTGGAGATTTGAGTGCTGTGACAGTTTTGACCTTTAAATTTGGTTTACATTGGTATTGGTTTAATTGTGTTCCTGGAAGCCATTAATGATTTTTCTGTTATGGAAAGGAAATCTTTAGCCATGGGTGTTGCAGAAAGTTGGAGAATATCTTCATAGTTGACAACATGCCATTTTGAAGTACATCTGTATATGCTTATCACCAAAAAAAGCATGACCAAGAAGGAGTTGAGTGACCTTGATGAAATTTGGTACACAAACTTGTACTAGCATACCATGAAATCAATTTGATTTTCAAGTGTGGGGTATGAATACTCACAGAGAAAACTTGTCAACAGCTATGGGGGTCATACTAATCACCTGAAATGGTCACCAGTTTTTGCCAGTAAAACTTTGCAGGAAAACTCTTGAAATGTATAGAAAAATCAAGCAAAGTTTCAAGGTTGTGAGATGAGGCAATGCAGAGAAATCTTCCAAAATACTCAGGGAATGGGGGAAGATGGCAGCACCATTGAAGTTGCAGTTTTCCTTTCTCTGCATCTGAGGCTTTAGTACCTGATAATCTGTATTTGAATTCATGAACCTCTTGAGCCATGGGAGGGATGTGCATGCCATCTCTTATGTTGAGCTTCTTTAGAAAATATTTATGGTGCTTGCTTTCTTATTCAAATTTGGAGTTTGCAATGTGTTGACCTGTTGGCCTTTGAATCAGAAAATTATGTGCTTTTCTCTGCCTATCTTATTGCCTTTACAGAAAAGTTCTAAATTTCTACAGAAAAGTTCTTTGCCGTTACAATAGTTGTTTCTACTAGTCTCATTTTTTAAGATAGCATTGAAGGATATACTCAGGCATTATGAACTCAGTGCTCTCTGTGACTGTTCTATGCATCATATGACACTTTGCCTACTTATAGCTTATCAAAATGTTTTGATGAAACTGCAGACATTCAGACCTGAGGGAGTTTCTATGTTCACTGTGTGGGAAGCAGTTCAAGAGGAAGGACAAGCTAATGGATCATTTGAAGTCAGCACATGACAAAAAAAAGGAAGAAATGAAAGAGAGCCTGCAGCTGAGGCAGTTGCTAACCAAGAAAAAGCAGCCACTTCCTAAGGTATTCTATATTATTGCATTTATCGTCCCTAAGGTTTGCTTTGGGTTTTATTGTTTTCCATTTTGTGGTAGGTAGGGGACCCAGGCTATTCAGAGTTCATATATAAGTGTGAGGAATGTCGAATGGGCTTCAAGAGACGAGGTATGCTGGTTAATCACATGAATTCACGTCACCCGGAGAAAGAACTTGATTCCATTCCTGAACTCTCAGCTCCAATCCTTCGCACAACCAGGGATTATTTCTGCCCTCATTGTGATAAGGTTTACAAGAGCTCTTCCAAACGAAAGGCACACATTATGAAGAAGCATCCTGGTCATAGTGTGGTCTGTCCCTTTGTCCCATATCACTCACAGAATTACATTTAGGTAAAAGTACTGTTTAAGAGCATTAAATAAATATTTTGGCTTTTTTTTCAGGATGTGGAGGCAATAGATGGCAAAAGCATGAGTGAACCAGCTGGGAATGTGGCTCTCCTTCCTGCCAAATGTGAATTTTGTCCTCGACAATATGCAACAAAGGCAAAACTACTCCAACATCAACGTAAACATCATCCCAGTCTCCTCAATCATAATACTCAGGTAGACCTACAATATTTTCATCCTTATATTCTTGCCATTTTGTTTTTAGGCTTTTTTTAAAATAAGAATTTCAATATTTTTCTCAATCCTAATTGCCAGAGTTCTAAAGAAGAACTGACTTCTTCAAAGTATGAAATGGAAACTTCTACTACTACTGTCAGTCATCATCTGTCATCAACAAATGAGCCCCCTCCTCCCTATGAAGGAATTCATCAAAAGCTAGAGACTACCAATAATTCAAATGATACTTGCACTAGTACCATCTCTCCTCTCCCTGCTCTCTTCATCTCCAATCAGGCAATTTTGCCTGGAAACAGTGAGTTTTGTGCACCTTTCTCAGATATCTTACAAAAGTTGGGAGAAACATTTAATTCTGAAGTTTGTTCCTGGATTTCATTCCATTCTGAATATTACAGGTGAAGTCACCCTTGTGACATCTCATCAGGGAAATTTGAACACAGAGCAGAGAGATGTCCTCACTCAAGCAATGACAGAGTGGAACCCTATGTTGACTCTTGACACTAATCATCTACCAGAGGGAGTCTTATATCGTGTTGTTGGAGTTCATGTTGAGCCACCACAAGAACTTCCTGTGCTTAAGCTCGAAGTACTTCCTCCATCAACGGGTCCTTCCTAGTTGTATGAAGTGTTATTCAAAAGACAGTGATTAACTTGATTGGTATTACAAAATGAAGAGGGACTTCAGCAATCAAATACTCATCTAGATATGGGATGAGCCTTTTGAATAATTTATGTACCTAAGGAATTCCCTGTGATTGTGCTATCAAAACTGGAAGGCATGAAAATGTCTATAATTGGCCTATTTGATAATTAGGTCCCCTTATTGACCCACCCAGAGGAGTGCAAGACATGATGCTATATTTCATACAGAAGAGCATATGGTTCATCCAACATTTTGATATATATATATATATATATATATGCAAGTGCCATCACTAGAATTTTTTTTATGAACTACAATATATGGCTCCTCCATGCAGGCACTATAACTTTGACCAGAAAAGCTTTTTATAACTCAAGTGCATTTAATTACAAGTTCATGAATATGATTTTAAATTTTGAAGGCACACTGTCAGCATTTCTACTTTCTTGCAACTATGAGAGCATGAAAAGGGTAGAGTTGTCCATGTCTTTAAGGGTAGCGTGTTTGGCCTGGAAACCTCCAGTCTCCATACTCTTAAAGCAGCCTGGAGACCAGAGGTTGCAAGTACATACAAAGTTTGCTTGTGAAAATATAAAATATCAATGGCATCTTTACAAACTCCTAATTAAATCTACTCTCTATGTTAAAAAAAAGCCTTTCTTGTCAAAGTTAAACCAGTGGACTCCTGGGGGTGGTTAAATGTTGTGTACGGCCCTGTATATCTAAAGTTTTTATTCTTTTTCACATTCATGAATTAGCTTATACTGTTTCTTAGTGAGCCCTGACACATTTTGTAATATTTCTCCAGAGATCAATGCATGTTGATGACCATGATCTCCATTTCCAGGGTAATTTATAAGTCTGGACCGATTTTTCCCCCCCCCCCCCCCCAACATTTAGTGATGGAAGAGAATTTATTATCAGACATGGACAGTATGTTCTTGAGAGGCTGTGGAGTTCCTTATGGGTATCCAACTTGTAGCATGCAAATTATTGACTGATGTCAAATGCATGGCAAGGACAAATAGGAACAGCAACAACTCTGACTTCATTGGCCAAAAGTTTAGTTGTTGATTATCATGTCTAATATACATGTCTTATTAATTTTATTCCTTATTTGTGGACATTCATGGAAGTCATTTGAAATTTTAACCTTGTCCATGGATAAGTGCATTATCTTCTCATTGGCTCTCTTCTTGTTTTAAGGCATGTGAAGCCACTTCCATCCGTATTTAACAGTGTGAGGATTCATATCCTTTATTTCAAACTATTTGTTCTGTAGATTAACTCTTTGAGGAGTATGCCCATATATATATGGGCTGACGTCCTCCTGCCTTCCTTATATTCACTATGGGGGATCTTGCAGGAATTAAAAAATCCATTCCTCAAAGGGTTAAGGATGCTCTACCAATCACCTGACTGAAACTGAATTGAATTATTGCATCATGTGAAAGTTATCTTTCACATGATGCAGTGAAGTGCAGGTCTTGTTCCTTATTCCACTGATACTCACTTGAGTAGAGTTGATGATTTATCCTGCTCATTGTGTGTATCTGAAAATATGCCTTGATTCAGAGGTCAGGGTTGTTGAAGGCTGTTGCACATACGGTCTTTATGTATACTTTGTATACTTTAAGCAGCAGGGCATTATGGTTTTCATCCTGATATTACTGTTGTTATTTCCTGACTATGGTCCATGAGGGCTCCTCTTTCATACTTTGCCATTGTATCTAGTCCATGTTGTTGCTGCTGAAAAGGATACTTGAACTCATTCAATTTGTGCATCCTAATGGAAAGACATCAATGGTTTCACTCTTCCTGTGTGAGTGCTGGAGCAGCACACTATAGAACCTCTATTTTAGGCTTTTACTTTTCCATCTTTGCCATGCATTGGATGTCGTTAAATGCCTTGATAGTTTTTAACTTTATACCCCACAACCCTCCCTGTATATGCATGTTTGAATTATTTTCCTGCATTATGCTGGCAGAGTAAAAGGGATGAAAATTTTCCTGGTTTTATCATTGTCCTTTGCTCTATCAATGCTCTTTTCCAAAGATATTTATGGCATCCAGTAATAAGGATTTTGCTTGTTTTTTTTGCATAGTGGTAGAATCCTCCTTCATGGAGAAAATTGCCAAATTCTTACCCTAATTCAAAATGGAATGGAGCTACAAAGCTCACTTGTAGTGCTTTGCAGGCCCATTTGTGTACTTCCAATCAAGGCAAGACGCCGTAGAAGGAGTTGGACAACCCAATTTGACTGTGTTATAGTTTGGCTTTGGTTCACTCCATTGGGTTTGTGCTTTATGCTTCAGGTTTTAAAATATAAGAAAAATTAAAGTTCAGGTTCTGATTACATCACCTTGACTTAGGTTTCCAATTTGTTGCTATGAAAGTGTAAGAGAAACTAAGTTCAATATCCATTGTGGTTTGCCACAATTGGGTTTGGTTTCCATTTGCTTTTGAGAGGGGGAGTTTGATTCAGGTTCAGTTCAGGATTGTTGTTGGACACCTGTACATAACTGCATGCTATTTTCAAAAAGCACTATGGAATCTGTGTGAGCTATTAAAACAAACTTTCTAAAGACTTTTGCTCTCCTCTATGATTTCTGAATGCATAATGCTTTGGATGCCATTGATTAAAATTTGAGGAAGGATAACTAAGAGTTGTCATTTGATTCTGAAACAAGTCTTCCTCTAACTCATGTTGAGTCAAGCCCAGCTATTAGTATGTCCTGCAATGAGCTTTATCAGAGAGGTCCAACAAAGACTTTCAGGTCAGTGCAGAGTTCTTGACAGTGCCTTCAACAGCTTCATAGGAATTCATTTAATTCAGGTCTCTTACAGCAGAGCTTTAGTCTCCTGAAAATATACTTGGGTTGTGTTCTATACATTTGGCTGAAGGTGGGAAAGTTAAGGCCTATTCTAAAGAAGCATAGACTTACATGGTGAAACCAGCAATATTCTTGCTGGGAAAACTTTCTGTTCAATGTTCATTGCTATATATTACATGCTCTGTTCCTGTTGAAGTGGACCCATCAGGTTCTGTATCCCTTCAAACAGAAGCTTCATCCTCTGTTCCGCATTTGTAAAGAGTTGTGAATATATACTGTTTTATCCTTCCATGTTGAGTTTTATTTGTGCTTTCCCAAATTTTTTCCTTGAGGGCCTCATAGGCCCTGCAGGGGGAAATGAAAATCCAAAGGAATTAGAGGCCATTCTCCAGCCAATTTCTCATGTTGCAGCTCATGTTCATGCATACATGGCCCTGGAAGTTGTTATATTTTAATTGAAGTTATGTCTTTCATGTAAATCTGTCATGTTGATTTTTTAATGTTGGTGATATGCCAATACATGCAGAGTTGATTGTATGGAATGGATGCAGAGGAAACATTGACAGAACGTCAAGAAAATGAGGTGCAAGTCTTAGAAGTGAGAGACATTTTATGAAACTTCCATTGTAATATTATAGCCATTCCATAGTTTTCAGTAAAATGTGTATTCTCCTGTCCCTGATAGAGTATATATCAGGGAGATGTGGAGGATGTGAGAAAGAAGGATACATGGAAAGTGGAAAGACCCCCAGAGGTTCTCATCACTCTTACTCCTCAGCAGAGCACTAGCATGCTTGGTGGGGACATAGATGGCAAAGAGAAGTGTCTTCCATGTGTTACCCTTCACATCAAATGTCCATCTGACTACCCAATGATGTTAGACTCAAGACTTTCTTTTTTTTTTAAATATTGTCTTAGAGGTTGCAAGTAAAAATGGCAGCACAGGTAGCACAAATAACTGAAATCCTCTTGTCATCCAGTGTTCCAGAAATAAAACTGGAGAGTGAAAAAGGATTGACAGAGAAAGAGTTGAAAGAGCTGGAATTGGAACTGCAAGCACTGGCAAATCATCTTGTTGGGGAGGTGATGGTTCTTGATCTGTGCCAACATGTTCAGAAGTTCCTTCATGCTCATCGGAGAGAGCCTGCTAAGTCCTTCTATGAAGAAATGCTATCCCAGCAAAAAAAGGAGGCTGAGGCCAAGGTTCGCCAACAGCAGCATGACCTGCACCAGCTTCAGATTCAGGTGCTCAAGCCAAGTGTGTAGATGTCCCGTGTTATTTATGAAGCAGACAGTGCATCTAATTATATTTAATTCAATTGCAGAGGCAACATGTGCATGAAGAAATGCAAAGGAAACAGGAAGCACTTCGAGAGGAAGAGATGCGTCGGCGTCAATCCCTCAACAGAGACTCTTCCACCTTTCGTTCAATAGACAGAGAAGCTATTTGGTATGTATTTGCCATTGGCTCTGTACATTATAATATGAGATCTCTAGGCATGGTATAGCCTGTACTTAGGCCGGCCCCCTTCCAAAAGGGCATCTTTTCATCATACAGACTTTGTTCCTCCACTGGGAACTTCCTGAAGGAGTGGGGAGTGGTGAGGTTTAGTTATGGTGCCAAATGTTTAGCACAAGACTAGGCAACGCCAGAATTTTGTTCAAGTGCATCTCTTGTATGGTGTATTAGGACTAAAACCATAATACACTGACTGCCATTGGATATAACATCAGAAGGGACTCAGGGTGACCTTAATTAAATTTGGTACACAAACTCAGCAGTATGCTATGAAAGTGATTTTAGAGTGTCAAGTGTTTAGAAAAATTTTACTTGGAGGAAACTTGCCAAATGCCCTTATGTCAAGGGAGGGTGGGATTCTACTCATTGTCCTGCAGAAGCCCCCAAAAAGGGAAAGGAGTTTATTAATGAAAAGTGGAGCAGGTGTTCCTCATAGCAAATAAAAAGTTCTAGTGAAGTTTCAAGGTCACAAGAAGAGGTGTTTTTGAGAAACTTTGCCGAAAGCCCAAGTACTGGAGGAAGAGGGTGACTTGGAAATACCAGTTTCTTTTTCTTCTTCCATCAAACCACTTTACTATTCCACCATTCTTGAGTGTTTAATTATGAAGCCATGTTGAGATGACATCTCTGAAGGCAATTTTGTCAATTTGTCTGAGCATTTCATCAGCATCAGTTAATTTTTGAATCCATGTTTCAGCTTGATGCATTAGACTGATACATGATCCTAAGCTATCTGATTTATATATCCAAATCAACCAACTTTGATTAAATACTTGAACAAGTTGGCAAAATTGTCTTCGGAGACATAGTATTCACAGGGCACAATCAAGCACCTAGTGTAATCCTACACTAGGTGTAATCCTACACTAGAATTTCTGCCTAGGTGGCGCTTCAAGCGAGGATGGGCCTGAATTTACTTCAACTGAGGCAAATGTCGAAAAAGTGCGGAACGTGCTGGATGAAGAACGGAAATTAACTGTCCGTGAGATTCGTGAGACCATTGGGGTGTCTGAAGAGACGGTACATAAAATTATTACACAATAACTGAGTGCCTTGGAGTCAGGAAAATTTGTACTCAATGAATCCCCCATGCACTGTCAGCACCCCAAAACAGACTCATGTCGAATTTTGCCGCTAAATGCTGCATGAATTAAGCGGAGGGGACTCAGCAGGTATTAAAATCATTGTCAGAGGTTATTAAACTTTAACACGTTGGCGACAATGCGTCCTGATGCCAGGATAAATGCGCGTGGTCCCACGCGGCGGACAAGCAAAAATAGGCTGGTCGTTGATGTGGTGGACGTGTTAATCTACATTTTATTACCCTGAAACCAGGAACCTAAGCCGCTAGTGGGAATTTGATGGAAAAAACATTCCGTTGAAACTGCGTCGTGAAAGAGCTGTTGGGAAGGTCATGGTCGCCATTTTTTTCCGCAGAAAAAAATTTTAAGGTTGCGCCCATCAATGAAGGTGAAACAGTGAGTGCCAGATGGTATGTCAAGTACCATTCAAACTTTGTTGAAGAACTTCACCAAAAGCGCTTCAAAAGTGGGTTGCGTCACTGGAAATTGCACCATGACAATGCTCCAGCGCACGTTGCCAAATCGACAGCTTCTTTCACTGCTGAGCAAAACCTTCGCCTGTTCCGCAGAAAGGCAGAAAAGCCTGGTTCGAAAACGGCTACACTGCTCATGCAAGACTGGAAGGGATGAGACTTGTTCCCCCGAAAGGTTTATTTTAGCTTGCTGTGGCAAAGGGATGCTGGATCACTCAGGCGAAAACACAAAATCATTGCACGCTCGTCCCTTCTCGACAATTCTAATTCAGGTACCTGGTCACTCTCCCATTTTTAAACACCGTGAGTCTGCATTACGAGCAAAAATTACAAAAAAATTCATATTAATCACTGAATCCCTGTTGAAGAAAAGGGCAATCGTAAGATTAGTACAATATATGTGGGTGGGGCTAATTCTTGAAACTCATTGAACGCCCCTCGTATACTCTGTGAACTGTCAATCATATCCCCTATACAGGGTGGCCCATTTAAAAAGTTTACCTATGAATTGTCATGTGCAGCACAAGCCAATGGGCAGAGGAATCTGAAACATGGACTGTAAAATGCTGGAAGCATGGGCTTCTCAAATCTGTGAAGAAACTAGTGGTAGTAGATGGCACCACTAGTGCACAATTTACATGCAACGTGGCCTACAAACAGTGCAAAAGATATGTGTGTGACCATGGATTGTGGAAAGTAAACATAGTGCTCACTAAAAGAATCGAATTGATTGAAGTTTCATGAAAATGGAAGGAATGTGGAGGTTTGAGGTTTTTTTTACTTGAATTTTCCTGGATTTAATTTTGCGACGAATGACGATCTGTTATATTAGATACTCCGTATTAAGGTTCAGGATAACTTGGGTGATTCGGACCACTGCGCGATTACGTGGAATATCAAGCTGACGAGGAGTAATGTCAAACCGACAAAGGTTTCATACTACTATAGGGAAGGCTAATTTCGAGAGGTTACGTGAATGCCTATCAGGCGTCGATCGGGAGGGAAGGTTCCATGGGCTGACGGTAGAGGAGCAATGGGGGGCGTTCAAGACGTTATTGCAGGGTTTTATGGAGGAATGCATCCCCAAGTCCATGAAATCGGTTAGGCAACCGATCTGGTTTACGGGTAAAATCAAAGCACTCACCAGGGAATAAAGCGGAAGTGGGATACGTATAAGCGCACGGGAGATAGAACGTACTACGAGGATTACAGGACAATCACGAGGACCTTGAAACGGAAAGTCAGATCTGCGAAACAGGAGGCCGAGGAACGGCTGGATAGCGATGCTAGGAAAAACCCCAAGGATTTTTATCGGTATGCTAGTGGTAGGTGCCAACAGTCGATCGGGCCTCTAATGAACAACAGGGGGGAGTCAATTGTAAGTAATAAAGATATGGCCGGGATACCTAACGAGTTCGTCGAATCCGACGAAGCAACGACTTTGGACGAGGTGACCTCGGCGCGCAATACGGATATTTTCATCACCGAGGAGATCATAAGTATGATAGGGAAGTCAAAGGTGGGCAAGGCGACCGGCCCCGATGGGATTCTTGCTCGAGTCATCAAGGAACTCGCGAGAAAAATATCGGTTCCGCTAAGAATCTTATTTGAAAGCAGCTTTTCGCGCGGTGAAGTACCTGAAGGAGTGGAGGCTAGCGAACGTCGTACCGATCTTTAAGAAGGGCGAAAAGAATAATTCGGCAATTATAGGCCGGTAAGTCTCAAAAGTACTCCGGGGAAGATCATGGAGAGCATCTTTAGGGACCACATTTTGGATTTCCTAGAAGGCAAAGCGCTCATCTAGGAGCATCTCAGCACGGCTTCACGAGACTTCGATCTCATCAATTTGCTCAAATTCTACAATTGGGCGACGGAACAGAGAGATAAGGGGAATCCCGTGGACATTGTCTATTTAGATTTCGCGAAAGCGAAAGATTTCGATACCGTTCCTCACAAGAGGTTGCGGGTTAAACTGGAGGAGCACGGGATCCATGGTAGGACGAGCGAGTGGATCAGTAAACTTGTTGACGGGAAGAGGGCATCGAGTAATGGTAAATAGGGAAGCTTCGACGGAAGTCGGGGTCGCAAGCGGTGTCCCTCAGGGCTCGGTCCTTGGACCGCTTCTGTTTTTGGTCTACATTAACGATTTAGATCGAGGCGTAGAGGGTAAGATTAGCAAATTTGCCGACGACACCAAAATAGGTTTTACCATAAGGGGGGAGGCGGATAGGGCTAGAGCCGAGCAAGATCTAAGGACCTCGCCTTGAGGGACACCGCTTGCGACTCCGACCTTCTTCGACGCTTCCCCATTTATCATCACCCGTTGCTCTCGTCCTGCCAACCAGCTACCGATCCACTCACTCGTCCTACCCTGGATTCCGCGCGCCTCCAGTTTAACCCGCAACCTCTTGTGGGGAACGGTATCGAAAGCTTTCCCGAAATCTAAATAGACGATGTCCGCAGGATTCCCCTCATCCCTCTCTTCCGTCGCTCAGTCGTAGAATTCGAGCAAATTGGTGGGACAATTTCGACGCCTCCTAAAGCCGTGTTGTTAGTCCCGAATGAGCGCGTTTCCTTCGAGGAAATCCAAGAGATGGTCCCTTAGTATGCTCTCCATGATCTTCCTTGGGATACTCGTGAGACTTACCGGCCTGTAATTTCCTGGATGACTCTTTTCGCCCTTCTTAAAGATCGGTACGACGTTTG